>QJSC01020298.1:0-11795 GCA_003697955.1 Calidris pygmaea
GTAGTCAGGACCACTTTATTAACAACTGCTTGGTTGGGGCCTACTGGCAGTGGATCATTCGGGACAACCTCCTTTTTTATGAGGATTAAGCCACCCTTGTCTGTCCCTGTCTCTGTGTACCTTATTCCCCAAATTCTTCCAAGTAACCAACTGTCCTCTTGGGGCTCGGTAACATTTAAGAAGAGGTATTTACAATTTCCACGCCCTTGCCATGCTTGCGGTGAAATGCACCCATATGGACCCCACTGGACTTTCAGGTATCTGTCTCTACCACTACCCGGTATCCAAGCAGGGGCTATGGTCTCACATCCCCAATGGCTACAATAGTATTGGTTAGGGTAGTTACAATACCCCTTCCCAGGATTCGAGCTGGGACACATATAGAATCCTAGGTATTCCCAACATCGGGCTCTCAGGACAAGCTGACACAGAGAGGCAGTAAAACTTGGCGCACCTGATGTTATTTGGGTTGCGATAACTTGGTTGTTCTCAAGTCGAAGGAGGGACCATTTAAATGGCTGGTGGTGAAGGTGATCTGATTTTACCTGTCCTATGGCGACAAGCTCTAAAATCAGAATCACACAAAGGCATCGCAGCCCCCCCCTGTGGAGGCTGTTTTGCCATTGCTTGGTTTCTGTCAGTGCGGAACTCCCAGGCTCAGACAGGACGCTTGTCGACTTGTCATCTTCTCTCGCCACCGGGGTGTACGGGTTACAGGGGTGTCCGATGATCCGGTCCTGTAAACAGAAACTCACAGTTTTTCATTAGTTTTATTCTGGAGGTCCGGTTTAATGGACTTAAGCGGACACCATTTAACTTTTCCATCTTTTTTGACAGGGGCATACCCTCGCCCTGTAAGGACTAGCCTCCACCCTTGTTCCCATTCTCCTAGCTCATTTCTAATTATGACTAACGGGCCTTCTTCTAGCGCTCGAGTGGCCCAATGTTTTTGGGTGGGGCTATTCACCTCTTCTCCCCTGGGGAACTGGTTTAGTGCTAACAAAGCAGTCGCTAGCAAGCGTGCCTGGTCTCCTGAGGGAACAGTGTTGGTAAAACCTTCTGATTTCGCTAACACTTCTAATTTAGATTTCAGAGTTTGATTTGCTCGTTCGACTATAGCTTGTCCTGTGCTATTATACGGAATGCCGTGTATTAGAGTAATACCCCATTTCTGAGCGAATGTTTGGACTGATTTGGATATAAAATTCGGACCATTGTCTGTTTTGATCTGATTAGGGGCGCCGAGCCACGCCATGGCTGTTAGCCAGTGTTGGATGGTTGCTTTGGAGTCGGTCTTAAGGTGTTGTGTAGCTACGATCACCCCACTATATGTGTCTACAGTTACCGCTAGCCACGCTCAAGGTTTCAGTAACTGACAGAGGGTAAAATCCGTCTGCCACACCTCGGAGGCTTTGAGACCTCTGGGGTTAACTCCACTGGACCACAGTGGTGCTTTTTGACAGTGGGGACATGTAGCTACTATGTGTTTCGCGTCAGTGGCTGAAATCTCACATCTCTTTACTAGCGCTTTAGCTCCAATGTGGAGGGATTCGTGTAGTTGGCGGGCATCTCTTAGTGTCCACATTCCTTTAGCAACGGCGTCTGCTTTGTCATTACCGGTTTGGAAAAAACCTTTAATTGGGTTGTGGCTGTTGACGTGGATGACCGATATGGTACCTTTTCAGGAAAAATGTGCTTCTTCTAACATTAGAGCTGCTGTAGATGTCGACACGCCGGGCCCTGACATGGCTAAGCAAAGCTTGGCCACGAACATTGAATCAGTTACTATGTTGAGATGTTCCGTTGGGAACAGTCCGCACGCTAGTACTACGGCCGCCGCTTCCAGCTGTTGAACTGAAAGTGCACAATCGGTCATTTTAATGCATTGCCATTCTCCTTCCAATTGCCATACTGCTACCGCGGTTGAGGTCACTGAGGATGCGTCTGTGAAGACCGTTGGTCCTGACTGGGGCCGGTTTTCTGTGGAAGGTTGATGTCGACAATTTTCAGCATTTGAGTCCAGGGGGGCTTTGTGGCATACAGAACTTCTCCACCAAATCCGACAAGGGCTATAGCTAGATACTCTGACATTGCCACTGATTGCTTTGGGAGCTGTTTGCGGAGGGGTAGGTATATTCTGGCAGGTTCAATGCCTAGATATCTTAGGGCGAGTTTTCTGCCCTTCATGATGAGGTTACCGAGGCACTCGACTCCTGGGGAGAATGCACGTGACGTTTTTCCCAGGACTATCCATTGTATTGGTTGAGCTTTTTCAGGGGGGCCCTGGGCCAGTGCCCCTACTCCCCCCCCTTCCGTGAAATGCACGTACAGATCGAGTGGTACATTGGGGTTCCATCTGGCGAGTGAGCTTGACGATATCTGTTGCTCGATAAAGTCAAGAGAGTTCATTGCTTCTGTTGTTAGCGTTTTTTGCTCCCATGGGTTCTTTCCTTTTAAAAGATCGTACAGGGGGGCCATGGTTTCTGGAGGGATCAGGACAATATTGCGGAGCCATTGCAAGGACCCTACTAATTGCTGCATATTGTGGAGTGTCTCAATGTTCCGATGAATTTTCATTTGGGGGGGGGTTATATGGGAGCTCGTGATCTCCACTCCCAAAAAACTTACACATGGTCCTCTTTTGATTTTTGCGCTCGCGATTTTGAACCCGTTCGTTTGTAGAGTTTCTGAGACCGTTGTCACTAGCTGGTCCACTTGACTCCCTGACGGCGTGGCGATCAAAATATCATCCATATATTGAATGATAGTCGCAGTCGGGTCGCTGCATCGAACTGGTATCAACGCCCGATCCACCGTAATTTGACAGATAGTAGGTGAGTTAATCATTCCTTGAGGCAGCACTTTCCACTGGAAGCGTAAGTTGGGGCGTTGGCTATTTGGGAACACGACAGAAAAGGCAAACCGCTCCTTATCCTCTTCATGCGGGGGTATTGAAAAGAAACAGTCTTTAATAGCGAGGACAGCACAAGGTTGTCCTTCCGGTATCATAGAGTTCATAGGCAACAGCGTTTGGACGGGACCCATTGGTTGGATTCTTTTTGTTTACTTCACGTAGGTCATGGAGGAGGCGAAACCCCTCACCCATCCGCTTGGGTATTACAAAAACCGGGGTGTTCCATGGGCTAGTAGAAGGCTCTATATGGTCGACTAGCTCAAGAAGAGCATCCATTCGGGGCTTCGACAGGGGCCACTGCTCGGCCCACACTGGGTCGGACGATTTCCACATCAGTTTAATTGGTGGGAGTGGGTGTACGGCAGTGGCCCTTAAGGTAAATTTGTCACCCTGGCTTGTAATAGGGCTAGAGCATCCCTTCCCAACAGTGGTGGGACTCCTGACATGACATATGGGAAAAGGTTGATGGTTTTCTCCGGTCCCTCTTCTGTGTAAAGCGTGATTGCTACCAATTGAGCGCTCTTCCGAGCTCGGGTTAATCCCCCAACTCCACCCACCATGGGGGCGTCTTCCAATTTCCAGCATGGGGGCCAGTGCGTCTCAGGGAGAACTGTAACGTCTGCCCCAGTATCAATCAAAAAGGGGACTTTAATGGTGATGCCATCGGGTATTATAAAGAGAACAGATCCCCCACACCACTGGCGGGTTGTTACACTTTATTGCCAGGGCCACCCAGGGGTCTCGCCCGCAGGGGGTGGTCCTTGCTGTCCCTGAGATAGGGGCTGATTCGGTTGGACTATCGGTTGGGCCATAAAGTTGGTCGCTTCTCGAGGGGTCAAGGGGTTCAAAAGCGTCTCGCTCCACCTGAGGTTGGTATAGCTGGGCCGCCTCATATCCCAAGTGGGAGAAGGCTGTGTGTGGCCCGGGTGCCCTCTCCCCCTCCCGTTTCCCTGAAATTTAGTTCTGCATTCCTTGGCGAAATGCCCCTTTTTTCCACAAGCCCAACACGGTCCTCTAGATCGATTCTGGTGCGGGGGGGGCGCTGCTGGCGGGTCCCCCAACTGAGGGCAGTTTGCCACAACGTGGCCCGCCTGACCACATTTAAAACATGCCATCACGTTAGCTATTGCGGTGCGAACAGCCATCTGAATCGGGGCTAGATGTTCTTCATTTACGACATGCTTAATCATGTCCGCGAGACTTGACCCCACTGGCAGAGATCCTAAGATTTCTTTTGTTTTCGAATTGCACTGCTGACGTAAGCAGTCTGCAACAACCGGGCCTTTTGCTTCCGCGGGCAGGGTTGAGGAGTCGACCGCTGCCTGGAGGCGGTCCACAAATTGCGTAAAGCTCTCACTTTCGTTTTGCTTTATTGTGGACCATGGCGATGGCTTGGCAACGACTCTAGAGGCTACACGAATAGCTTCTCTGGCTGCGCGAGTAGTTGTTATAACTTCATGGGCCCGCAAGCCCTGGGCTTGCGCATGAGGGGTGATCATTGTTGGGTCTGTACCCATTAGCCGCTGCAGGCTGGAGCTGTGTAGCGGATGGTCCGCCCCAGTTACTCGGGCTAGTTGCTTTGTCCAGTTGTCCTCCCATTCTTGTTTAAAAACAATCATCCCTGCCCCGTCAAAGATTAATCTACAAGTCTGTTTTATATCGAACGGGAGCATGTCATCTCCCCCAAAAACCCCATCTACGAGGGTGGAAACCATGGCAGAATTAAGCCCTTTGTCTGCGATTGCTTTAACAATCGCTTGTACATCCTTAGGATTTATTGGCGAGTGGACCCTTTGTCCCCCGTCCGTCACCCGGACCGGGAATGCTAGCGTGGCTGATGGGGCCCAGTCGGCGCATGCGATCTTTATCTTTCTCCAATCCGTGAGGGGAATTTTTCCCCTTCACGGTTCCTTTCTATTGCAGATGGGGATATTTTGGCTCTGTCTATCCCCATCTCCTCCTCCTCCTCCGAGCTTGAATCAATTGCAAGCCACTCGTCCCAGGAAGTGTCTGACTCGGAGTCGGAGCTTGACTGACTGGTTACTTCCGGATCCCAGCGCAGTTTTGTTGAGCTCCGGCCCCGCCCACCTCCCTTGCGGGCGGACCCTTCCCTCCCTCTCGGCTCGCCCCGCCCTCTGCTCGGCGGGGTGTTTGCTCTATGAGAGCATTTTTTCAGATGGCCACTCTGATTGGCTTCCCGCCCCTCGCTCACGCCCCCCTCCTCTCCCCGGTCGTCCCCACCCCCTTTCTCCTTCTCGTTCTCCCCCCCTTCCTGGTTGTGCGCGCCTATTGTTCTCAGCGCTTCCTCCCTGTTCCCGCCAAGAGCACCCTCGCCCCGCCCTTCCCCTTTTCGTTCGGCACCATTTTGAGGCGCATAAGGAGGTGGTCTCGTCCAAACATCCTCAGACTCTGATTTCCCTAAGGTATTTATGGCCTCCTCGGCTAACTTGCCCCAGAAGGATTTTGCTTGATTTTGTCTCTCCGTGAGCGGGTCGGGGTTCGGGTCGGGGTTCGGGGATTTAGGGGGCGAATCGCCTTCCCGCAGGTCTTTAGGCTCAGCAGAATCGCCACCGTCTGGGGGGTGCGGAGTCTGTGTGGCTGCCCCGACTCCCAATTTCGGGATGACCAACAAACAGTCCTTAGCTGCCCTCCAGGTGTCCTGCTCTTGTCTGGCTTTCTGCAGAGCCTGTACAACTCTCCCCCACGACTTAAGATTTTTCCCACAGCCTGAAGACATCGTCTCCTTGGCTAACACTTTAGTGCATTTGTCCCACACTTCTGGGTGGAGAATATCCACCGGCTGGTCAATGACCCCTATTTGTAAAAGCCTTGCAACAGCGAGAGTAAAATCTTTGGGCTTACAATCAATCCCCCACTGCTTATGTAATTGGGATACGACCTTCACAAGGGCTTCCATCCTCCTTGTTGGTCCTGGTCCGGGAGCGTCCTCCCCTGACCTCCCCCGCCGGGCTGGTCCAGCCGCTCCGGCTGCCGTTCACCCGAATCCAGGCGACGAATCCCGGGTTTCGGCACCACTTGTTGCCTATTGTAGGCGTGGCGACCTGGTTCAGGAACGGCATGGCGACCAACCCCAGGCTGCTCGGTCCATCAGCTCGCAGACACCAATGTGGTGGACGGCAAATGGCGTTTATTGGTGAATGGTATAGCATTATATAGCTTGGGTTTACAATGTCATTTCCGTCTGCTTACATCATGGCCTGGACACTATTGGCTACCTGGAGAGGGGTCCTACCTTTCCGTACAGCGCGATATCTTCCGGCCGCCGGACCCTAACTACCTACAACAAGTGCCTAACATTTTGCAGATAACTCCCTTATCTTTTCCATCCTTTGAGTGGCCCCTAACTTCTTTTAAGTGTTCTTCAACAGCTTTCACCTACAGCATAACTATAAGCAACAAACATATTAAAATTAGAATCAACAGGATTACAACTGGGTGAAGCATATGATTAAACAGTCCCACTGCTATTGGTGACCATCCAAGAAGAATTTCCCACCAATGGTGTTCTCCATCCTTCCTCATTCTTTCAGACATGGTGTATCTCTTCTGTATCATGCTGAACAGTGATTGGAGTTTTGTGTCCATTGTTTTGGATTCGTTCTAGCAGCTGAGATAGGTCATCGTGTTGTAGAAGTTTCTTCACGAACATAAAATTCATTCCAATGGGGGTAGGCAACAAATCTTGAATCAATGTGTAATTAGATTGTAGCCATTGATAAGACATAACAGGAGCTGAATAATTAAAGTCACATCCGATAATTCTAGTAAAGTTACAAACACGAACACATTTGAATGATTACTTGTATCTATGGTAATGTTATCTACGGATATAGTACTACAAAGGGTTCTCATACAAACACATCCTTTTCCAATATATATATAAGTACAGGTTCAGGGTTTTCATTGAGATGTATTTCAAAATGACAAACATTCTGTTCAGCATCAAGACAAATGTCTTGGGCTTTGATGGTGTTACTCTTACAAATAAATCCTTCTTGTTCCTGTACAACACATGCATTAACATCAATGGTCTGCCATTTGTTCCCATTCCATTGGGCCCATACTCTATGTTCTAATGGACAGAGTATAGTTCCATTGCGATTAAATCCTATGTCCTGGTTTGAGGTAAAACAGAACTAATTTTCACTGAATTTCACTGAATTTTTAGAGTTGGAAGGCACCATAGAGATCATCTAGTCCAACTCCCCTGCTGAAGCAGGATTACCTAGAGCATGTTAGAGCATGTTACTCAGGACTGCATCCAGGCGGGTCTGGCCATTTCTGTTCAGTAATTTTACCTTTTCAGGTGGGCCTCTTCTAACTAACTGTTGTGGTTTTGACCGAATTGACCAACCAGAATGACAGATGGCCCCTTGTATGTTGCATCCCCTCCTTGATGACCTGAAGTGTCATGGGCCCACCGAGCTAAAAACAGTTCACCTTTATATTCCCAGTCCAAATCTGTCTGGAAAATCTTAGCAGCCTGGTCCACTCGCTGATTGTTTTGATGTTCTTCAGTGGCTCGACTCATGGGTACATGAACACCTACATGACGTACCTTTACAACTAGTTTCTCTAGCCGTTCGGCAATATTTTGCCACAATTCAGCAGCCCAGATGGGTTTACCTCTGCGCTGCCAGTTTTTCTGCTTCCACTGTTTTAACCATCCCCACAGAGCATTTGCCACCATCCATGAATCAGTATAGAGATAGAGCATTGGCCACTTTTCTCATTCAGCAATGTCTAGGGCCAGCTGGATAGCTTTTACCTCTGCGAATTGACTTGATTCACCTTCACCTTCAGTTGCTTCTGCAACTCGTCGCGTAGGACTCCATACAGCAGCTTTCCACTTTGGATGTTTTCCTACAATACGGCAAGATCCATCTTGCCGTATTGTAGTTGGAGGCTCTGGAAGCGCGTCTCGAAGAACGGAAACCCCCGCACCCGCCACCCGTCCCTGTTCCTGACTATCCCGGGGCACTCCCGCCTCCTCCTCCTCCTCTTCCAGCCCCAGCTGCCGGCCCGTGGGCTCCCATGCCCGGGGCTGTGGGGCGGGGAGGGGTGGCCCAACCGGTTGGTCTGCCGCACCACTGAGAGCCACAGGGAGACGGGGCCACGCCCGCACGCCGGCTCCGCTCGCCATCACTCGAACTTACCGCACTCCCTCCGCCACCGCCACCACTTGTTACGGGCAGTGGGGGGGCGGGTGAAGGAGAACGGAATAGGAGACCGGGGTCGAGATGGAAGGGGGTGATACAGGAAGCAGCGATCGATGGGATATTCATTGATGCTTTTCCAGTTTTTACCAATCAGTTCAGAGGGAAAGAATGGGAGCCGCTAGACTGGAAGTTGTTAAAGGAGGCAAAAACCGCAGTTGCTCAGTTGGGGTTGCAGTCGCCCAGTTGGGGTTGCAGTCGCCGTATACTCGGGGAATATTAGAACATATATTTTCGGGATTCTTACTTACACCTCATGAAATGAAGCAAATTGTTATGTTGTTACTTTCTCCGTCTCAGCAGATATATTTTTTTCAAATTTGGCAAATGAAATGTGATCAGGAAGCTGCACCCCCCCGGCAGCAGAATGATCCACTGTTCGGGGTACAGACGCAAATGTTAATGGGAACGGGACCATTTGCTAACGTTGAGTGGCAGGTGCAATTCGCGAAAGAGGTCTTACAGCTGAGTCAACATCTCGCTTTTAAAACCTTAACGGCTATTAGAGAGGAAAAAACTGCTCCTGCCTTTACGTCGGTAAAGCAGGGAGTTACCGAGCCATTTGATAAATTTGTCAATCGTTTGCATATCTCTATCTCGTCACATCCCGATCTAAGTGATGAGATGAAAACAAAGATGCTAGATATGCTTGCCTTTGATAATGCTAATGAGAAAACAAAACAAGCATTGAGTGTGTTGCCAGAGGTAGTTCAACTGCCCAGCTTTTAGAAGCAGCCGAGCAGATGTTAGCTCAGAAACATGCCTCAGTTATGGCTGCCGCTGTAGGCGCAGCAGTACAGCCGCTTGTTCAAAACGAAAAATGGGAAACAGGGTACCGAGCGCGTATCGCTCACCGCGCGCAACGACACAAGTGCAGGGTGCCTGGACCACTGTGCAGCCGCCACAGCCCACAGCACAGGAGTGGACCTGGCAACAGCAATAGTTACCACCTTAACAACATCAGAGGTAGTGCTTGTGGATTCGGATCAAAAGGGACCGCTAGGGCACGGGTTAAGTGCATTGTTACTTGGTCGATCATCAATTTCACGAAAAGGCATTTTTGTGCTGCCTGGCCTTATTGATTCGGATTACAGGGGTGTGATAAAAATTATGGTGTATACTTTAACACCACCAGTTACAATTCCAAAAGGGTCAAAGATAGCACAATTGGTTCCATTTTATTCTGAAGTACCTAAAGCCTTACCATAAGAGAGAGGTCAGGGAGGATTTGGATCAACAGGCTTCCCTCAGGTTTTGTTAGCAATTGATATAGCTCGAGGAAAGCCTGAAGAAAAAGTGTTGGTGAAACACCCGATGGGTAGCTCAATCTCACTGATCTTCTTAGTTGATACTGGTGCTGATGTGACAATAATTCCTCAGCATCAGTGGCCTCAGAATTGGCCTCTTGCCCCTGCTGTCACTAACGTAGTGGGAGTAGGCGGTACACAAAATACTATGATTAGTCAGGATCGAGTGTCCTTTTGCCTCTCAGATGGATCTGTCGTGTCTGCTCAACCATATATCATGCATTTACCTGTTGCTCTATTAGGTCGCGATGTGTTGTCCCAGATGGGTGCCCAGTTAGTTCCAAATTTTTGGGGGCGGCCACGGTGGAGCAGCCGATATTAAAGCTCACCTGGACTACAAAGACTCCTGTGTGGGTGGACCAGTGGCCGCTAAAGCTGGAACAGCTGCAAATTGTGCAGAAATTAGTGTAGGAACAATTAGATGCAGGACATATAGTGCCTTCTACCAGTCCTTGGAATATGCCTATATTTACCATTCCAAAGAAATCAGGGAACTGGCGTCTCTTGCATGATTTGCGGGTGATTAACGCTGTTATGCAGGACATGGGAGCTTTACAGCCTGGTCTACCGTCACCGATAATGATTCCACAGGATTGGGATTTGTTTATCATAGACCTGAAAGATTGTTTTTTTACCATCCCGTTGCATCCAGAAGATTCAGAAAAATTTGCTTTTACAGTGCCTTCTGTAAATAAGAGTGAACCTGCCAAAAGGTATCAATAGGTAGTATTGCCTCAGGGTATGAAAAATTCACCTACCATATGCCAATCATTTGTGGCTTGGGCCTTACAGCCATTTAGGGAAAAGAATCAATTTTTATTGATCTATCATTATATGGATGACATTTTGGTCGCTGGATGAGATTTGAACGTAGAGAAGGTTTTACAGGAGCTAGCTCATGCTATGCTGAAATCGCTTTTGCAAAAACAAAAAGGGGGAGAATCTGCTCCTTCTGAACAACTTGCAAAAGCTGTGTATGTATTAAATTATTTGCGGCTGACAGGGGAGCGAGATTCACCGCCAATTGTGATACATCATACGTCATTACAGTCAGGAATTCAATCTTTGGGATCAATAAAAGTCCAATACAAGGACTGGGCCACCGGGGACTGGAAAGGTCCAGCGGAATTAAAAATGACTGGTAGAGGATAAGCTTGTGTTTTGACAGATCAAGGTCCTCGGTGGGTACCCGCCAGGTGGATCAAGCCGTGGAAGGAGCCAATCCAGACCTGCTCAACCAGCCCAAGCAACGATACTTGAGGATGATGCCTCGCCATGGCTTAATTGGAAATATGACTATAGGGGGTAGTAATATGGGGTCAGAAATCCTGATTTTCAGTCTATTGTGGGCAATTGGAAATTGTATTACCGACATTTCTCCCAGACAAAATATGTGGGTAACATGGGCTAATCAAACGGGACAAAATGCCTTTTGTTTGACAATGGCAACTCCATCTGATCCATTCCGAACCTGTTTAATTGGATTTCCGTATTTGCGCTTACAAGATTTTAAGGGTTATGTTAGTAATGCAAGCCTACTGAATGACACCTGGTTAACAAAAGAGAATCAAAATATCACGTGCCGTGCCTTGTATGGCTCTGGCAACTCAGGCAACCTATGTCCAGCGGGTGTCTGGAATTTCTTACAAGCTGCTATTGTAAATAGTCTGAACAAGTCATTATCTCTCCCCTTACAAAAGCTGGAATTATTGGGCTCTCTACCTGGCTCGGAAAACAATACGCAAAACCTGTCATTGGGTTGTATAGAGTTTGGAGGGGTGAAGCCAGTCCCCTATGCTCAGTATGGGTTGAAGTTTAGTGATACAACCTTCGCAGGATACCAAAACGTAACACCTGGTGAGCCTTTTAATAATCAAACACTATACTGTCAGCATGGAGGGGCAAACATAGCGATCAAAACTCCCCCATATGGGATTTGGAACAACGGCACTCCAAAGGCCTTGCCGCCCTGTTACTTTTTGATATGTGGTGATCGAGCTTGGGGAGGGGTGCCCAGCAAGATTTTGGGGGGACCTTGTTACTTAGGGCGACTTACTCTTTATGCTCCATCAATCGCAGCCCTAAGAGCTTCATGAAAGGCTTCACGGGAGAAGCGGTCACTTGAAAAATATTTCACTCCTAATTGCAAGGATGATGTACAATTTTGGAATCGGCCAGCTCAAGTATTTGCGGGGTTACTAACCCCTGGAGTCGCAGCAGCAAAAGCTTTAACAGATCTGGAAAAGATGGCTTGCTGGAGCGTAAACCAGTTTAACCTTACCTCTAACATGATAACTTCTCTCTTAGCTGATGTAGATAGTGTAAGACATGCTGTAT
>QJSC01020302.1:0-11800 GCA_003697955.1 Calidris pygmaea
GGGGCTGGAGGAGGCCCCGGAGATGCTGGGAGGGCTGGAGCCCCTCTGCTGGGAGGGGGGGCTGAGAGAGTTGGGGGGGTTCAGCCTGGAGAAGAGAAGGCTCCGGGGAGACCTTGGAGCCCCTTCCAGTCCCTAAAGGAGCTCCAGGAAAGTTGGGGGGGCTCTTGATGAGGGAGGGGAGCCATGGGACGAGGGGGAAGGTTTTTAAGCTGAAAAAGGGGAGATTTAGGTGAGATCTTGGGAGGAACTTGTTTGGTGTGAGGGTGGTGAGAGCCTGGCCCAGGTTGCCCAGAGAAGCTGGGGCTGTCCCATCCCTGGAGGGGTTCAAGGCCAAGGTTGGAGGGGGCTTGGGGCAACCTGGGCTGGTGGGAGGTGGCCCTTCCATTAGAAGGGATGGAACCGGATGAGCTTTAAGGTCCCTTCCAACCCCAAATGTTCTGGGATTCTGTGGTGATTCCACCACTTCCCTGGGTTGGAAGAGACCTTGAAGCTCCTCAAGCCCAACCATCAACCCACCACCGCCCAACAGCACCCTTAGATCCCTCCAGGGATGGTGTTTGGGGAACTGGAGCCATTGGGTGAGAAGGAACAGTTTTCAACCAAAAATGAGGAGATTTAGGTGAGATCCGAGGAGGAAATTCTTCCCCCTGAGGGTGGTGGCCCAGGTTGCCCAGAGAAGCTGTGGCTGCCCCATCCCTGGAGGAAGGGGGTTCAAGGCCAAGGTTGGAGGGGGCTTGGAGCAACCTGGGCTGGTGGGAGGTGGCACCGAGTGGAAACCAAACAACTTTTGAGGTCCTTCCCAACCCAAAACTCCGATTCTCCGATTCTGCGACACCCCCCCCAGACACCAGGTACGGTCTGAAGCCCAAGAGCCCACCGTGGGGGCAGGAGGAAGCCCCTTCCCCGTCCTCCTGTGGCTTCCCACCTCTCTCGGGGACGTCTGTCTATCCTCTTGTCGTCCTCCAGNGAGTGGAAACCAAACAACTTTTGAGGTCCTTCCCAACCCAAAACTCCGATTCTCCGATTCTGCGACACCCCCCCCAGACACCAGGTACGGTCTGAAGCCCAAGAGCCCACCGTGGGGGCAGGAGGAAGCCCCTTCCCCGTCCTCCTGTGGCTTCCCACCTCTCTCGGGGACGTCTGTCTATCCTCTTGTCGTCCTCCAGCTGGCGTTGAAGCTTCTCCTGCTCCTTCTGTAGCCTCTCTTCCACCTCCCGCTCCCTGGCGGCCGTGTCCACCGGTTTGGCCTCCCCGAAGATGGAGGCAGCTCGGCTGGACTGGGGCGCGGGGGCCACCGAGGTCTCCTCCTCTTTGGGGGCGCTCCGGGGCTTCAGGTTCAGCTTCGGCCTCTGGGTGGGACCTGGGAAGGAGCCACGATGCCACCAGTGACCATAAATCCCACCCTCAGCCGCTCTGGAGCCTCAAAACTCCCCCCAGATGAAGTGGGGGGGGACCAAAAGCAATTTCTCCTCCAATTTAATGTCCAAGGAGAGCTTCTCACTGGTGACAGAAAAATGAGGTTTTTCTGTCACCCTCTTGGGATCTTGTTGAACGTCCCATCATGGGCCATGGGCGGCCCATCACCCTTCGGGTACAAGGGACAACGACCATCCAAGTCCTCCTCACGTTTCCTGCGTTTCTGCCCCCAAAGAGCCTTTTTTGGGTCTTCCCAGGCCCCCAAAGAGCCTTTTGTGGTCCTACCAGGTGCCAAAAGATGGTCCTCTCAGGCCCCAAAGAGCCTTTTTTGGTTCTACCAGGCCCATAAAGAGCCTTTTTTGGTCCTCTCAGGCCCTAAAGAACCTTTTTTGGTCCTCTCAGGCCCTATAAGAGCCCTTTTTGGTCCTTCCAGGCCCCCAAAAATGGTCCTCCTGGGCCCCCAAAGAGCCTTTTTTGGTCCTCTCAGGCCCTAGAGAACCTTTTTTGGTCCTTTCAGACCCCATAAGAGCTTTTTTTGGTCCTTCCAGGCCCCCAAAAATGGTCCTCCTGGGCCCCCAAAGAGCCTTTTTTGGTCCTCTCAGGCCCTAAAGAGCCTTTTCTGGTCCTTTCAGGCCCCATAAGAGCCTTTTTCGGTCCTTTCAGACCCATAAAGAGCCTTTTCTGGTCCTTCCAGGCCCCAAAAGATGGTCCTCTCAGGCCCCAAAGAGCCTTTTTTGGTCCTCTCAGACCCAAAAAGAGCAAGTTTGGGACCAACACACTCCCAGGAACCAACTAAAATGTGGGAAAACAGGGGAAAACGGCTTTTCCCGGGAGCAAAGGCCTTCAGCCACCCGGAGGGGCCAAGATTTGCTCCACGGCAGCGGAGAAAAGAGGGGGCCCGGAGACGCCGGGGAGCGAGGGCGTCACCTCGGTCATCGCGGCGGAAATCATCCCGGCCGTTCCACCGATCCATCCGGTCATCCCGCCGGTCGTAGCGGTCCTCGTAGCCTCGGTAGTCGTCATCCCGGCGGTAGCCGCTGCCAAAAGCCCTCCTGCCGCTGCCTATCCTGGAATCGTAACCTACAGGAGGGAAATAGAGGACCTTCCCAGTGAGTCCCAGTCCCTCCCAGTATGGTGGGGCGCGGAGGTGGCCATTCTGTGGGCCAGCAAAGCCAACAACGGGCTTCAAACCCAGGCTGGGTGATGATTAGAGCTGCACCAGGGGTTGAAGCTGCCTGGAGAGGGACAGCTCATCTTCTGCACCCTTCTTCCCAGTTACTGGAGGGGAACTGGGCGGCACTGGGAGGAACTGGGCGGCACTGGGTACTGTCTGATTCCCCTCCCCTTGCCCCTCTGGGAATATCCCACCTCGGTCGTAGTCCCTGCTGCGGTCATCGTAGCGATCCCTGCCCCCGAAGCCGCGGTCCATGTCCCTGCGGGGACCGTCACGATATCGGTCGTCGTAACGGTCGCGATACCCTGGAGGGGGGAAGAAAGGAAAAAAAAAAAAAAAAAGAGGTGAATCACTCAATCCATCGAGGTGGATTGAGTCCTGGTTGGGTGACAGGACTCAGAGGGTTCTAACTGATGGAGCGGGGTCAAGTTGGAGGCCTGTGACCGGTGGTGGCCCCCAAGGGTCAATGCTCGGCCCAGTCCTGTTCAACACATTCATCAATGACCTGGATGAAGGGACAGAGTGTTTCCTCAGCCAGTTGGCTGATGGTACCAAACTGGGAGGACTGGTTGACACCCCAGAGGGCTAGGCCACCATCCAGGGTGACCTGGACAGGCTGGAGAGCTGGGCAGAGAAGAACCTCACGAGGTTCACCAACGGCAAGTGTAGGATCCTGCACCTGGGGAGGAAGAACCCCAGGCACCACGAGAGGTTAGGGATGGATCTTCTGGGAAGCACCACTGAGGAGAAGGATCTGGGGCTCCTGGTGGATGGGAAACTCTCCAGGAGCCAGCAATGGGCCCTTGTGGCCAAGAGGCCAATGGAGTCCTGGGCTGCGTAGGGCAGAGTGTGGCCAGGAGGTGGAGGGAGGTCATTCTGCCCCTCTGCTCTGCACTGGGGAGGTCCCAGCTGGAGCACTGGGACCAGTTCTGGGCTCCCCAGATCCAGAAGGACAGGGAACTGCTGGAGAGGGGACAGCAAAGGGCTACGAAGATGCTGGAGGGATTGGAGCATCTCCCTGATGAGGAAAGGCTGAGAGAGCTGGGGCTCTTCAGCCTGGAGAAGAGCAGGCTGAGGGGAGACCTTCTTCATGCTTCCAAGGATCTCAAGGGTGGGTTGAGGGAGGATGGAGCCGGACTCTTTCCAGAGGTTCCCAGTGACAGGACGAGGGGCAACGGGCACAAGCTGGACCATGGGAAGTTCCACTCCAATGTGAGGAAGAACTTGTTTGGGGTGAGGGTGGCAGAGCCCTGGCAGAGGCTGCCCAGGGAGGGTGTGGAGTCCCAAATCTGGAGATCTTCAAGCCCTTCCTGGATGCTCCTGAGTGATGTGCTCTGGGCAGCCCTGCTTTGGACACGATGATCTCTAGAAGGTCCCTTCCAACTCTGACAATTCCCTGATTCCGTGAGGGTGGAGGGGGAAGAAAAAAAAGAGGTGGGGGGGACATCTGGCATGAGCAGGGGCAGCACGGAGGGACCCGGTAGGTGGTTTTACCCCAAAACCACAGCGGCAGGGATTTTCCACCTCCGGTTCTTCTCAAAGGGCCACAAATCCCTTAAGGAAGCAGGAAAATCCTGCTACCGGTCACCCCAGTTGGGGAACGGGGGATTGAGCTCCAGAGCGGTGACTCCACCACGGAGGGAATAAAGGTGTCAGGATAACGCAGAATTTTTTTTTCAGGGGGAAAAAGGAAAAGGAGGAAAAAAAACCCCATCCCCGTGGAAAGATGGAGCAAGGTTTGGCTCCGGGGAAGGAACCACCGAGTCCCCCGGGAAATCCGCTTGCCAGGGGGAGGAGCAGAGGGAAGCAACACTTCCCGACTCCTTTTTGGGGACAAAAAAATGCCCTTTTATTTTTTTTTATTTTTTTTTTTAAAGCCAACTCACTGTCTCCGAAGCTGTCGTCGCCCCTGCGGGGTGGGTAATCATCGAAGCTGTCGGTGGCGGCGGGACGGGCCCTCCAGTCGCTCTCGAACCTCTCCGAGTCCCGGAACCGATCCCGGTCTCTGCCAAAGCAACGATCGTCCCGATCTGCCAGGAAAAAGGGAAAAAAAAAAGGGATATTTCGGATATTTCAGATATTTTGGATATTTCAGATATTTCAGCTCCTGAAGTTGGAGAGAAGAACCCAGTCCCCTCCGGAAGGCGCTCGTCTCTATCAGCACTAACCACCCCCGCTGCCAAAAAAGCCCTCGGCGGGGTTAATTAGCGCGATAGGGACGCTAATGTTAATTAGTGTGATAGGGGGGGAGTGGGAGGAACCCACACAACACCCTCCAGAGATAAGCGCAGGGAGGAGAAGACGTCCCAACGATCGGGGGGGGGGGGGCCTCCAGCCACCATTCGGGTGGGGACAAGGGCCGTTTGTCCCCCTCCTTGGGTGGCCACCTCCTCCACCCACGGGTGGCCACCTCCTCCACCCAAGTGGCCACCCAGAGGGCCCAGGCGAGGGGACGCTCACCTTTATCCTGAGCTTGATCAGCAACATCCACTCGTATCCTTCTGTTCCCTAAAGACTGAAAGAAAGAAGAGGGAGATGTCAGCCCCGAGGCCTGGAGATGGGCACGGAGTGGGGGGCGAGAAGAACCCACCTCAGGCCATTCCTCAGCAGCTTGGACCACACAGGGCTCCTCCTGGAGCCCTAAAAAGTCCTTTTTTTCCCCCCAATTTAAGTCCTTCTCCAGCTGGGAAAGCCAACTCTCTACAAGAAGCCGCGTTTTAATGCGTCTCTAGCACCCGGGATGCGGAGGAACGAGCCTGATGTGAGTTGGGGGGGGGGGGGGGGGACACACGCACATTTTGGGTTTGCGGCCCCCCCAAAAGTCCTTCTCGGCGTCAGGGCTTGGGTGGACTCACCTCTTCGTTGAGGCTCAGAGCCTGGAACAAGGAGTCTATGTCTTCGAACTCGGCGTATCCGAAACCTTTCAACCTCTCCGGGTTGGTGGGCTCCCGCGGCAAACGCACAGCACTTATCTGGGGGGGGGGGGNAGGGGGGGGGGGGAGTGGAAAAAAAGCTCCCGTTAAAAAGATTCCCGCTTCCCCCCGCCCCCCAACATCAATCCCCCTGGGGAAGGATCATCCCAGAGAAGGCAACTGGTGGCTACGGAGAAAAAACCCGGAATAAACCCGCTCGAAGAGGAGCGGGGTGAAACTTCCCCCCCCCAAAAAAATGCCACCGATGCGTTTTGGAAGGAGGGGTTTGGCCCTGAGAGCAGGGCTCCAGCCCCACGGCTGTGGGTCACAGAATCCCAGGATGCTATGGGGTGGGAAGGGACCTTTGGAGATCATCTCCTCCAGAGCAGGTCCCACCCAGAGCAGGTTGGATTCATCCTGGGGGGGAATTTGGGATGTCTCCAGAGAAGGAGACCCCCCCCCACCTCTCTGGGCAGCCTCTTCCAGGGCTCTGCCACCCTCAAACTCAAGAAGTTCCTCCTCGTGTTGAGGTGGAACTTCTTACGTCCCAGTTTGTGCCTGTTCCCTCTTGTCCTGTCACTGGGCACCACTGGAAACAGACTGGCCCCATCCTCCTGACCCCACCCTTGATGAGATCCCCCCTCAGCCTTCTCTTCTCCAGCCCCAAAAGCCCCAAGTCCCTCAGCCTCTCCTCATCAGAGAGATGCTCCAGGCCCCTCAGCATCTCTGTTGCCCTCTGCTGTCCCCTCTCCAGCAGTTCCCTGTCCTTCTGGAACTGGGGAGCCCAGAACTGGTCCCAGTGCTCCAGCTGGGGCCTCCCCAGGGCAGAGCAGAGGGGCAGGATGACCTCCCTTGAGGTTCTCCACACTCTTCTTGATCATGGAATCACAGAATCACATGGGGTTGGAAGGGACCTCTGGAGATCATCTAGTCCAACCCCCCCTGCCAGAGCAGGTCCCACCCAGAGGAGGAGGTTGATGCCCCCCAGGATGCTGTTGGGCCTTCTTGGCCACCATGTTGCTGGCTCATGGCCATCCCGGTGTCCACCAGGACTCCCAGTTCCCTCTCAGAACTGGTTTCCAGCAGGTCACCCCCAACCCGGACTGGTTTGGGGGGTGATTCTTCCCCAGGGACAGGACCCTGCGCTTCCCCTTGTTGAGTTTCATCGGATTCCTCCCCACCCAACACTCTGGGGTCAACCTTTCGCATCCCACCCAAAAAAAACCCCATGGAAAACCAGTTTTGGATCATTTCAACCCAGATTCCTCGTGCCCAACACGAGTCCTGGTGCGGGGATTATTTGTGCCCCCCTCCAGGTCACGCTGAGGGTCCTCAGCGTTGCTCCCAGGCCCTGTCCCACCTTCCCTCTGCACCAACACCTTCTACAGCCCCTCCTGGATGGATCTGGGCTCCCAAAAGCAGCTTCTCCTGGGTCAATCCCTGCTCCCAAGCCTGGGAAGCAGCAACAGCCTCTTGGCTTCCTCCTCCTCTTCCTCGGGAGGAGCCTCACCCAGGCCCTTACTCCCCCCGGAGGAGCAGATGCTGCCTCAGCAGGGACCAGAAGTTAAAAAAACAAGGAAAAAATAAAGGAAAAAATGAAGGTAAGCAGAGTGTCCCTGCAGCTGGTGACACAAAGCTGGGTGACACACCAGAAGGTCGGGGCCACCACCCAGAGGGACCTGGCCAGGCCGGAGAGTTGGGTGGGGAAAGAACCTGGATGAAATTCAACGAGGGGAAATGCAGGGTCCTGTCCCTGGGGAGGAATCACCCCCCAAACCAGTACGGGTTGGGAGTGACCTATGGAAACCAGGTCTGTGGAGAAGGAACTGGGAGTTCTGGGGGACACCAAGTTGCCCACAGGCCACCAATGTGTCCTTGTGGCCAAGAGGGAAGGAGCAGACCTGCTAGAAACCAGCTCTGTAGAGAAGGAATTGGGAGTCCTGAAGGACATCAAGTTGCCCACGGGCCACCAATATGCCCTTGTGGCCAAGAGGGAAGGAGCAGACCTGCTGGAAACCAGCTGTGTGGAGAAGGAACTGGGAGTCCTGATGGACACCAGGTTGCCCATGGGCTAGTAATGTGTCCTTGTGGCCAACAAGGAAGGAGAGACCTGCTGGAAACCAGTTCTGAAGAGAAGCAACTGGGAGTCCTGATGGACACCAGGTTGCCCATGGGCTAGTAATGTGTCCTGGCGGTCAAGAGGGAAGGAGCAGCTGGGTGGCCGTTTGGCATTAGCTCTGCAGCCCAAATCCAGCCCAAATCACCCCAAAATCCAGCCCAAATCACCCCAAAATCCAGCTCAACCTCCCCTTTTCTCCTGGTTCAGGGGGAAAACCACCAGGCGTCTGCTTCGAAAGGCCTCCTGCTCCTCAACGTCGCAAGGAAACAGGAGGAATTCACCCCAAATCCAGCATCTGAGAGCTGAAACCAACAGAGGGAACGCAAAGGGGGACGACGGCATCCCCCCCCCCCAAAAAAAATAAATCACGGTGTTTAAAATTAAAGCCCACGTTTCCTCCCTCCCCGAACCCCGGGCTCCGAGGCGTTTAACTCACGTTGAGTCCTCTGAAAAAGTCCTTGATGGATTCTTCCGTCACGTCGTAGGGCAGGTTGCCCAGAAAAGCGGTGTAAGGGGGGGATTTGGGGAGGCGGCTTCTGTCGATGTTGGGTTCCCGAGCGGCCCGGGGGGCGGTGGGAAGGATGGAACGGTCGATGGGGGGGGCCCGGTACACGTCGTCATCGTTACTGTGCCAAGTGGTAGAAACTAACGAGAGAAATATGTCAAATCACCACCCCCACCCCACCCCCAAAATAAAAAAACAAACCACCCAACGGGGAGAGCAGTCACCGTCCTCGTCACAAGGGAGGGGGGGGTGTGTGTGTGTGTTACGGGGGGGGGGGTGGGTGGTGATTAAAGCCCTGAAATTCATCCCTCCGACATGCCCGACCCCAAAAAAAAAAGAGGCAGGAAAAGCTGCCCAAAAGAACCCCCAGGAGAAACCGAGGGTGTTTAACCCCGGGGAGAGCGGGCGTTCAGCCCAGGCACCCGTTTAAGAAAGGGTTAAAGCCTTCCCGGGATGAATTCCTCCTTAAATCACAGCTCATCCCGATGGAAAAAAAACCTTACCCCACCCCAGGCTCCGCTCCGGGTTCCACCCACAAAAAGCTCTTTATCCCATTTCTGTCCCCTCCCCTTCCCCACTCCGGTTCCTAACGAGGGTTCTTCGCTCCCTGAGCTTAATTGCTCCCCAGAAAAGAAAATAAAACCCGGCAAATTTCGCCACCTTTGGGCCCTGTCGTGGCGGGGCAGCGGCTGTTTGAGGGCACGGCCAAACCGTGGCGGGGGGGTCAGTTACCCACACCTCCCACCCCGTTTTCTCCCCCCCCCGAAGGGTGGAAGAAGAAGGGGAAGGGACCCATTCCAAAGAGGGGAAGGACCCAGCCCCTGGGAGGGGAAAGGACGAATCCCCAGGGAGGGGAAGGGATCCATCCCAGGGAGGGGAAGGACCCAGCCCCGAAAAGGATCCACCCCTGAGAAGGGGAAAGATCCACCCGAAGGAGGGGAAGGACCCAGCCCCAAGGAGGGAAGGGATCCACCCCAGGGAGGGGAAGGGATCCACCCCAAGGAGGGGAAAGACCCAGCTCTGAAAAGGATCCACCCCTGACAAGGGGAAGGGATCCACCCCAAGGAGGGGAAGGACCCAGCCCCCCAGGGAGGGGAAGGATCCACCCCAAGGAGGGAAGGGATCCACCCTAAGGAAGGGAAGGACCCAGCCCCAGGGAGGGGAAGGGATCCACCCCAGGGAGAGGAAGGACCAAGCCCCGAGAAGGATCCACCCCAAGGAGGGGAAGGACCCAGCCCTAAGGAGGGGAAGGACCCAGCCCCAAGAAGGATTCACCCCTGAGAAGGGGAAGGGATCCATCCCAGGGAGGGGAAGGATCCACCCCAAAGAGGGCAGGGATCCATCCCAGGGAGGAGAAGGATCCACCCCAAAGAGGGCAGGGATCCATCCCAGGGAGGAGAAGGATCCACCCGCAAACCAAAAGCCCCCACATCCCTCCAGCCCCAGGAACCCGCGGGGCCGAGAGACTCCTCCTGTAGGTGTTTTAACGGTGGGGTTTTTTGTTTTTTTTTTTTTTTGTTTTGTTTTTTTTTAAAAAAAAGAGCTTTTTGGGTGTTACCGTCTCCTTCCAGGTCATCCGTCTCGTCGGCCCAGCTGACGGGTTTGGGGATGTAGGTGGGGCCACCGCCGCCGCCCCCGTCCTCCGCCAGGAAATCCGTCAGAGTCAGGGTCTTGCCCTTCTTGTTCTTCTTCTTAGCTGGGGGGCAGAGGGAGAGACAGGGACGGGGGGTGAGCGACCCCCACCCCGGGTTTGGGGTGGCCGGGGCCACCGGGACGCGGGCACGAGCCACCCGGAGGCGCCACAAGCCATTGGGACACGGGCATGAGCCATCCTGACGTGCCGTGAGCCACCGGGGTGTGGGCACGAGCCATCCAGATGCGTCACGGGCCACCACGATGCGGGCGCGGGCCACTGGGACATGGGCACAAGCCATCCAGATGTGCCACAGGCCACCATGACACGGGCACGAGCCATTCAGATGCCCCACAAGCCACCGAGACGTGGGCTTGAGCCATCCAGATGGCCCACGGGCCACCACGATGTGGGCATGGGCCACTGGGCCACGGGCACAAGCCATCCAGATACCCCATGGGCCACCATGACACGGGCATGAGCCATTCAGATGCCCCATGGGCCACCAGAACATGGGCACGGGCCATCCAGACGCCCCACAAACCACTCGGACATGGGCACGAGCCACCCAGATGTGGTTGGGGCCATCAGGACATGGGCACGAGCCACCCAGATGTGGCACAGACCACCGGGACGTGGGCACGAGCCACCCAGAGGCGCCACAAGCCATTGGGACACGGGCATGAGCCATCCTGACGTGCCGTGAGCCACCGGGGTGTGGGCACGAGCCATCCAGATGCGTCACGGGCCATTGGGATGTGGGCTTGAGCCACCCAGGTGCCCCACGGGCCACCACAATGCAGGCATGGGCCACTGGGACACAGGCACGAGCCATCCAGATGTGGCACAGGCCACCGGGATGCAGGCACAAACCATCCAGATGCCCCATGGGCCACCATGACACGGGCACGAGCCATTCAGATGCCCCACAAGCCACCGAGACGTGGGCTTGAGCCATCCAGATGCCCCACGGGCCACCACGATGCAGGCATGGGCCACTGCAACACGGGCACGAGCCATCCAGATGTGGCACAGGCCACCGGGATGCAGGCACAAACCATCCAGATGCCCCATGGGCCACCATGACATGGGCACGAGCCATTCAGATGCCCCATGAGCCACCGGAACGTGGGCACGGGCCATCCAGATGCCCCACAAATCACTGGGCATGGGCACGAGCCACCCAGATGTGGCACGGGCCACGAGGACACGGGCACAAGCCACCCAGATGCTCCATGGGCCACCGGGACGTGGGCACGGGCCATCCAGATGTGCCATGGGCCACCGGGACCTGAGCACGGGCCATCCAGATGCCCCATGGCCACTGGGACACGGGCATGGGCCATTAGGACGTGGGCACGGGCCATCCAGATGCCCCAAGCGCCACCGGGACATGGGCACAAGCCACCCAGATGTGCCACAAGCCATCAGGATTCAGGCACAAGCCACCCAGATGTGGCATGAGCCATTGGGACACGGCCACGAGCCACCCAGATGTGGCATGAGCCACTGGGATGTGGGCACGAGCCATCCAGATGTGCCACGGGCCATGGGGACATGGGAAGGAGCCATCCAGATGTGGCACAGGCCATCGGGATGCGGGCAGGAGCCATCCAGATGTGCCACGAGCCATAAGGATTCAGGCACAAGCCTCCCAGATGTGCCATGGGCTATGGGGACATGGGCCATCCAGATGTGCCATGGGCCAGCAGGACATGGGCAGGAGCCACCCAGATGTGGCCCAGGCCACGGTGACGCAGGCACGGGCCATCCAGATGTGCCATGGGCCATCAGGACGCGGCCACGAGCCACCCAGATGTGGCACAGGCCACTGGGACACTGGCACGGGCCACCCAGATGTGCCACAGGGGGCTACTTATTTGGGGGGGGGGAGGAGAAAGCCCCCCCCCCCTTCCACCCACGGCGGCGGGGCACGACGCCAGGAAGGCTGGGATCCCTTAACGAAGACACCTTAACGATCCCCCCCCCAACTCGGGGAGGGAGATTTTAACCCCCCCAAAATGTCACCTTTACCCCAAAA
>QJSC01020303.1:0-11815 GCA_003697955.1 Calidris pygmaea
AACTTTGAAAACACGTTGCTTCAATGCAACTGATGGAACAGCCAGCCCAGAGCACAACATTCAACATTCTCCAGGCCTGAATGCATCAAACGGAACAACCTCCTGGTGGTGCCCGGCTGGTTGAGGGGTTTAATTCCTGGACAGGAGGAACAGGACACCTGACTCAGAGCATTACTGTAAAGATATGTTTATTCTTTTTTCTAAATATGGTTATTGCATGCCTCTGTAAGCTAGTTTGTACTGTACCCTGCAAGCCTAAATGAATGTCTCCAGTTTTGTAAACCCCAGCAAAGAAGTGGTCTCTTGAGCGAGGGGGTGGAATGTGGGAAACTAACGGAAGATTGGCGAGGAGGACTGTAAATACGCTCAAGTGACTCGCATGTGGGGTGCTGGAAAACACACCTATCACACTAATTGTTGCTTAGTTTTGTGTGCTCAACAAGTAGAACATCTGCACTTAGATAACATAGGCCTGGGATGGACTCAGGGGCACCTTATCAAACATGCCTGGGATTCTTGCCCTGCTGCTGAAGAGATCAAAGCCCAGCAGAGAACTCTGCCTGCCAGAATCCTTGAAATACAGGCCCAAGCAGCAAGTGGGAGCTCCCTCGCTCCCTCACTCCCTTGCTAACGAGGACTCTCTTGCTAATAAGGACTCTCGCTCTGCAGTGCCTGCGTCCCCTGCTTGCCTGCCTCTGCCCGGGTGCTGCTTCAGAGGTTCCCGGATCTATGAGGTATTGACATTAAATTGTCCTTTGCCCTTAATCCGTGGTTTTGTGGTTGTTCCTGCGTCCTGCCTGCATCGGCTCACACAGGCTATAAGGTCTCCACGGAGCATTCTCTCCTCCAGGATGAACAACCCCAACTCTCTCAGCCTGTCCTCACAGCAGAAGTACTCCAGCCCTCTGGTCATCTTCATGGCCCTCCTGTGGACATGTTCCAACAGGTCCACGTCCTTCCCGTGTTGAGGACTCCAGAGCTGGACGCAGTGCTCCAGGTGGGGTCTTCCCAGAGCAGAACAGAGGGGCAGAATCCCCTCCCTTGCCCTGCTGGCCACGCTTCTTTTGATGCAGCCCAGGATGGGGTGGGCTTTCTGGGCTGCCAGCGCACATTGCCAGCTCATGTTGAGCTTCTTATCCCCCAAGTCCTTCTCCTCAGGGCTGCTCTCAATCCATTCTCTGTCAAGCCTGTATTTGTGCCTGGGATTGCTGTGACCCAGGTGCAGGACCTTGCACTTGGCCTGGTTGAACTTCATGAGGTTCACATGGGCCCACCTCTCAAGCCTGTCCAGGTCCCTCTGGATGGCATCCCTTTCCTCCAGTGTGTCAACCGTGCCACACAGCTTGGTGTCATCGGCAAACTTGCTGAGGGTGCACTCAATCCCACTGTCCATGTTGCCAACAAAGATGTTGAACAGCACCAATCCCAGTACCAACCCCTGAGGGACACCACTTGTCACTGGCTTCCACTTGGACATCGAGCCGTTGACCACAATCCTTTGAGTGTGGCCATCCAGCCAGTTCCTGATCCACTGAGTGTTTAGTCCATCAGATCTGTGTGTCTCCAGTTTAGAGACCAGGATGTCATGCGGGACAGTGTCAAATGCTTTGCATAAGTCCAGGTAGATGACGTCTGTTGCTCTCCTCTTATCTACCAGTGCTGTAACCCCATCATAGAAGGCCACCAGATTTGTCAGGCATGACTTGCCCTTGGTGAAGCCATGTTGGCTGTCACCAATCACCTCCTTATTTTCCATATGCCTTAGCAGTAATTCCAGGAGGATCTGCTCCATGATCTTGCTGGGCACAGAGGTGAGACTGACCAGCCTGTAGTTTCCCAGCTCATCCTTCATCTCCATAGTGCCAGGGATAATGAAAGGCATCACACATTTTTTTCTGTGGGCATTTTGAAAAGTGAGGCAAATCAGAAGGGAAGGTATAGCAAGGACCTTTGTGAAAGTAAGTGTAAAATGATGTGGGATCATAGGTAGTGAGCTGGAAATGGGAGTGCAGGCCACTCTGTGCAGAGCTTTCATTTGTTGCTGCTTTGTGCTGGAGGGGCATTTCCCTGGGTAAATTTCACATGTTTATGTGTATGTGTGTGAGACTATGGCCTTGCTTTTCTTATTCAGCTTTCCCAGGAGTAGCCCACAGATGACAGCTGAAAGGACCTGGTGGAAATCCTGTTTAACAGCCCCAATTTTGACTGGGGATGCTCACTTGCCAAGTTTATAGTTTATTTAAAGTTTGTTCTAGAAGTTCTTTGCTGCTTATTAAGGGTTAGGCACTATGATGTTAGTATTTGGACTCAGTTGCAGAAGTTCAGTGTAGAATCATTAACTGTCCCTGGTTTGTAGAAAACTATTGGTATTTTTTTATTTTATTTTATCTCTCCAAATGAATGGTAATTTTATCTGCTGTGTTTCAGTTGGGATCATCCAAAATAAATCTGAAATAGAATCAGTCTCTGGATGCTTAAATGATTGCCCAATTTTATTAGTGTCACATATTGTTCATATTTTGCATGAAAACAGAGCCTCCCCCTTGAAGGGGAAATTCAAATTGTAATTGAGTGTAACTACCACTCAGCAGTGGTAGTTTGTGACCAAGGAATGATCTGGCACACAGGGCAAGAAGGCCCAACTGCAGAAGGGGTTAAACTGGCTGGAAGCAGGGATGCCGAGACAGCAGGACTCCCTGCAAGGCACTGAAGTTTCCCTTGGTGATGAGATAAGAAACAGCCCCAGCATTGTCTTGCAGCCATCCTGGAATGGGAGTACTGGGAGACAGAGCTGGACCTGGATGTGGACCAACTGGCTGAGCTGAGGTGCCCCCTGCCGCTCATGGGATTGGTGCTGGTGCAAGTAGCTATAAAGCATCAGCTCCTGAGGCATCTTTGCAGACTCCTTGTAGAACCACTTATGGTGGTAGGACCTTGCCCAATGTAGTATTCTTTTCTTTTTTTTTTTTTAATTATATATTTAAGCAAAAAGATGTGTCTCATTCTCCTCAAGGGGTACCATAAAAATTCCCCAAGAGCTTCTTCCTATTTTTTGCACATTTCTGCCTCTGAATGTGAGCTGGTGAGTGGTAAAGTTCAAATTGCCAGTGAGATTCAAATGGGTATTTGAGTTCATGTGTGCATCGGCCGAATCTTCCTTTATTTATGATTTCTGTGTATGTGTGCAAAGGCCAACTAATAAATATCTAGCAATTAACGTATGAATTTGAATGAATACCTGCTTGCATGCAAAAATACACACCTTGCATCAGTTTCACATACAGTTTTAGAGGCAGGACTTTAAAGACTAGTACTGGAAATAAAATCTTAAAGTAGTCAGAAGTGGCTAGAGGCTGGTGACAACTTGATGAGTATAAAGAACTGCAGAACTGTCATGAAACAACATCTGTGGTACGAAAGTTGACTTGCATAAGGGTGAGTGATAGAAAAATTACTGTGGGTGGCTCAGTAGGTAATGAATTTCAAGTTTTTAATGCTGTGTCAGTCATGGAATATACTATTACATGGCGAAAGGGAGTTGATATAAACAGTGATTAAATCTTGCAACCCTTGAAGCAAATTCAGTATTAGAAATGCAATGTGCCAAGTCTGTCATTGATTGTTATGCTAATCTCCCACTGATTTTTGTGTAAGTTCCCCTTTCAGGGTCATGGCAAATGGCCAAGGACTTTGAGGTAGGTGGCAGTGTCCCAAAAAATATTAGAAATGGAAAATCAGATAATTTTGTTATCAAGAACTTTAGGCATGTTGGGATTTGAATCCTGCTGCTATCAGTTAATGAGTCTTTGTGAGAGATGCTGTAGGATATGTAGACATATGTACTGTAGAGATACTGTAGGATACTTCATCTTCAGTTTTAAGACTCACCAACAATATAAAGAGAGCAAACCTAAGAGTCTCCAAAGATTCTGGTAGATGACACTAAATACATTGATGGAAAAAGAGCCCAGAACATCGAAAGTTAAGTACAATGCTTTGAAATGAGAGGGGGAAGATCTGAGAAAACTTTATAGGTCTGAGCAGGAAATAGGACTCTTCTTGTCACTGTATCCATACAGTGTGCAAGAGCTGCCTGGGCAGTATCTTCTCTGAAGCCCTACAGTATGAATGCCCTTACCTTGGAAAAGGCTGCAACACCACACTTAAGATCTTCCCTTTTCATTAATTTGTTTCCCCAGTTTGTCCTGAGAAGCTATTTATCTGTTGATTTTATTTCATGTGACTAGGGCCTCCATTACCCTGATTAGTTGATTTTGTAGTGCTCAGGTGCTCCTCTTGCATTGTGCACTCGGAGGGTAACATTTCATTACAAATTCACTGTGACTTGCAGTTTCCTGTTTTCTTGTATTGCTCCTGAGGGCTGTGTTGATGATTATTTAAATGCCCTTGTATTAGCAAATGTCCTCTTGTGTTGAGCAAGCAAAAACCAGCTTTATTAAACAAAATTTCCTCTACAGATTTTGGCAATTAGAAAGTCTTTAGAAAGCATAGACAGAAAAAAGTAAGTTAAAAAGCTCATTTAGCAGAATGGGAATATGAAAATTAAGGTGTAAACTATTGAAAAATGGGGAGAGGGAGATTTGGTCAATTTTGAAAGTCCCTGATTTGCCACAAATGTTTTGTGCTTGCATTCTCCCTACAGTAAGCACGCAAAGTAATAGATAGAGGTTGGAAAAGACAATGTAGACAGTATCTAAGGCCATTAAAAATGCATCTTGGGAGTGTCTAGTTAGGAAAAAGAAAAGGAGGAAGAGAGGAAAACAGCACTGAAAGTGAAAGATGGACTGAACAAAGTAAAAATCAAGCATAGCAAGACAAAAGAAAGCAGCAGAGATGGGGAAGGTGGCATTTACAAACCCAGAACCCAAGGCTTTTCTGCAGGCAGAGGATGTCTAGGAGGCTGCTGGAATAGGAGAGGGTTTTCCTGCACTCTGTCACAAAGCTCACCTACGTATTTATATGCAAGCAATGGCTGCTCCTCTCCTGTTGTTAAGCAATGAGCAGGGGACTCGGCTCCCACTCTTCACCCAAAATCCACGCAGGCCTGTGCAGGTAGGGCACAGGTGTCCCCTGTAGTCTTTTGGACCTTGGCTTTTAAAGGAGATTTTTTTGGGGGGAATGGAGGAATACCTTGGAGAAAGAATAGGGGCAGGGGCAGGACATCCTTAATTACTTATAACTAACATAAAAAAAAGGAAGCAAACATGTTTTGCCTCATAACTTGTGGGACCCTCGTGAAGCCAAAATAGTGCTATGGAGTGTAAATTAGCAGTCAAAAATATAGATAGAAGCCATGAATATACAATGAATTCTGCAGCTGAAAACGTTCACCACTCTGCACTTGCAAATAGCTCCAATGCCCAATCCCCCCCTAGCTGCCTGTGGAAGAATTTCTGAACACTGAGGGAAGAAAAATCCTAAATGAATCATAAAACATCCATTCCTAGAGTTCTTTCTTCAACTCTGAGAAGACATTTTTAACAGACACTGAGAAAGACATTTTTCCTAACTGGGCAATATTGTGTTTGAGAAGGAGGAATGTGCAACCTTTTTCCTAGCTGTTTCTGGGTATACATCACTACACTCCCTCATAGAGTCCTCCCCATCTCTCCTGTAGGCCACCTTCAGGTACTGGAAGGCTGCTATGAGGTCTCCCCGGAGCCATGTCTTCTCCATGCTGTTTTGCTTCTGCTCGCGGCCTTTGCTTTGTCTTTATTAAACTGCCCTTATCTTGACCCCAACTCTCAGCCTGTCCTCACAGTAGAGAGGCTCTGATCATTTTCGTGGCCCTCCACTGGACCAGTTCCAACAGGTCCATGTCCTTCCTGTGTTGAGGACTCCAAAGCTGGACGCAGTACTCCAGGTGGGGTCTTCCCAGAGCAGAGCAGAGCAGATCCCACTGTCCATGTCTCCGACAAAGATGTTGAACAGCACTGCTCCCAGTACTGACCCCTGAGGAACGCAACTCATCACTGGCTTCCACTTGGACATTGAGCCGTTGACTGCAACCCTTTGAGTGTGGCCATCCAACCACTTCCTGATCCACAGATTGGTCCATCCATCAAACCCATGTCTTTCCAATTTTGAGAGCAGGATGTCATGTGGGACAGTGACATCATCCATTTAAAGCAAACAATAGTACAATAACCCTGTATTGGGTTTGTCTGGAATGGAGTTAACTTTCCCCATAGCAACCCTCATAGTTTGTGCTTTGTTTAGCATGTGCTTTGAGTTTGTAGCCAAAATGGAATGGTGTTGATAACACACCAGTGTTTTGGCTACTGCTGAGCAGTGCTCCCACAGAATCAAAGCTGTCTCTCCAACACCCCTGTCCCAAAGGCCAGTAGGCTGGGGGTGGGCTAGAGGTTGGGAGGGGACAGAGCCGGGACAGCTGATCCAAACTGACCAAAGGGGTATTCCATACCATATGACATCACACTCATCAATAAAAGCTAAGAGAAAAGAGGAGGAGAGGGGGCATTCGCTATTAAGGCATTTGTCTTCTGAAGCAACTGCTATGTGTACTGAAAGCCTACTTCCCGGGAAGTGGCTGGACATCACCTGCTGATGGGAAGTAGAGACTAAATCTTTTTGTTTGTTTGTTTGTTTTGCTTCTGCTTGCGGCCTTTGCTTTGTCTTTATTAAACTGCCTTTATCTTGACCCATCACTTTTTTTCATCTTATTTTCTCCTCCTGTCCTGCTGAGGAGAGGGAGTGATAGAGCGACTTGGTGGGCACTTGGCATCCAGACAAGGTCAGTCCACCACAAACTCTTAAATTTCAAGAAACTTCACACTGTTTATTGCTTCACCTTTTATTTTCTAATGAGGATTTCAAATTCGGCTTCCAAAATGGATGTGTTAACCTTGTGTTCAGCGCAGTTGTTCATAGTTTTATTCGGAGTTCTGGATGACTGTTCATCTGATGGTTGCTATTTCTAATACTAACTGAATAAATCTGTTTTTCCTTGTTTTTCAGCACAAAGATCAGTGGACATAAATTGTCAAATAATGCTGTAATTGTGACCGGCCCCCATACCTCCTCACTGTCAACTTGGAGACACTATATTACAACTATGATTCCAGAGCAAGGAGAAAGGATCAAGATCCCCCTTTACAGCAGATTATCAATTATCTGAAGAAATCTTGCATAAATTATATGGAGCACTCCATCACCTTCACCTTCTCCATTGAGATGGGGCCACCAGAGCACTTCAAGTTTCCTGCTGACCCAAACTGCAAGCTGGAGAAATAGGTAAGTTTACAGCATTAAGCAAGGTAGTCGGTTTTACACAGTTGCCAAAGCAAATTCTGAAGTTGTAAAAATTCTCTGTCTGCAAGTGAGAAGAAAATGATTTGCAGACTTGATGGAGAAATGGCCATATAATGTCCTATGGACTATGAGAGCAGAACTTCAGAAAGCCCCTTCCAGGCATGCTCTGAAAGCTTTGCAAGTGATGCCAGGGTGTGCAAAGACTAATCAGGCAGTCTTGTAACTAGCTGACATGATGGAGAGTGTATAACACAGGAATAACTCTATTTACCTCAGAGAAGATAGATTCACTGCCTCCATGGCTCAATTCAACCCGATGACTTATTAAATTTAAGCTGGGTCCAAGGGAGAAAAATATTTTTTTTCCAGCAAGAACTCATATAGATGTACTATAGATGTCAGAGTACTTTACACATTTCTGGGTGAAAATAAAATCCATATCTGCTAGGATGCTGAGTTGGCATGACAGCTGTGAACAAAATGTCAGCTCTACTAACATTGCCAAACCCTCTGATGGTGACAAAGATTTGGAAGAGTGACACTGACTGCAACGTGTTACTGTTTTCCTTGTAATTATTTAAACCTGTTTACTCTGAACACAATGTTCAGATTCATATCTGATGTAACATGCTTTTTATAGAGAATTATGTGTTGTCTCTGCAAAGTTAGGTTAATTTTTCTTGCATCTGATCAGCTGGAGCACTGAACTGTGTTGTGACTCCACAGGAAATGCAAATCCCTCTCCCTATATAAATGGAATTCATATTCAAGTTTCATGTGGTTCAGCTACAGCCTGGTGATAGTTAAACATTTTTCCTTCTCACATCTGACTTGCAACAATTTATTAACTACAAGTTCTGAGAGGCAATGTCCCGCAGCATACTGTATTTTAAGATTTTTAAGCTCACATTTATTTAATGGAATAAGACCAGTTGCATATAATTTCATTTTAGTTCTTCGATAAGTCCTTATCTGTCAGATCTCATTTGGGTTTATACTTCCAGGTAATACCAGAGCCCTGAAAATAGAAGGCTAGACAGAAGATGATGATGAACAGTAACTGCAAGATTCATCCTCCAGTTACTGTACTCAAACCCAGTCCACCAGTCCTTGCTCAGGTCTTTTGAACAGCAGTATGGGAAAGCAAGCCGAACTGTTTGTACTAATCACAGTTGGATTCATATCTTCTGCCTCAAACTTTAATCTCTAATACTTGCAGAACTGAGCTGTGCCAGGAGCTGCTGCAGGAACTACCTCCATCTCAAATAATCACAGGGGACTCCACAGCTCTGTGACCCATTCTCACTGAAATCTCCTGAAGTAAATTCAAGGCATTGAATCATCTTTTCACACACTCTGTTGATCAATACACTAATTGTACACTAAATATTGATTTCTTGTGCCATTTGCCAAATTCATGTGACATCTAATTTGCTGTGAAAGTACAGCCATTTATCAAATGAAAGCAAACTGCTGGCCTTTCACTCCCACCTGCTATTGTCAGGGGCAAATTACTACCCTCAAATTTCGTTCCTCTCCTGCAGAAATAGTATTTTTTCACATAATTCTTCATGTTTTACAATTTCAGGGCTCTATAGCACTAAAAATCTCTTTTGAACAAAGTAGTAGTACAAAAATACTCTTGAAAAAAATTGAAGCAAATCAGTCTAAAGCACAACAACAATAAAAGTTTATATATTATGTTTTTAATGCCTACTAAAATAGGTTTATCTGCCAAAAAGGGGATATGCCACAGAAACTAAAGCAAATCCCCTAGGGATTACATTATTGATTTCACTGAGACTCTGGACAGCAGTGAAATTTAAAACCAAGATTGCTGAAGACCTCAATAAAATCAGAGTCAAAGAGAACAAGAATACACCTCCTGTTTATATACTGCACTTGTAACAGTAGTGGAATGCAATGCTCCTGATAAATGGCTTCACCCTTGACTTTGCTTAAGGAAAAATATATCCAGTAGTCAATCAACAGTACCAATCTTTTCAATGAGTTCAGCTGCAAGTTATTACTACCTAACACTGAAATTCACTGCTGACAGGCAAAACCAAAGCCTCTTCTTGAAGAAAGCAGCTTTTCTTTTGTCATTTTTTTAAATCAATATTTTCAGCAAAGAACATTTAAGTATTTTAACGAGCAATTGAAGACAAAGAGGTTGCTCAGCGGGTGTGTGACTGTCTTTAATTATTGGAATATTTCTTTGATTAGGAAACATTCCTTATCATCCTAGGATAACCAGTTATTCCCAATACCTAAGATTTCATATTTCTAGGGGAACTACCCAATATCCCAACCAGTTTTTTCAGAGATAGCGGGTTTCTGGCAGCAGTCTTTGCTTTCTCATCTGATGCCTAATTGTTGCTGTAGTCAAGCATGGCTGTCTCTGAACTCTGTCACTTCTATTCTTTCATTGACCTGGGTCATTCACAATCCACACGGCAGATAAAGCTCAAATACTGGAAGCCTTGTCTACCACTATTTGGCAGTACTGTAAATTCAGTGAGAGGATGGCAAGCAAAGGATGTAAATCATAACTGGCACAGCTGGAATTATGCTTTTCAAACAGGTGAGTGTGGCATTATGACCCTACTCCAAGAAATGATCTCCTGTAATTATAGGAAGGAAAAAAAAAATGAGCGTTTAGAGAGCAGGGAAATTTCATATTTGGGCAGAAAGGGAAGAATGGTGGCTGTTTACCAGAGGGCCATTCAATGTCCCTAGTCACGAGAACTGCTTTGTTCAATAGTGTGGCTGTAGTCAGTATGGCTTTGAGAAGCCAACACCCTATCCCATCCCAAGTGTCTGATATGGGCTTTCACTAGCAATTCATTTACCTTACATCACCATCTCTCTCACTAATCACCCTTCCAACCTTGAAATGAGAGGTTTCAGAGACAGCTACAAGACTGCAGCACTCAACAACATGGAAATCTTCATATGTATCTTTATGTCTTGTTCTTCAGTCATTTTGCCCTTAAAGCCTTTTAATATAAATTACATAGTCTTTTCCATTATTTTCAAGACAATAGGTAGCACTTATTAATGCTTCATATAAACAAAACTTAGGATCTTCCTCCAAAATATTCACAGTTCAGAGTGGCTTACTGAAATGCATATTTTAATCTTGTTTTGTAATATTTCTACATAATGGTTTTGTAGAGTAGAATTCTATAGATACTATGATCTCTGAACAACTATTTTCACAATTTTATCTTTAGAACACATCTGATAGGTGTGAAAGTATTTTAACCCCATAAGTAAACAATTTCCAAAGTCATACAGAAACAGAACTTTGTATCTTTACAAGTCAAGCAGAGTGCTTTAGCTACACAGTCCTTTTGGTTCTGCTAAGTACATCACTATGTTGTGCATTAGAAAATACTGAATACTTAAAAAGCTATGCATAATGGCTTATTTTTTATTGAAGGACTCCATAAGTCAGCTTTAACTACTTTCCATGGCTGAAATTCCATAAACTACTTGCCTGGCTATTAAGATATCTATATTATCTAAGAATTTATAATTTTATCACTCCAGACCTTGAAACTAGCTACAAATGACAACAGAAAACAGAAACCAGCACCCACTGGAGGTAGTGAGAAATTTGTCTGGGACTATCCAGCATTAGCAAAATAATTTAATCTTTTCCTCTCTTAGTTTTTGTATTTCATAAATATGAGGCAGACAGGTAGTCAAATGTAAGATTGTCTGTAAGCTGTTGTCTTGAGATACAAATCCCCATTACAAGTAATAATCTTAAAAAGTTGTTAGCAGCAAATTAATAAATTAATGGCACATGTACTATGGTCAGTCCTATATTTTTGGGGCTGTAATCCTTCCATTGTCTCATGCTAATCTCTCTCCTGCCATTAAATCTTAAATGCATAAAAAATGGCAAGAGCAGGTCCACAATACGCTGCAGAACTGATTCGTGGATCTGGAGTTCTAGTTTTCTACATCACAGCACATTGCCCTAGTACTGCCATATTGACAGCCAACACTCATCACGACAAGACATTGCAGTGATGCAGAGCTGACACATCAGTCCAGAAGGTAAATTAAAGTTCTCCTCTGAGCATATAGTAGGAGCACTACTTACCAGAGAAAAGAAAGAGAACTGTGCAACATCAAGGCCAAGTGCCGAGTCCTGCACTTGGGTCACAACAACCCCATAAGTGCTACAGGCTTGGGGAAGAGTGGCTGGAGAGCTGCCCAGCAGAAAAGGACCTGGGGGTGTTGGTCAACAGCCGGCTGAACAACAGCTGGCATTGTGCCCAGGTGGCCAAGAAGGGCAACAGCATCCTGGCCTGTATCAGGAACAGTGTGGTGAGTAGGACTGGGGCAGTGACTGTCCCCCTGTACTGGGCACTGGTGAGGCCCCACCTTGAGTATTTGGTCCACTTTTGGGCCCCTTACCACAAAAAAAGACATTGAGGTGCTGGAGCGGGTCCAGAGAAGGGCAACAGAGCTGGTGAGGGGTCTGGAGAATAAGTCTTATGAGGAG
>QJSC01020305.1:0-11199 GCA_003697955.1 Calidris pygmaea
AGAGAGAGAGACAGAGACAGACAAACGCAGAGAGAGAGAGACAGAGACAGACAAACGCAGAGAGAGAGAGACAGAGACAAACGCAGAGAGAGAGAGAGACAAAGAGAGCAAAGAGACAGAGACAAAGAGAGCAAGAGAGAGACAGGCAAACAGAGCAAGAGAGAGACAGGCAAACAGAGACAAACACACACACATTCACAGAAAACACCCAATCTAACACAGAGAAAGAGACACAGACAAAACCCAATGCAAACACACTCTCACCGTCACGTGCGCTCGCGTTCCAAGCCTACCGCAGGCATACCCGCTTCGACAGCCAGAAGCACGCATTCCTAAAAACACACCGGACGCCGACAAGACCCCAGCAGCCTTTATTAAACTGTTATTCCCTGATTATGCTGGCAAAACCGTACAACTCCAGAGAGTGGAATTTTACCACCCCGAGGCCCTCTCCTGCCGGTCCCGAACGGTTCCACGCTGCCGCCGCCTGGTGCCTTCGGTCCTCCTTATGCGGATGTTTTCCTCTGGATGCTCCCCGAACCGCGGTCCCCTCCCTTCGTCTTGTTCTTCAATCCCTACGCGTCTCTGCTTTCCTCTTTATGACAGAGTCTCCAAAATTGGCACCCTTGGACGGAAAGCGGGTGACCGTTTCTCCTCTTGATGGGACCTTGAACTCCATGTCTGGACCAAGAAAAAGAAATCAGTTACCGTCACGCTTTAATGCTTTCCAAATCCCAGCAAAATCATTTACTACCGGTACAAAACACATATCTAACACTCTGAAAACCCGCTCCTCCTCAACGCTGACTGTCCCATCCAATCTTTGCTTATCTTCTCCTAAACATAAGAGCATTAAACAACTACATTCCGTGACATTCCACGCAACTGCGCCTGAGAATATCCATTCCCGGGACCCTCCNATGCTTTCCAAATCCCAGCAAAATCATTTACTACCGGTACAAAACACATATCTAACACTCTGAAAACCCGCTCCTCCTCAACGCTGACTGTCCCATCCAATCTTTGCTTATCTTCTCCTAAACATAAGAGCATTAAACAACTACATTCCGTGACATTCCACGCAACTGCGCCTGAGAATATCCATTCCCGGGACCCTCCAAAATCACCCTGCCTGGCAAAAACCCCGGCCCAAGCTCCGCCTCTGCCCGAACCTTGGCGATGAACCTCGCCTCGCAGAGCGGCCGGGACCGGGGAAAAAAAAACCCAGCCGGGGGAAAAAAAAAAAAATCCCCCGGCTGGGGTTTTTTTATTCTAAATTGGTTGTGGTTTTAAAATGCCCTATTTGCCTGAAAAACAAAAGCGGCGTCACCTCCACCTACAACCCACAAGGACGCAGCAAAACCACGCAAACGTCACACAACCTCACACACCTTCCGACGTATGCTCTACTATGGCTCAAACCACCCCTCACCCTCAGCTACCCTGTCCTCCTACTGCTGTACCCCGAGGGGACATCGCCCCATCTCTGCGATGCTCCTTAGGGACGCTGTTCCCACGGGCCTTGAAAAGTGCCCTGCCTGGCGAAAACCCCGGCCCGAGCGGCGCCTCTGCCCAAATTTTGGCGATGAACCTCGCCTCGCAGAGCGGCCGGGACCGGGGAAAAAAAAACCCAGCCGGGGGAAAAAAAAAAAAAATCCCCCGGCTGGGGTTTTTTTATTCTAAATTGGTTGTGGTTTTAAAATGCCCTATTTACCTGAGAAGCAAGGCACACGTGTAACCCACAAGGCAACAGCCAAACCGCAGCACTATCAGACAAGCTCACACATCTCTGCAACACATTCTCTGCTACCTCACCAACCCCCCCTCGCTCGCACCGTCCCGCACCCTCCCGCTGCAACGGGACGTCACCCTGTGTCTGCGGTGCTGCTTGGCAGCCTCCAAAGTCTCCCTGCCTATCAAAACCCCCGACCTGAGGCCGCTCTCCGCCCAAACTCTGGTGATGAGCGTCGCCACCCAGAGTGGCCGGGAGTGGGGGGAAAAAACACCCAGCAAAGGGCAAAAAATGCAGTTATGGACCACGCTTGGTATACGTCTCCCACTGATGTCTGCCCAGATACTTAGCTTTCGCGGTGCCGTGGGTCACGGTCCACCCATCGCAGTGCCCACGTCACGTAAACGCAAGGTCCTTAGAGTCACCTCGTGCCGCTCGCTCGCCTGCGAAAACAAAACACAAAGCTATTTAGTGCACGGTTCATGTGTGAGAGAGCGGCCCCCCGCAACCCCGCTCCCATTCCCAATGTAACACATTCCCCTCGCTTTCCTCCCTGCCGCTTTGAGTGTTGTAATGAGTGATCTGCCCCACAAAACCTGACCGCTCTGAGACCCCTTGCGCCGCTCCTCTGTAACTCTATTGTTTCTACAGACTTGCTGCAAGGTGCCTGCCAGAACACAATGAAAACCACAACTGCCTTACGCTGGTACCTCCTGTTACCTCACAAACTGGCCGTGACCTGCTTGACTCCATCTAACGCGCACGCAGACCTCAAAGTCGCTTTAACCCTCTACGCTAGCTCTGAGCCGCCGTACGACACAGAGCTGTGCAATGCACGCATATACACCACAGGATACAACATGCTCCTAGATCGCTGCCGAGACAAAACACGGTACAGAGCGTTGCCGTAGCAGACGGAACGCAGTACGGGTTTAGACGACGCAAGACTGTCTTGGATGGCAATGAATACAGTTACAGAGCGACATGATGCAAAACCGATAGAGCGCCAAACAATGCGGTATAAGGTCAAATACAGAATGACACGATACAGCACATAATACAGGGTCAGACAATGCAAGACTGTCTGGGGTGTCAGTCGATGCAATTACGGAGCGATACAAAGCAATACAAATCGACGGATAATCGGATACAGAGTAATACAATTCAACAGATAAATCAAGCACGGAGCAATACAACACCATTAATAATCAGATACAGAGCGATACAATACATTTCAACAAATAATCACATACAGAGCAATACAGTAAAACTCTACATCATCAGAAAAAGAGCGATACAATACAGTACAATGCAATGCCTAACCAAATACAGAACAATACAATTCAAGGCATAACCAGACACAGAGCGATGCGATAAAATTCGACGCGTAACCAGATACAGAGTTATATGATGGTAACCGACAAAAAGCACTGACGAGTGAGGCGCTCTCAGATGGTCATCAATACTAGAGTGCTCAAATGTTGTACAAAAGCAGAACGACGGATCTGTGAGAAGCCAGGCTTCACAATCTAAGCCCAGAAGAACCCGAGGATGCAATGCCGTGGGGAACCTCTATAGACGTAGACCCTTTGAGAGCAAAGCCATTATTCTGGCCAAGATCACCTCCGCAAAGGAAGCTCTCCAGAAACATCTGTGATGCAAACTACCCTTTAAGCTCCGATCGGAGATGGCTCCGACCCTGACGCCGCACACAGACGCCAAATGCAACGTGACCCTGAGGTGCCATAAGACTGCGAGTGACAATGACAACTCCCATAGTGTTGATGACGCCGGCGGAGGAGCCCTACTGCGCCGCAAAAGCCGTACGGCAGCCCTGGGAAAGAGGCGATAGCTGCAGCCGATGAGAGAAAACAATCGTGAAAACCATCGTGACAAATGCATGAGAAAGTCAGCTTTAGGACCTGATGCCATTCAGGACGTGGGAAGTAAATTCCAGAATGCTACTGTGTGAAACAGACCTTTCAAAGCTGCGTGTACCGCCTGCCTTGCCACCGCAAGGGCTGACTTCTCACAAACACCTATGACATGATGACTGCCAGACGGAGCCACGCTTTAAGGTATAATGGCAGGACAAGAAGGGCTAAATCAGCACTATGCTGGTGTGGTGATGTGGTCTAGACTCTCAGGAGAGCTACCAAAGTACCTGCTGATCACAAAAGAGCTACGGAGACCTCAAGACACAAGGAAGATAATATACAAGAGCAATGAAGACATCATAACCTGCAAAAAGTCTAATACACAGGAGATAGACCACGCAAACTACACCACAACAGACAGAAGCTGGAACTGCCCTGCCCGACAAACACTGGCTTCGTGCTGAAGACTAACCCGCTCCCTTCATTTGCCTAGAGGGGAGTGATCCTGGATGCTCTGTGGGTCCTCTGCCCTACGCTAACTTCGAAACCTCTCCTACAATTACCAACCTCCCAATCCCTCCCCAGCCCCCGTCCCTCCGCTTAGCTTTTGCAGGGCCGGGGGTCTGCATCCGTCCTCCACGCGAGACTGCCGACCCGCATCAGCTAGCCAGGACGTTCCTGTAGTCGCCAAGGTCCTCTTCGCCATCTGCAATGAAAACATACAGGGCACAAAACAGTGCCGGTAGCCAGCATCGCACCCATTGACGCCAACCTCTTCCGCAAAACCCCCCTCCGCAATAGCACCGTGGGCTCTCCGCTCACCTGCTCTGCACAGACTCAAAATAGGATGCTGTGGAGGTCATTGCTTTCAGCACCTAAGATGCCAAGAAAAATAAAATCACTGTTGTGCTGGAGAACACAGATCTAAGCGTATCAACGTGTTACCCATAGACTCTTATTGCTGTTCCATCTACCCTTGACTCTATTCCCCCGGGCAGGGCAGCTCCACACTAAACACCTCGGTGCAGCCCAACATCAAACAACCCTATAGACAACAGGACTCAAACATCAGACACCACTCTCTGCGAGAAGATTTGCTTCCAGACAAGAGACTCTTCCTGCAAGACCACCTACAGGGCCGTGGTGCTGATATCAGGAGGCTCTACAGCCATGGCGCAAAAGAATCAAATGTCATGGCCTGCTACAAGAAGTTCCTGTCAAAGTTGACAGGATATCTGTGCAAGAAGCCTGGCGTCAAGACCTGGGAACTTAAGGATGTAGGTAAGAAGTCACAGTCCCTGAAAATGGATGGTTTGAGAACAGAGCTGCTCATGCAGATGGGAACAATGAGACAAAAAGAGGCTCTTCCAGAAACATCCCAGATGCAGATCTGATCTGTGCTTTAAGACTGTTATGCAAGAAAAGAAGTGCCCATTGGGCATGATGCCATTGAGGGTTTCAAACCCTACAAAGGGTGCCAGAGGCACCCACTGTGCCTCTTGAGTGCAAAGAGCAATGAGGACATCAAGACCAGAAAAACATCTAAGACACAGAAGACAGACGACACAAACTACACAACGGACACCGAATGGAACTGCCCTGCCCAGCAAATGATGGCTTCAGGCTGATTAACCCGCTGCCTTCACCTACCCAGAAGTCACTGCTCCGGGACAGCCCCCTGCTCCTCTCTGACTTTAAAATCCCTCCCTGCAGCTCCCAACCCTGTACCTTCCCTCCCCTGAACAATCGCCAGCGCCAGTCCCTCAACTTAGCTTTCAGAGGGCCAGGAGCCTGAAGCTGTCCTCTACAAGGAAAACCACAATGAGGTGACCAGAGGAATCCTGCAGTCGCTAGGCTCCTCCCCATCATCTGGGAAAAAAAAAAAACAAACCAGAAGGAACAACCTATTCCACACACAACAATGAGCATCACAAAGGTCAACACAGACCTTTCTGGCAACATCCCCCTCCTCAGATGCACCGTGTCATTCTCCTCACCTGCTCCGCATGGATTCCAGAGTTGGACTCATCAGCAGTCACTCCTTGTGGTGCCTAAAAAAACCAAGCAACACAAAACCAGCATTGAACGTGCAAGAAATCACCAGACCCAGGCACCTCCTCTCTACTTCCCGGCTCACCTCATCGCTCATCCCGTTCCAAAGGCAGCCCCCACACCGCCTGCAAAATCAGAGAGAATCTCTTCAGTGAGCTGCCACCTAATACTCAGAGACACCAAGCACCTCTTCTTTCTAATACCAGACAGCTTCACAACCCCTCCTACAATTGACAACCTTGTCCCCTCCTCCCAATCTCTCCCCAACCCTGGTCCCTCCACTTAGCTTCTTCCTCAGCTGGGAGTACGGATCCATCCTCAGCATAAAACTGGTGACCCGCATCAGCTACCCGGTACCTTCCTGTAGTCGCTGGGGTCCTCTTCACCGTCTGCAAGAAAAACACACAATGCACTAAACATGGCCAGCAACCAGGAGGGTACCTGTCAATGCCAGCCTCATCCACAAATCCCCCTCCTCAGAAGCACCATGGGCTCTCTGCTCACCTGCTGCGCACAGATTCCAGAAAAAAAAAATTGCTGCAGTGGTCATCGCGTTTAACACCTAGAAGGTCAAGAGAAATAACATTACTGTTCTGCTGGAGAACACAGAGCAGGGCTAATCAACCTGTTAAGCCCAGACCCTTATTGCTGTTCTGCCTACCCCTGACTCTACACCCCCGGGCAGGGCAGCTCCACGACAAATGCACCCCTGTGAAACCCAACACCACACAACACGATAGACAATGCGACTCAAACATCAGACAACACTCTGTGCAAGAAGAATGACTTCCAGACCAGAGGAGCCCTCAGGCAAGACGACCTGCAGGGCGCAGCCCTGATGTCAGGAAACTCTANTTCCTGTCAAAGCAGAGATGATGTACACGCAAGAAGCCTGGCTTCAAGACCTGGGAACGTAAGGATGCAGGGAAGAAGTCACAGTCCCTGAAAATGGATGGCTCGAGAACAGAGCTGCTCGTGCAGCTGGGAACAATGACACAAAAAGAGGCTTGTGCCAAAACGTTCCAAATGCAGGTCCGATCCGCCCTGTAAGACTTATGCAAGAAAAGAAGGACCCATTAGGCACGATGCTGATGAGTGCAGGCGTTCCAGACCCTATTGGGGGTGCCCAGGCCCCAGCCGTGCCCCTTGAGTACAAAGAGCAATGAGGACATCAAGACCTGAAAAACATCTAAGACACAGAAGACAGACCACACACACTACACAACAGACACCAACTGGAACTGCCCTGCCCGACAAACAATGGCTTTGGGCTGAAGAGTAACCCGCTGCCTTCACCTACCCAGAGGTGACTGCTCCGGGACAGCCCCCTACCCCTCTCTGACTTTAAAACCCCTCCCTGCAACTCCCAACCCTGTACCTTCCCTCCCCTGAACAATCTCCAGCACCAGTCCCTCAACTTAGCTTTTAGAGGGCCAGGAGTCTGAAGTCATCCTCCACAAGAAAAACCACAATGAGCCGACCAGATGAATCCTGCAGTCGCTAGGCTCCTCCCCATCATCTGGGAAAAAAAAAAACACAAACCAGAAGGAACAACCTATTCCACACACAACAATGAGCATCACATGGGTCAACACAGACCTTTCTGGCAACATCCCCCTCCTCAGATGCACCGTGTCATTCTCCTCACCTGCTCCGCACGGATTCCAGAGTTGGACTCATCAGCAGTCACTCCTTGTGGTGCCTAAAAAAACAAGCAACACAAAACCACCATTGAACGTGCAAGAAATCACCAGACCCAGGCACTTCCTCTATACTACCTGGCTCACCTCATCGCTCATCCCGTTCCAAAGGCAGCCCCCACACCGCCTGCAAAATCAGAGAGAATCTCTTCAGTGAGCTGCCACCTAATACTCAGAGACACCAAGCACCTCTTCTTTCTAATACCAGACAGCTTCAAAACCCCTCCTACAATTGACAACCTTGTCCCCTCCTCCCAGTCTCTCCCCAGCCCTGGTCCCTCCACTTAGCTTTTGCTCAGCTGGAAGTACGGATCCATCCTCAACATAAAACTGGTGACCCGCATCAGCTACCTAGGACCTTCCTGTAGTCGCTGGGGTCCTCTTCACCGTCTGCAAGAAAAAAAAACCCCACACATTACACAAAACAGTGCCAGCAGCACAACCCTCAACACCAGCCTCATCCACAAATCCCCCTCCTCAGAAGCACCATGGGCTCTCTGCTCACCTGCTGCGCACAGATTCCAGAAAAAAAAAATTGCTGCAGTGGTCATCGCGTTTAGCACCTAGAAGGTCAAGAGAAATAACATTACTGTTCTGCTGGAGAACACAGCAGGGCTAATCAACCTGTTAAGCCCAGACCTTTATTGTTGTTCCGCCTACCCCTGACTCTACACCCCCGGGCAGGGCAGCTCCACGACAAATGCACCCCTGTGAAACCCAACACCACACAACACGATAGACAATGCGACTCAAACATCAGACAACACTCTGTGCAAGAAGAATGACTTCCAGACCAGAGGAGCCCTCAGGCAAGACGACCTGCAGGGCGCAGCCCTGATGTCAGGAAACTCTANTTCCTGTCAAAGCAGAGATGATGTACACGCAAGAAGCCTGGCTTCAAGACCTGGGAACGTAAGGATGCAGGGAAGAAGTCACAGTCCCTGAAAATGGATGGCTCGAGAACAGAGCTGCTCGTGCAGCTGGGAACAATGACACAAAAAGAGGCTTGTGCCAAAACGTTCCAAATGCAGGTCCGATCCGCCCTGTAAGACTGTTATGCAAGAAAAGAAGGACCCATTAGGCACGATGCTGATGAGTGCAGGCGTTCCAGACCCTATTGGGGGTGCCCAGGCCCCAGCCGTGCCCCTTGAGTACAAAGAGCAATGAGGACATCAAGACCTGAAAAACATCTAAGACACAGAAGACAGACCACACACACTACACAACAGACACCAACTGGAACTGCCCTGCCTAATACACCGTGGCTTTGGGCTGAAGAGTAACCCGCTGCCTTCACCTACCCAGAGGTGACTGCTCCGGGACAGCCCCCTACCCCTCTCTGACTTTAAAACCCCTCCCTGCAACTCCCAACCCCATACCTTCTCCCAACCCCATACCTTCCCTTAACCATCTCACACACCAGTCCCTCAACTTAGCTTTTAGAGGGCCAGGGGTCTGAAGCTGTCTTCCGCAAGAAAAAAAAAAATCACAATCGGCCAACTGGATCAATCCTGCAGTTGCTATGCTCCTCTAATCTGGAAAAAAAAAATAAAGGGAAAGAATAAACAACCCAGTGCATACACAGCAGTGCCGTCAGTGAGCATCACATGGGTCAACAAGGACCTTTCTGGCAACATCCCCCTCCTCAGATGCACCGTGTCATTCTCCTCACTTGCTCTGCACAGATTCCAGAGTTGGACTCATCGGCAGTCACTGCTTGTGGTGCCTAAAAAACCAAGCAACACAAAACCACCATTGAACGTGCAAGAAATCACCAGACCCAAGCACCTCCTCTATACTACCTGGCTCACCTCAAACGCTCGTCTCATTTCAAAGGCAGCCCCCACAATGCCTGCAAAAATAAAGAAAAACACTTCACTGAGCTGCCATGTGATACTTTGCTATTAGACACCAACCCAAGCCACAACAGCCTCACCATCACAAACCGCTCCTCAGTGTGAGGCGTCGCCCCTCCGAACCTGTGTGTGGCACCTGCACATACTCCACCAGCAATACAACACCTGAAAAAGAAATGATACTTCAGCCCAGCTATTACCACTCACCTTGCTCAAGTCAGCCCTGGTGCTCATATTCCATGTCACTCATCGATTCAAAGCTGCAAATAGAAAAATCAAAANTGCATACACAGCAGTGCTGTCAGTGAGCATCACATGGGTCAACAAGGACCTTTCTGGCAACATCCCCCTCCTCAGATGTACCGTGTCATTCTCCTCACTTGCTCTGCACGGATTCCAGAGTTGGACTCATTGGCAGTCACTGCTTGTGGTGCCTAAAAAACCAAGCGACACAAAACCAGCATTGAACGTACAAGAAATCACCAGCCCCAGGCACCTCCTCTATACTACCTGGCTCACCTCAAACGCTCGTCTCATTTCAAAGGCAGCCCCCACAATGCCTGCAAAAATAAAGAAAAACACTTCACTGAGCTGCCACATGATACTTTGCTATTAGACACCAACCCAAGCCACAACAGCCTCACCGTCACAAACCGCTCCTCAGTGTGAGGCGTCACCCCTCCGAACCCGTGTGTGGCACCTGCACATACTCCACCAGCAATACAACACCTGAAAAAGAAATGATACTTCAGCCCAGCTATTACCACTCACCTTGCTCAAGTCAGCCCTGGTGCTCATATTCCATGTCACTCATCGATTCAAAGCTGCAAATAGAAAAATCAAAACCCATAAAGCACTTACAGAGCCACCGGTCCCATCTTCCTTCTANTTCCCATTTACAAGTATCATCTAGAGCCCAACTGCAGCCAACCATTCAAGAAGCCTCCACAAATCAGAGCCCTGCACAAAGCAGCCATAATATCTTGGAGATGCACTCTGCTTCAATACTGCTGAACAGCCCCTCCTGCATAGCTCTGATCTTCCCCATCAATCGTTACTGAAAGAGCGGATCCCACAACCCCCTGATGGCTACTCTATTTGAGATGAATGTACTGCCTTTGCCTCAACAGTCTGGGCAGATCCACGTATTAACCACAGACTCTTACCGCTGTTCCACCTCCCACTGACTCTACACTCCCAGGCAGGGTGTCTCCAAGCCAAACACACACAAGCACAGACCGACACTATACACAACACGACAAATAACATAGCTCAAAGGTGAGAGAAAACTCTCAGCAAGAAGAATGACACCTGCTTAGAAGATGCCACCTGGCAAGAAGACCTGCAGGACCATGAAGACATCATGAGGATGTTTTAGGGAAACCCCAGGAGGTGAGTATGATGTAACGGCCCAGGACAAGAAAGGACTCTCAAATCTGAGATGATGTATGTGCAGGAAGCTGGGCTTCAAGACTTGAGAACATAAGGATGTGGGGAAGAAGGTCCGCTCTCTAGAAATGGATGGCTGAAGAGCAGAGCTGCTCAGGCCGTCAGGAACAATGCCGCAAAGGAGGACCATCCAGAAACTTGGTGACTCAAGACCGATCCACACCTTAAGCTTGTAACCCAAGAAAAGCAGCACCTGATTGCCATTATGCAAATGAGAACAGCCCTTTGAGACTCTAGTGATGGCACCTGAGGGGCATGCTGTGGACCTTAAGCATAAAGACAACACTGAGACCTGAGAAAGGTCTAAGACACAGACAGAGCACACAAAAAACACGACACAGGCTAGAACCACCCTGCCTGGCACATGCTGGCATTGTGCTGAAGAGTAACCTGCTTCCTTTACCTGCCTAAAAGGGCTGTTCCTGAACAGCCCGCTTCTCTTCTTTAACTTAAAAAGCCTGTCCTGAAACTGTCAACCTTGGTTCCTCTTCAGTGCCGGTCTCCCTCAACTTAGCTTTCAGAGAGCCAGGGGT
>QJSC01020323.1:2498-34841 GCA_003697955.1 Calidris pygmaea
TCTTATTCTTTGATAAAATCACTGACTATATTATGCAAAAATAGCTGGGGAAAGAAAGATCCATCATTTATTGGGTTCCTCACACACAGCTGGTAATGCATGTTGATCGTATTTTATTAGTTGGAAACACACAGCAATTGGGTAGATCTTCTCACTGGCATTAAGGTAGATTACATTTTAGCTCTTACCTCATTAACCTTTATTGCTGGTGCTTTAGTTTACTGAGATAGAGTTTGTCACTGCAATCCTGTTAAATTAAATAGAATGCTTTGTACGTTGTCTCATTTCACTGTATTCCCTTCTTTAGCTCAGTATTGTAGATTGTTACTCATTTTGAATAAAGCAGTCTCCAGATGAAACAAATAAAGTTTATTTACAGTCTAATAGCAATAAAAGTCTACACAAACAAAAATTTACAGGTTGCTTTTATTTGTCTTTTGATTTCTAAGTCTTTAGAGCATACACGAACATGTTTTGTAGCGTTGTTCTGCAGGCAGGGACTTACTTCAATTTAATTAAAATTGGAATTCCTGCTGTAAGCATATGAATTTAAGAATTGGGGCTATAAAAAAATGCTAAATATTCTCAGACTCTCAGCTGAATCATGAGTTATCAACACTCAGCTGCAGAGCTGCATGATTCACTGTGAAATTGATTTTATCACATGGTTCCACAATGCATCCTATGTGGTGGTTTTTTTCCAATTTTTTCCATGCATTTTTAATACATTGCCAGTTCTTTGGGTACAAATTCCTTTCCCTTCAGAAATTCTGATTTTCTAAACACCTGAGTAGTTTCAAACACACGATACTTAATTTTCATCAGCCTTCCAGAGAAATATCTTTTTCCTCCTAAATGTGGATATTTTTCTGCTAAAAATATGCACTTCTGAGGTACACTATTCAATCTCAAAATATGAGTAGTTGAAGGGCTAAAAATTGGATCTCTATCTTGATAAAGAAGAAAGAGATATAGTTTCCTTATAAGACTCAATGCTTGCTTCTGTCCCTGGTAGGTCAGTGACAGGTATCCCCCATTTAAATGTTCACACTTTCATTAATAGAAGAACCATCAAAAGTTATTTTAGGATTGGTTTGCTTTTAAGCAGCTCAAACTCAATCAAAGATCTTAAGTGTATCTTTTCAGGCACATTAATTCTATCGACACCAGTGTAATTCCACGCTGTAACATGCTTAAATATTTTGCAGAATCATTCATCATCATCATGCTACAAGCATGGCCATATAGATGGAGAATCCCAAAACACCTTAACTGTAATATAGCTAAAATGTTATTTTTTAAAAAAAAAAAGTAAATGTGATTCCAGATATCTAGATACCTGTAAATGTATATGTGTATATAGATGTATATAAAAATTATATGACAAATAAGTTTTTATTGTTACTTGCTCAGAAGGATATAAACATATATATATATATGTACATCTCCTTGGAAGGAGATAGATAGATAGATAGATACACATGACTAGCTGAGTTTTATAGAGGCTGTATCTATTGTCCAACCATACAGTTGCCAAAACACAACTATTTTTCAATGAGCAGAACAACCACACTCCCTCTTTACTTAGATAATTGGCTAAATGACATAACTCAGCCTCATATTTTAAAAGATGAGCGGTCTATATAAAGTAATTTGAGATAAATCATGGACCGCTTGAAGGATTGTAAACAATTAATAATGATAAATAGGCTGCAATTTGTTGAAATAGATGCAAAGAGGTATCTAGGGAGATGTTGAAGAAGTCAGTGTTGAAACAAATTTACTGTAATTGTAAATGTTCTAAAAGGGGCAGTTGATTAAATGAGTATATGATATTTTTTAAAATTTCAAATGTAAGCAAATATGGGGAGGAAAGAACCACGGTAATCAAAAGAAAGTAGCAACATGAGGTTACTTCAACTGAAATGTAAGATAATAATATGAGAAAGAGTAATTACAATCATCATTATTTTCCCCTCACACAATTCTCTTCAGATATAGTTATGGTTTAAAACATATTCAAGAACCTGAGACTCTGTTGGCATCAGGAGCCTGACACACAGCCTATTACAATGAAAGGGAGCCTTTCCCTTACTGTCAGCAGCTTTGGATCCAGCCTTACAAGAATTTCTGGATTTGGGATGGAGTTAATGTAGAAAGTAATAGAAACTGAAATATGTTCAGGAATATAGAATAAAGACGAGGTAATCAAATAATGGCAAATTCTCCCTGTGGTGACACAATAACAGTATAATTATAATTAAGCCATGTCAGTGTTTGTGGACACAGGTTAGGGTAAGATGCTTACAGTAATATTAATATTGCTTAGCCTTTTTCTTTCATCATAGCATGAGTATGCACAGATCAGTGACATTCTGGATTTATTATTTAACATGCAGACTGAAGAAAACAGTCATTTGTTTTGTATGGATTTTCTTCACGTTGGAGGACAGGGCTATAGGAAGTCAAACAGCTGAAGAGAGGTCTACCTTAAAATAGGAACGCATGAAATCTAATTTTCAAATAATATAATCTTCCTGAGTCTGATGTGCTAAGCATAATAAATGGACAAGCACACAGTACTTTATGCATAAGCAAAAATAAATCAGTGCAAAGTCCCTGTAATTCATCTGGTCAAGAAGACTTATTAGACAAGGTCAAATTATATGAAAATCAATCTTCATAGATTGAATCTGATTTGCATTAGTAGATAAATGTTTACCATAATTCCAAATCAAGAACAAGACTATACAGTAATTCCTTCATCCACGCTCGTGGTCTGTCATACCTAGGGACGTACCGTCACTCACGTAGGCTGTGCTCAGCTCAGCTAAGGGGAGCTGCTCAGAAATGCTGCTCTAAGCAGAGATACGTGAATCATTTTTGTCTGGCTTTGGGAAAAAGCTGTCCTGAGTTAGCCTGAAGTTATTTTTCAATGAATTAATAACAAGTCTAACAAGATTTATTCTCTCCCTTTGTCCTCTCTTACAACACCCAAGAAGGAGGAGAGCTGCCCTCTAACCCCCATTCTCACTTGAGGAGATGAGGAATTCCACCTGATCTCCCATTTCAGAGACCTGTCCTAGACATGGACTTCAGCTTGCAAGTAGCTTGTCAGTCTACAATAGACGTCCTCTTCCTCAGCTATGTGAGGTACTCTCAGGTGTGCCTATGAATCTAGTCTGAAAAGGCTTAGGAAATGCAAAACTGATCTCTTTGTAATTTTTTGGTCATTTGTTTTCTTTTTATTTTATTTTATTTTTTTTAATCTGAAGCTATCTCCTAAATTCAACTCATGCTTGCAGATAACTTGGGTTGTCTTTTGGTGGATGAATAAGTAGTGGAAAATCCTAAATCCCAATCTTAGTTCTAAACATATATTTGGGTTTTTTTTCCCCTTCAGTCCTGCTCTGGGTAAAGACCAAACCAGCTTGTAGTACAGTTGTGGTATAACACTAAGATCCCACTTCCTAAACTGCTCTAAGTTACGCTGCAGCAGAAGGCTGAGTGCTCTGTTTCAAGAGTTAATTTGCAGTTCACTGAGAGGTAGAAAAGCATTTGGTGAGAGATACTCTACATGAAGAAATCCTTAGGTAATTTTTAAGACAGCTTCAGCACCCAAAGCAGCCAGACACCAGGTCCTGAATAAAACTTCCACATCTCAAGTGGAACTTGAGTAAGATTTATGACCTCTTCATGCTTTCTAGTAAGTTTTTCCACATTGGGCTCAATTCTGATTTTTTCTATGGTGGCTTTACACTGATGTAACTCTACTGGTGGGAAACAGAGTTGCTCTGGATTTCACCTGGCATCAGGCCTCTTTGAATGTGATGCTCTGTCAACAGCCGTAAAGTAGTCCTGGATTACAGGCAGGCACCTACCATCATACGTGCACTAACAGGAGTTGTAAATTTAACCTGTCATACGGTGTTAGCGCTAGGAGTGACCGCACGCTCGCTCTCAGGGAGGTTGGAGGAACAGAGGGTGCTGATCACCCTTAAAGAATGAGAACAACAGGTTGCTGTAAGCACCCACCTGCTCAACATCCACCTTCCAAGCCCCGACTGGATTCAGCAGTAACAGCTCTATTGAATTTCCTGTCCTAACCTTTTAGCGATTAAAAAGCTTTAAAACCTGAATTGTGACTCCGTATTTCTCCATTAAATTCAAATAACGTGGCTTTTTCACATTTAGGCCAAACTCTAATGCAAGCTGTCTGGCTGTGACACAACCAGTGGACCTGCGCCAGAGAGAAGCGGTGCGCATCGTGCTGCAGTCCGAGCAATCTGCTTGGGAGGTTGGAAAAGCCTGAACAGCTGTCTTGTTTTAATTTACTTACTCTTTCCAGAGTTTTTACAACCCCTCTACCACCACTACTTTCTGATCTACCTAAAACATGATAAATAGAACTACTTTAAAAATCAACCCAAAGATGTAACACAGTTTTCCAGACACTGACAAACGGATGCTGGAGAGCCAAGCCTGCTGCAGCAGCGCAGATGTCGACCTCATCAGTGCTTCCTTGGCCACCTTTCCCCTTTCTTCCTCCCCTTCTCCTCTCTCTCCTTCCCCCTTTGCTCTTTTCTTCTCTATGCTAAAAAATACGTAAAGATTTGCTAGTCTCACTAGCACACGTCGCTCATCTCCCAGCCTTGCTCACCTCCCAGGTCAATCTCCAGACAGCTCTTGGGACAGGCTCTCACACCGAGCAGAGCCACCTCCTTGTGGTCTGGGAAGGACCCCACCTCCAATTCCTTCTCCATCTCCGTCTCCACCTCTGACTGACACTCTACAGGACACCTTTAGCTTAGAGATTTGTAATTAATAGAGCTTGAAATCGCTTGAGAAAAGACAGTTCTCACCTGCACCCTGTGACATACACCTGTTGTGGCCTCAAATGGTATAGAATTAACTTTGTCATTAGCAGGTGGTGTAGGGCTATGTTTTAGATTTGGGATGAGAAATACTTTTGAGAGCACACTGGTGGTTTTAGTTGTTGCTAAGGTCTCAAGGCCTTTTCTGCTTCTCACACCGCACCACCAGCGAGCAGGCTTGGGGTGGGGGGAACAAGAAGCTGGGACAACTGATCCTAACTGGCCAAAGGAATGTTCCATACCATATGACATGATGCTTAGTATATAAAGTTGGGGAAAGAAGAGGAAAGGGAAGGATGTTTGGAGTGATGGTGTTTGCTTTCCCCAGTCACTGTTATATGTGATAAGCCCTGCTTTCCTGGAGATGGCTGAGCACCTGCCTGCCCACAGGAAGCAGTGAATGAATTCTTTGTTCTGCTTTGCTTGTGTGCACAGTTTTTGCTTTACTTATTAAACTGTCTTTATCTCAACCCATGAGTTTTTTTCTCTTTTACTCTTTCAATTCTTGCTCCCATCTTGCCCCGCATCACCCTGGGGGGAGTGAGCGAGCGGCTGCGTGGTGCTAGCTGCCGGCTGGGGATAAACCACAACAACACCCTATAGAACTACTTCTTTGTAATTAACAGCCTCCTTTGTTAGCTGCCTAAAAGACCCTTCCCAAAGCAGAGGAACCAACGCATTTCACCTGTGAAAACAGGCACCTGATGGGAAAAATAAGAGGTCTGATGTGGAAGCTTAAGAATGTGGGGCATCTGTGCTGCTTTGCTAACAGTTTCTGTGCTTCCTCTTCCCCACCCCGCAGGAGAGAATCAGGATGAGCAGCATTAGAGAAGAAAAGTGAAAAAAGCCATCAGTAGGGCTAATAGCAGTGACCCACCTACTTTCTGCTGAATACAGTCATCCTGGCTATGTCCACGGTGTTTAGAAACTGCAGCTGCGTCCAGACTCAGGCACACTGAGCCAAATGGCAAAGAGCAGGTGCCTGCAAACCGTCACCTCAAGTTGTCTTTGCTTACTCTGGTTGTATCCATGCTATGATTTGGGAGGAGCAATCCTGGGCTTAGCAGTCCATACGCTTTTGTATCGCCTCTGATGCTTGCACCAGTTTGAAAGCATTGGCAAAGCTGCCCTGGGGTATCTTGAGAAGGCAGAACTCTGGCAGGTGTCTCTAATCAGTAAACCAGCAGAAGATGGGGCGTGGCTTAATGACTGATCTCTGTAAAATCCTCACAACATGGAATACACTCCTTGTACTCCAAGAGGACTATGTCAGGGCCTGGACAACCTAGGAGACCAATTTAGGTTTTTTATTTCCACTGATCAAACAATCTTTGAAGACCATATCTGTCACGAGCAATGAGATTTCATGGTTTTGTTCACAGAGAAAATTTATCCTGCAAAGAATAAATATCCTTCCAGACGGTGACAGAGACTTTCGTCTTCTCCACCCTCCAGATTCCCACCTTCTGGGCAGCCAGCACAACTCTCGGAGATAAGCTCCAGAAAAGAGAGGGAAGAGATGTAATCCACCAGCCGGTGGACTTGGTAGTGAGATGCTGAGAACGGAGCAGGTCTGTAGGTGGGTATCGGGACTAAGCACAGGAGCATTAAGGAGTATCCAGAGCTCAGCACCAGGATGGCTGAGGTGAGCCAAGCCCTGGGGAGATGGAGCCAGTCGGTAAAAACTCTAGTCTGGGATTGTATTCAGCCCATATCTGAGCTTCTTGACCAGAAACCCCTTGGGTTTGCTCTGCCCCAGGGCCAGACTGCAAAACGGGATCCAGGCACCACGTCAGTGCAACTCACTGTATTTCAGGCGTTCTTCTTCCAGATCCTCAGTTCCTTCACGAAATATTGAAATAAATAAATATTGAGAGGTTTCAGTGCCGTATAGGACTGTGTCCTTAAATTTAAATCATTATCTACTGCATTCAGATAGAAGCAGATTAGAGCTCCTGACACAGGCAGTGCCTAATTCTTTCCTCACCCCCCACCACTGCTTTCCAGTTAATTTATGTGGGAGGAAAGACCCTTGGGAACTGGCCTTTAATACTGCAGCTGTAATCTGCTCTGAGGCCAGGACAGAGAATCTGCTCAGGGATTTGAGGTCTGCAGAGCTGTGTCGTGGTCCTGCCTGGTTTTATATTGTCTTTGTAATTTTTTAAATTGTTTTATATTATCCTTCTCTTACCATTAAAAAAATAATTAAAAATTAAAAAGGAAGTATTATTTTCAAATAAAGAATAAAATTTACATATCTATAATTAGTTGTCTAACTAAGAGATCATTACAAATTAGAAGATTAAATTTCTGATGCATACTATAAAAAAAAAAAAAAAGAGGATAATTCATTTTCTTTAAACTAGAAGGCAGGAGAGTTACTGACAAATTAAAAATTGGAACTGATTATTTCCTCTTGTTCCTAAGGTATCAGGAAGAAATCAAGGAATTTTTCCCAGACTTAAACATTTGAAATACTTGAATTGCATTGCTGAAACATTTGCTGCTCATCCCCACTGCTTCCGCTCTGTAACAGAGTGAATGAGCCTACAATTAAATGTTTAAGACAGAAATGCTTTATCTTTTTTTTTTTTTCTTCTTTTTTAACTAATCAGGATCATTCTGATTGAAACCCCATGTACCTCCCTAACAGTAAAAGTTCTGTTCAGATGTCTTGAGCTTCTGCCATCTCCTCCAGATTTTCTGCACGGCTTGAGTGGTGGGCTGTATATCCAAACCATGTACAGCAATATTTCTTACAGATGTCAAACATATGCAGTGGGAAAATGAACTGTACGGCAGTGACTGCGTAAAACTGACTTTTGTGTAAAAGTTGCTATTCTGTGAAAGGAATTCCCTTTTTACAGGGAATACAAAGGGCTAGTAAAGGACTTGGACCTACAGAAAAAAGTACAGTTCCTTGCTGTCACATTTCTGCTGCGTTCGGGGATCAGGAGTGTCTTTGCACAGTCTCTGAAAAGAATCATAATGGCATAAAAGAATTACCTGATTCCATCAGCTATTTGTTATTACAACAAAATACTCTTGCGAGGCTGATTTTTGGTTAACCACTCAGGTCAAGTACAGGAGTAGCTCTTTTCTCAACTCTTGTCTTATTAGATGCCAAAATGTGTTACCGAAATGCTCCTTTGACCACAAGTAAGGTTTTTTGCCTTTCTTTTGTTCGGTGATAAACAGGTGTGATTCTTCACATTCACGTGAGATGAGGGTAAGTTTGGAAGCAGTTGGCTGAGGAGGTAGGGCATGCTTTTACCTCTTATGGCTGTGGAATTTGTGGCCTCATGTCCTTCTTGAGACCTGAGAACAGCGACCTTGGCCAGGTGCTCCCCTGAAGTCTTGTGCTTGTTGGAACAACCATTCAGAGCATAACTCCAAAAAAAAAGACAACCAGCACCATACAAGCTTTTGGGAGTGACTGCAGCAACTTTAAACTAAAATTTGTGGTTTAAGAGGTAGAGCAGATCAAATTACTGTGATGCGTTTCTATGAGAAGATAAAGGTACTGCTAATGTTTTTTCCATAGATGCTGAGTGAGGGTAGCTCGCTCTTTCTGTCTTTGAACCTTGCGTGTCATCCAGCTTTTGTTGGCCCTTCAGGTTAATCCTCAGTTTTCTACACACACCTTAGTATTACGAATTATGTGCCCTGCTTTATAAGGGTCTCTTCTTGCTCTGGTTTTGGCCCTTCATCACTTTGTAACAACAAAAAAAGGATCTATATTCAGCCTTACAGTTTACTACTATGTTCCCAAACTGCGCATAACTTTTACACTGTACAATGGAATCTCCTTGCAAATTCCTGGCCCATTATTTTTTAATAATTGCAAACAATTCATTTTTTAAATAATCAACCCAAAGTGAAAGAGAAACATAATTTTTGCAATATAATAGAATTTGTATGCATACACGTAGACCCTGTTGCATGTCTTTCACATGCTAACGTGATGACTGTAGCTCAACCCTGGTGTTACTCTTACACAATAGCAAACAGACAATCGGGTGCTACATGCTTGTGTATTTCTCTAGTAAGTGATTACCTACAGTACATGATTGACACCTATTTCATTTATACTGAAGCATAATTAATATCCTACTGCTGGTTTAAATTGAAAGCTTGTCCAATGAAGATTCATTTTAGAATATTTCTCTTGAAAATGTGGCATTTGCCCTGGCAGAGCGGGCAGGAAGGCAGTGCTGCTGGCATCTACACTTCTGCCAGTGTCTCAGTTCTCATTCAGCCAAGGAACAGAAACAAAACCTTAATCACAAGACCCTACACGATCGCACCTAATCAAGATGACACAACTCCCAAGCACGGATTATGGAATACTTACAGAGAACTCTCAAGTCACTTCATAGCGATTACATGAGTTACGCAAACACAGGGGAAAATGAGAAATTTATCAACATGTTTGAAAAAAATGGAGCAGCTCCCATGAGTGCAATGAAAAGGCCAGATCAAAGCAGCAGCTCATGAGTCAGAGCTGGCTGCCAGGACTGTGTCAGCTGGCATATTACCTCCCTGAGCACCTCCCCATGCCCAAACACTTACTCTGTAAACTGTCAGCCCACCTGTGTCGGAGGAGAACCCTGGTCTGATGGAGCTCCAGAGATCGGCTTACAGAGGTGCCCCAAAGCTGACATTTGGCTCGCAGCACTGAAAAGGCTAAGCCAGCCTAGGCTGGATTTTTATAAATGACTGGCTTACTTTCTGCACCTCTTTGTCACCTCCAAATCAAGAATTACACTAATCTTTAAAGATTATTTATTGTTAGTGCAACCAGAACTCCTGTTTAGAGACCAAGGCCACCTGGCACTCACACAGAACAAAAGGCAATCCCGACTCCCAAAGTTTATAAACTCAGCATATTCCCTGGAAACGGTCTTCTAACTGAATGAATATCAACAAGCTGACTTGCCTTTCTCTGTGCAGATCCCGTGCTCCAAAAAGATGAAAAAGGGACCCATAAATGATCTGTATTTTGCTCTCTGTCGGTGGTGGAATTCTGCAACCTGCAATGCAACAGAGAGCAGAGTCAACAACTGCTGCGAGGGTGTTGCACTTATGGAAGAGCTAGGAAATATTAAAAATGCACAACCTGGCCAACATTTTTTGCATATTTACACTCTTCAGATCTCTATTTCTCTGAGGTGGCAAAGGACATATGGTGAATTGACTTGAAATTTTGCTCTTTATGTGCAAACCATTCAGTTTTTATTTCCTTTTGCCAATTTAGTTGGAGCAGCATGTTTTATACAGTCACAGCTGATAGCAAGTGAGTCAGTTTGGTCTGATGCTTGTAAATCTGTCAGAATCTCACTAACAGTTATATATTTTATCCCAGAATTATAACTGGACAAATAACTGTTAAGCATTTTATTCTTCCCAGTCTCATTTCCTCCCTCCTCTGACCCCATCCCAACTCCACTAGCTACTGCAGTCTACAGTGAGCTGATCTTTCTTCCTCTTCTTTACTTAGTCCCAACATCCTCTTCTATCCTCTAGAGACTTTTTCTCTCTCGTGGGGTGCCCTTCTCACTCTCCTTAACAGTGTGAGAGTTCTTAGACTGCAACTACGTTAATAGAGATGCTTTCATAGCTTGCTATCAATAGGAAATTTGCTTTTTGGAGTCTAAAGAGATACAAGTAAATAAGGCATTTGCATTATTTTATCTTAGGGCTCAGGCTTTTCTGAAGTTTTAATTTCCTAACAATTATTCTTTCAGTATGCTATAAACAGAAAGCTATTACTTTGAGACTGTGACATTATCTGTACATCAGCAGACTATATGACTCCAGCACCAAACAATAGAGACTATGGCAGTAGCATTAAGTTAAAATAAGTTGCAAACAAGACCGATAGCTTTCAAATATATGTCTGGTTTTATATTTTTATCCTGTTTTCCAGTGGCTGATAGCACTGAAAAAAACAGAAATATTCCATGCAATTGTATGAATTTATTTCCATCCTAGAGCTAGATATACTAACACCTCCTATTGCAAACAATTCACGTTCTACTTTCACCAGAAATAATGCGTAGACTTATATACACCTCTTAAGTTTGATTGTAGATAAAGTTATAAAGCAAGAAAGTTGTTCAAATGGAAAAACAATTTTAACTTTGAAGAGAGCTGTCCATTACCTTCAATAAGTCCTAAGTTTCTGTGTTTTATCTGAAATTCAGCTGCATCTCAAGTTATAAAGGGGTAAAGTTGTCCCCGAAGCCAAATGAATATTAAGGTATTTGTATTCTTCATACAGTAATTCAATGATGATGACTAGGAGAGTGGTACGGAAAGACTCCTCAGCTGTAGCTCTGGCCATGCAATTGAGTACAGAGCAGATGTGCTCCAGGGGATGCCCTCAGAAAGAACTGCTTCTGACCTAGAATAACTTCTCCATAGCCTACATCAAGGGAGCAAGAACTCTACCATCCTAATCAGGAAAAAAAACCCAATATAATCAATACAGAAAAGATCTGTATTTTCTCAATATTAAATTAAATGTATGTATTTATAGTTTCAGCTTCCAACATGCCAATGTATGCTAGCAACTGAAAACTGCATCAGAAGTTAACAGGGTGGAAGCTGAGTCATCTTTTGAACTGGGGGTCATTACCATGACATAGAGAGAAGTGATAGGCAACTACACCTAGTAAAAGCTCGTGGTTTGAATGTTTTGCTAAAATGCTCAGGTACTGAACAATTAATGTGAATGCAGCTGTCATAATTAAGTTTTGGATTTTAGCATTCTGCTGAGATGAAAGGTTCCTATTTTCACATCATCTGCAGACTTAGGAAGACAACACAGCAACTCTACTCTCTGCCAGTGTTTTGATGCTTTCCCTCCCAAGAGCATGGAGATAACATCCAGCTCTCTGTAGTGGCACCACGAGTGACAACAGCACCGTCACAAAGCTTGACTGAAATGTGTTGAATGTTCGTCGATGAAAAGCAGCCAGGAAGTGACTGTGACAGGCATCATGCTGGTAGGCAGAGAAAAATACCCGAGAAGTTTACAACCGTACCTCAGGTATTATACCTCCTCTGATTAACATACTGCCATCAGCCACCAGGCTGCAGCTAGCAGTGCTCCTCTGCCCCTTCTTGAAGCTGTATGAGGAACAGATTAAAGCAGGGAGAAAGAGAGTGATAATTCAGAGAACCTCAACTCCTTCATGGGCCTCAATCCCTTCTGTTATGGTGCTGGAGCTGCTTGTGATGCTATAACAGGAGCAAGTGCTACCTGCTACCATCTCTTTCTCTCCAAGAAAGACCATCTCTGCCCCGTGCCCCTATATGTGATGGTGCTTATGATAGGGTTGATGCTCTGCCGCTGGGGAAACCCCACAGTGGCCAGCCTGAAGCTAAGGGTCAGGGCTGGGCTCCGTGGGAGGAGAGGAGAGGGACAGACACGGTGTTGGTGCTAGGTAGGTTATGGAGTGTGTGGACAGAAACAGTGGCCATGGTATAATAACCCAAATTAAGCAAAGGGGACTACAAATTACAGGGTTTTTTCTCGAATGAGAATTCAAAAGATGAAGCAAAGTTCTGTAGCACAATTGGATTCTTCAGTCAGAGTCCCTGAATACTTAAGAAATGCTTAATATCGTCCCTGCACCACAAAACTCCTGAGTGGCAACAAAGATATCACTGGCCCACCCATAAGGAAAGATTTCTCCACTGTGTGTAATCCTCCTCTCAAGCAGAGAGACATGAACTGGATCACTGTAGATGCAAGGAGGTTCCCAGCGAACAGCTTCATTTTTAGCAGGCAACGTCCCTCTCTCCTGTTGGGCTGTGCACCAGTGACCAGGGCTTGGCCTTTGCCATCCAGTGGGCACCTGCTCAAACTCTTCTAATGAGACAGGCGAGGCAGACCAAATCTATGGAATAAAAATTATGGCAATTTTATCCCATAGCTTTTCAGAGTATCTTGCACTGTGATACCAGCACGTGCATCCTGTGCTCACAGTCTCCGATTTAAAGCCTCCTTGGCCAGAAGACTCCCTCCAGCCCTAACCTTCTTTCTTTCTCCTTTCCAAGCCCTTTTTTCTCTCCCGGTCCAATTCAAGGACCCATCCCTCAGTGTTTGTCATCAGGCTCCATCCAGTATCCCTCTGTGCCTTCAGGGTGTCTTCTTTTTTCTCTGTTCAAATAGCTCCAAGGTCATTCAGGGCTCCTAAGGGAACCTGGCTTTTTCTTCAACCCCCAGACATCAGACATCTCTGGACCCCTCTGTCTATTCCTCTGTCTATCTTCCTTCATGGTTCTCTCTTTCAATTTGCAAAACCTTCACTCTATCAAGTTTTAAGCAACAATATTTCAAGGGAATGGACAGGAAATTCCCATGCCCATAATTAAATTTCACATGTAGGGCCGTGCGTGCCTTAGTGCCCGCGCTGACAAATGCTTCTCATAATGAGCCACAGCTAGTACAAATCAAGTGACACAAAACCTGAAACGATTGGAAAGAAAAGAATGTGACTCAAATACGTAGGACCTTTCTTTTAGCACAGAGAGCTTTTCATTGTTAAAAATATGCTTGAATACAGCATTCAAAACCTGAACAAACTGATTAACCAGGGACCAAGTCAGTAAAGGAGCGGCGGCGCTCTGTGTTATCATGTGAGAGGCCCCAGTTTGGGAATGACAGAGGCTGATGATAAATGGCTGCATCATGGCCACGATGCCACAAGTCTCTGTGGAACAATGCTGGCTCCGCTGCCCTCACTTGACAGCTGCACTCAAATCTCTGCAAACAGGAATTGCTCCAGAAGGCCGTTTGCTCTTCTTCTGTTGAAAAAGTTGTCTGGGGAATACAAACGGTCACTAGTGGTGTGGATACACTGAAGGGATCTCTGGTGCAGGGCTTCACTCTATGTTCCTGCTTAAGGACACCTCTACCAGGAGATGGGCACAGAGACGTTACTTTGCCACCGGAAAACACGTCTCCAGGTGATTTAGAAAGCAGCCAATTTGGTTCTACCAGAAAAGGCAATTCATCTCCTAATACCTTCCTTTAAGAAAAGGAAAGCTCATGATGATCAGCTACAGTGTTGGAAGAGAAAGGGCAAAATATTATTCAGAGCAATGAAGTTCTTCATTTTATATTCCCCTGAGTAACATTTTGTGTTTGAATTCTTTGTGAGCAGAGACAAGAGGAGACAAAGCAAGCGCTTGAAGTCCACAGGCATCCATGTGCCATACCATCTCTACATTTCATGAATTCACACCTATGGAGCTGGCTAGAATCAATGCCTTGTTTAAAAAAAATTAAAATCGTGTTACAAAACTTTAAAACGTTTTCTCTTTTCTTCCCCTCCTCTGCCTTTATTTTAAATAAAATAAAATTATTTATGAAAGAAAAGGAATTTTAGATGAGTCCTGGACCCTCCAGTGTCTCAGCAGAGGGGTGTTATGGCATGAACCACTGGAACCACTGGCTTTGCTCTCTTTACAGATTAACATTCTTGGGATGAGTTCTCTGTTCCAGCCCCTGTATTATCAGATGACAACCTCAACTACACCTTAATAACAACATATTTTCCACTCTTTTAAGTTCTTTAAGTTGCATCTTGAGAAGTACATGGTGCCTTACATAAAGATTAAATTGTTTTTTTAGACATAGCCAGTGATTAAGGTGGGCCTTTATGACCCTCTTACTGGCAGGAGCCAATCTGTGGGAAAGCAATCTGCAACACTACCCCTGCAGACAAGGCAAGGTACGATGCTGCAAACCAAACCGCATTCCGTTGTTGTGTTATTCAAGGAGCCCCATCAAATTATTACCATTATTTACACCCTAATAAGATGCAGAGGACTCATTCAGGTTTCAGGGTCCATGGTGCCTGATCCCCTCCACACACACAATGAAGGTGAAGGTGAAATGAAAACAGTTTGGAGAATTTAACAGAATTCGTAATGAATTATTTTCAGACATATGCTTGTTTTAAATGTTTTCTCATAGCTGCTAGTATAACAGAAAAAAAAAAAAAAAAAGACATGAAACCGACCAGGACTTTCATTGTCTTTAAGTAAACAACATGACATAAATCCAATTTTGATAATTCCGGATTACAGTGGTGGCAGTAGCACTGGTCCCATCCCAGACCGCCTCTCCCAGTCCCAAAGTGGGGGCAAGATACTTCCTTCCTCCAAAAAAACAGGATGGAGGATGGATGTCCCAGCTGTGGTACTGGCCCTGGGTGCACTGAGGTTTTACACATACGGCAACGCTTTAACATGATTGTAAACATGATACCATTTATTACTGTTTCTCTTTCCCAGTAAAACAGAATCAGAACTCTCATTGTCAGACAAAATTCCCTTTTTCCTAACAGCTGTGACACTTAAAATATTTAACTGTAAGCTTTTTTTCTTCTGATTTCCAGAACTGAAATGACCCCCAAAAGTAAAGGCAAGCACGGCTCTTCTCATGTGCTTATTTTTCTCTATATGTGTAAGCATCTATTCTGATACCTGGTTTTGCTAAAGAATGTACTAGGAAACTCCTGTGTTGTAGCAGCTTTCTCTTAACAAAGAAGCAAAGACCTGTCCCAAAAAATTTTATAGGCATAAGAGTTATATAAGTATTGATAATTAAACATCCTCATTTTATAAAGTTTACCTTGATGAAAATTAAGCATGAGGATAAATTGTATTAAAAAAAAACAAATATCACAAACACAGTTAATATATTTTTCAGGCATCATGGAAAAAAAAATACAATCCTCACTTTTTTTTCCTTTTCCATGTTATTTTAAATGATTAATGGTAAATCTTTATCAACAATTAATGCTGACTTAATAGGCAGGTTACAAAAATATATTTAGGGATTTAGCTTGATTTTGGATATGAAGAAAATTTAAGGAAAGCATAGGGAAAATATTTCAAAATATGAGGGAGTGGGTCTGCCTGAGGTAGCTCCAGGGTCCACATCGCTCCCTCGGGTTGATACAGCTCTCCAACAGCATCCCAAGAGGTCTTGCATCTTTGTACAGTGCGACACATCCTCCAGCTACTTTAGAATTTAGTTCAGACACCATGAATGGAGGACGAGATGCAAGAGAGAGGTTATCGAGACTGTAATCAAGAAAGAAGGATAGCAAGCCAAAGAGCCACATTATCTGCCCTTATGCGAGTCTGACTGACACAGTGCAGAGCAGGACCTTAAACAGCAAAGGACCCAACGTTCTGCTCCCCAGATGGAGGAACCACACTTCTCTCTGGGCGCAGCAATACAGCAGCATGGCTTTTTCTGCCTGCTGCAGGAGAGGAGGTGGAGTAAATTTTTAAAATTAAATCCAAAGTATATAAAGGTCCAGGCTTCAAACGTTAAAGCCGTTCAGCGTATACATTCCTCCTATGCTGACCTGCATGGTACCTTCAGCCACAGGTCCACCAAGTTCTCATCCATGGATTTGAGATGAAGGCTCCACAAGGCCCAGAGGTGAGGCTCCATCTCAGGCTCATCAATAAGTGAGATAAGGGTTCAAGAAGGGTCATGCCATCACCCACGCTCATCAAAAACTTCTTCTGGCACCACCTGAAGGGAACACTGGCACAATGTGGAAGCCCAGTGTCTGTGAATGTCTTGATTTAGGTTCCCTCATTGGAGGAGTAAAAGAGAAGACCATGACCATCTCTGCTTATGAGACATTCTATATCGCTGTCAGCAGCTTCTGGCAGACAAGCACCACACAGGTACAGTGTTCAGAAGCCAGGGCTGACTTCCAGAGTTGGACAACCCTGTTTCACTCTGCAGCACGCTGTTTGCACCCCAGAGGAATAGTGAGCAGCTTATTGGAGAGCATCTCATACTCCATCTTTGATAACCCTGAACCAGCTGGAGAACATTTCCACTTTGCAGGCACTATAGGTTGCCTTGCCTGAGGTTGATCCATGATAAAGTAAAAAAAAAAATAGTATGCAAGATGCTCCTGAATAAAAATAACCTTGACTAGGATCAAAACACAACCAAGCACTGGGTGACCACTACCATCAGATTCACCACATGCAACAGATGACATGGATCCACATGCAAAATGACTCTGAATACCCTAGGAGTATGTTTCCTGATGAGGTGTGAGTGTGATCAGTGCAGATGATGTGGAGGCCTGCAAGGATGGCATTGCAGACTTTAGCCACCAGTCTATTAATGGCGGAGTTACGTTAAACTGGTTGTCCAGCACTGATCTTGAATATTGTCCTATTTGGAACATTCCTTGATTGAAACAGTATATGAGAAAATTTGTATATATTAAAACATAAAAATCAGTAAGTAAATTTAATTGCTTCTACATCCTTGTACGCTAGGCATATTTACCTTAATACAGCCAGGTATGAAACCTACATCAGATGGTGTAAGAGGGGAATATGGAACTGACTCAGAGTACCAATTGATACACTACAACAGATTTTACTGCCTTCTCAGGAACTAAAATACATGCAATATGCTCTACAAGTACCTGAGCTGCTATCCTAGCAGATAAAATTTTCAAGCAATAGACCTGCAGAAGAGCACAGCAGATGAGCTAAAGCTTTCTGCTTTTGGACATTTGTGGCCTTTTCTGCACTCTGCCTGTCCAAGGAAATAAGTCAGTCCCTTAGCTCTTCAGACCATGAGTTTCCCATGCAGGGCCCTTGCCGTCCTGAGTTTATGAGGAGAACCTAGTTTCTCAACAATATGCCTGGGAACCAGCTAAGTAAAAAACCAAAACCGTAACGCATTGCTGCCTGAAAGGACAATTCTTACATACAGCACATTTTTTTAGGACTTTCTGACTACCTCCACTTGCTGCAGCAGTTGTATCCTCCTGGTATTGCATCACACTGTTGCTGGAATATTACCAGCAGTGGTAGCCTGCACTGGAGTTTTATTCCCTTTCTCTGGCCCAGTCCTTTCATCTTGCTTTTCTTTTTTTTTTTTGCCTTTTTTTTATTTTTTTAACTCTGAAGGTTATTTATGCAAGTGTGACATGCAGTTACAGTAAAATTCCTTGCAATGAATGGAGTGCAGGGCAGTGGTAAATTCCATTCCAAAATAATTTTGAATTCTAAAGGCTCCATTTAAGGGATAATGATGGGAGCAAAGGGCATTTCTCCAGGATTAATCACTGGCTGGGTGAGATGATAGCCCAAGGCAAAGCCACGGGCCATTAACCCCTGCAGGTCACCTTATCCCTACAGGAAATGCACTGGGTCAAGTTCACTGTTGCTATTATAAACTCGTATTGGAGAAAGAGGTTACAGTTCTGTGTTTATATATGTCCTCCATTCCCATGTTTGTAATGATAGTGGATAGCTTTTGGCAATGCCTCTATATTGTACCATGGAGAGATGTAAAAACAAGTTCTATTGTTATATTTGATGCCAAAGACAAAAGTGGATTTTTAATGTTTACAGGGAAACATTTAAGATTCTTGATAAAAGAATGAAACATGGAATGATAGAAAAATACCACCTAAAACAGACCCAAGGAAATGATGTTAGAAAGATGGAGCTACTCTTTAGATCATGTAAATCATCACATCTGCTCTAAAGCCAAAGGAGCTACATGCATCCACACCAGCTGAAGAACTCAGCCAGAAGTTGAGGTTGAAACACACTGAAGTATACATTTTAGGCTTGTATCACATCACATAAAGTAGCAGTCTGATAAAAATACTGCTAAATGGGATTTATGTGCTCATGAAAACAACATTTTCAAGTGGTGCCCAAATCCTCTATTATTTAAATAGCTCCCAGTCCTACAAACTTTAGTCAGGTCCAGTAGTTTCTAGCCAGAACACCAAGCAAAGGTTTTCTAAGCAAGCCATTGCAAGGGGGAAAGCTACCAGTGTAGCTATGCAGGGTGGAGCAGCAGGAAGTTTGCCTGCTGTGAAGATTTTCTTGTGCTGCCATGAACAGTGACCCCAGAGTTCAAACCTGGATCCAGAATGAGACCATGCAAAAGTTTCAGGATATACACATTTGAAGATCCTCCTGAACAAAAAGAAAGGGAGAACAGTGAAGGTCAAAACAGAGCTGGGTTTGTAGGCTTCATGCCTGCCTTCCAAGCCTGTCTTGAAATGTATAAAAGAATTCCAACTTTCATTGAGGAGCAAACAGTCCTTAGCCCCCTGCTAGAGAAGTACATTGAGGACATGAGCAGTTCTTCAGTCTCACTGCTTGCGGTGGCTGCTTGCTTCCCTTGGGGCTGCAGTGAGTACCAGTATCCATTTGGGATGCACAGCCTGAAACTCTCCCTCTGCCTCCAGCCTCTCTTTCCAGAGGTGGAGCAGGGATCACTGGTTTTATGATGCCCCTGCAGTTAGCAGCAGTAATCCCTTCTATAAAATCGTTTCCTGATTGAGGACTTGCACAGGAACAGCAGATTTAGGCTACTTCTCTGTAGACTGAAGGGAGTTCAAATGCTCTTAGCTCCCACCTACAGGGCAAATGTGTTTTGGGGCATTTAACCCTTTCGTTTTGAAGGTGTGCTGGAGTTCAGCAAAGAAGTGAAGATCCACTGAGCCACAGAAAGGGGCCAAAAGTGCATCTCCATACCTAGTAGTGGAGGTGATGCCTGAGACAGGGAGCCCTCGAGTCCAGCGACTACTCCTCCAACAATTCCATCATTGATCCCGTTACGATCAGATGTACTGCATAAGCAGCCTTGTAGCAACCAGGGTGTCACACTCGCCCTGAAGTAAGCAGAAATTTCACTGAGGTACGGAACTGAGGAGTCTTCCCCATTAATATGCCTTTCTCTCAGAAACTCTCCCGATGTCTCTCTCCCCTGGGGAAAGGAGCATAAACCAGCAGAGCTGCTTATGGCAGGCTGCAGGTCCCACACACGCCAAGGAAACTCCTTCCTGACCACAGTCAGGTGCTTCACTTCTAGAGAGAGTTGAAATTTCAGATAGAGCCCCGTCTCTCCCAATTTATGAATGTACGTGGCTCCCAGACCGTCACAATGGTTTGTTTATATCCCATTTGGAGGTGCCTGCCTCCCCCCACACGCTGTATGCAGCGCCCAGACAGCTAACATCCAGTTCTGATTTCCCTAAAGAGTTTTAAAGTCGTGCAGGAAAACATACTTCCAACATTTCCTCATTTCAGAATACTACACTTCGCAGCTTTAATGTTCTTTTAATTAAGTTTTTAGGTGTAATCCAAACATGCAAACATTTTAAACATATGGTAATAAACTGCAAAGTAAATATAATTACAGTAGCTCTCACCAAATTGAAAGCTTTTTATTTTACTGTTAATTGACTAAAAGGATTTGCAAATGCTGAAAAGAAAACTTTGGCATCAATATCTAATAAAATACAGCAACAACACACTAATCATGGGATCAAGTAGCAAGCTTTTAGATCATATGATATATGATCAAGTGTACAACTGCTGATGCTAATTGCTCTCTAATTAAAACCTAAACCAACATTAAAATAACATAAAGGGTCTGGGTTAGACCAGAAAAAAAAGCCGTTATCTCCATCCACTTTCTTTTACACGTTATTGTGAGGAAAGACCCAGTGTGCGAGTGAAAAACAATTGTTCCTCATGGCCCTGACCCCTGTGAAGATGGAGACGGGTGTAAGGCAGACTTCAAAAGGAAAACCCTGGCAGGGCCAGCCAGGAGGAGCAGTGTCAGGCTGCCCGCTACCTCCGCATATTGGGGCAGGCAGCAGCCACAGGGGGCTTCTCCTCCCATGGGGAATACGCAGTCATTTCATGCACCAGCCCCCCCAAAGCAGGTAGGAATTAAGTAACTGAGGTACCAGACGTGATCTCTCCTCCTTCCCTCACCTTCCCGCTTGCTTAGGAAGACCAAGGGAAAATTTTTGCAGAATAAGAAGGGAAAATGACCATCGCGGCTGAACCTGGGCCACCTCCAGCCCATGATCCAGCAGAGAAGAGAAGGCAGCGAGAGGACCAGGCAGGTTCTCTCACTCCCAGCACTGCTCGCAGGTACCACAGGTAGCATCAGGCCCCAGGGATTTTAAATGCTGCCATGTCATGTGTCCGTTCAACTCCCCACTCGACAATTACCAAGCAATGGTCAAAACTCACCCTTCACATAAGGTTGCACATGAGGTAAGTGGTGCCATTGCGGCGCCTTCCCTGCTCTGTTGTGTCCCCCTGTCCCCTCTCCCACATTCCTGTATTTGCCAGCTTTCCGGAAGAGATTCTCTTTGTGACCAGTGCCTCAGTGCTGCTTGCAGTACATAGCAATCATCCTAGTGACAGAAATCATCGTGCTTGGAACATCAGAAAGAGGCTGAGAAAAAAATAGCTTTTAGTCTTAGATACTATAAAAGCTAATAAAAAAAATGAGAGTAGGATACAGTCTGTTGCATATTTGAATGGCCAATATTTGGAATGCTCACTCCAATCACTCATCTCCTGCAGAGTTTTTCAATCTTTATATATATATATTTATATATATATTGCAAACAGTTTTTTATCTGACTTCAATATCTGTAATGATCACATTTTTCATTTTAAATACAAACTTCTACTGAAAAATAATCTAGTGGGTAATTTTCTTTCACATTTATGATGGGAAATGTATTTTGTATTTGAAGTATGAGTCAGGGGTTTCTCTTGTTAATTTTTTTTCGCTCAGAAGAGCCAGCAAGTAAGAATGGTTCTCTTAATGCTCTGCAGTTTTAAAAAAAATGAAATGGGTTGGACCATCATGAAAAGAGATAGTTTGATCTTTCTGTGCTTTGGGTAGGTACTGCTACAGCCAGAGGAATCACATCTCCCCACAAACAGTGCTCTAATGACAAGGTACCACAGCTCTGCCTTTAAAATGTTCAAGAAAAAAGCCAACAATGATAAAGAATCACATTTACATCGCTGTATTTAAGTTTATATTCCTATTCACAGTGTGGCCTTTGAATCTTAAAACAGTAGCACACTTTATAATGTGAGCCAAATATATACTTTACCTAGAGTTACTACATGAAAATATTATAGATTATCCAGCAATATGAGAAAATGTCGCTGCATTCATTTAAAATAGCTATTTGTGAAATTTGTGTTACTTATTTTGCTTGGGGCAATATATTTCCATGCTTCATGAAATTATTAATTCTCATTAAATTCTAATGATCCTGTCTGAAAAGAGCAGAACTAATTAACCGCTCCATTAAAGTTATTACTTACTCCTGATGAGGCCTGTAAATGTTTCTACTTTGTTAGGCCGGCGAAAGTTTTCTGAACTGCAACTCCTAGCATCTTCCCCCATCAGCAGCTTATTCCATAACAGTAGAATCACAAGATCCTAACAACACCCATGTAGACTTTGAGATTTAAGTCTTATGTCCCAAAAAAAGAATTTGCCTCCATCAGACAGGTGATGCCCAGCCCGGGCCAGCACTGGTCGAGCGGCAGCCCTGTTGCCCTTCCCCGCTGAGGGAACCCTCGGGTTAGCAAGGAGGGGTTGTAGTGTCCCACCAAAGCTTTGGGGGTGTGACTGTGTCACCGCTTACTGCTGGCAGTGTACTAAGAACACCCACGCGGGCCGGACTGGCATTTTGACAGCCTGCATGGGACCCGGCAGACCAGGATTCAGGTTCCTCTTTATGCCTATATGGACACTAGTTATTGAATTAGTTATTGATTTGGGGTCTCTGCACCTCTGCTGTCACCTGTAAAGCTGAAATAACTTTGCTACGTCCCCAGAAGGCTGTGAAAAAAAGATGATGACTGTGAGGCACTCAACATGCTGTGCTTATTGGGGTTTCACCCGTGTCCCACCCGACGGACAGCAGAGCTGTGAGCAGCAGCGGTACCTGCAGAGCAGCATCTTCACCACTGGGTCTGCACACTGGGCTCAAGGGTTCAGCATAATGGATATTAGGAAAAATTTTTACACTGAAAGGGTTATTAAGCATTGGAATGGGCTGCCCGGGGAAGTGGTTGAGGTACCATCCCTGGAGGTATTTAAAAGACGGGTTGATATAGTGCTTAGAGACATGGTTTAGCGATGGGTTTTTTATCAGAGTTAGATTGACGGTTCAACTAGATGGTCTTAAAGGTCCCTTCCAACCTGGATAGTTCTATTCTATACGATCCTATAAACCGGCAGTTTCAATATGTTACACCTCTATAATCAGAAATGGTATTTGCTTGAAGATCACCACGGCTGCAAGAAGGGAGTTTCTTGACACACACTAACAACAGGTAAAATCAGTTCGGCAGCTCTCAGCAGCTGGGGGGGGCAAGATTATCGGGACTCAATGAGACATTGACTTATTCCCAGTCAAAACGAACGAGGAAAGGCCTTAAGCAGAACTGCTAAGAAAATCTTACCGACTTACACAGCAAGCAAAATGCAACACTTGCACTCTCAACTGAGTAATGCTGAACAAATAATGTACCAATATTCACATGCGAGAAAGATTTTAAATCTACACATGGAAAAATCTCCCATGATATGCCTGTACACTAATCTGACCACAGAACTGGAACAGAGTTTATTATTGCTACTATAACTCCGACCAAGAGCTACTCCAGACAAGTATCAAATGTTTTAATCCATCAGATAATAATTAAAATATAGAGATATTATTTAAAGAAATTGAAAAAAATATTACTTTTGTGAGCTGACATCTCAGTTATTACCTTATTTACATACACTGAATAAATTATTTTTAAAATTATTTGCTCCACTCTATTATTAAAACATTTTTCACAACCTAACTGTTCGGGGTTTTTTTGCAGGGTTTGCTTTTTTCTATATAAAGGCTGAATTTTTTGAGAGAAATTGAATACTTCTTAATAATGCTCCCCAGATAGTAAACACAAAATGTTTTAAATGTTCAACTCCTATTTTCCAAAGAAACACCTCAGATTGAGTAGGCTTCTGCCACAAACACATTTTTTATATTGGCCATATGTTGGAAAGGATCTGAAGTTAGATTTGCAGCCTGAATTGGCAAATATACACCATATTTCTACTCATTATATGCCAATATCAGATATTTAAGCATTGAGGACTGGCTGAGAGTTTTGGATGCTGGTCTGTAATAAACGAATATAATCTGAAATACTGATTACTCTGGAAATAGCAACAATTTTTTTTTTGCTATGTCATCCTTTTCAGTCTGAAATATAATCTGAAATACTGATTACTCTGGAAATAGCAACAATTTTTTTTTGCTATGTCATCCTTTTCAGTCGCTGCTAATTACTGGAGATCAATTCTTAAAATCAGCCCCATGTTCCAGCCCCTTGGAAAAGATTTTGCCAAACATCTGCAGTGGCAAGACTTGATAGCATGGCCTTTCCTCAGATGTCTTACCCTTCTCCTCTTTCCTCTGGTCTCCATGTGTACTGGGCACCACTAGGAAGGCAGTGAACTCATTTGTTTGCGGCAATCCCCCAAGGTTAATGCTCAAATGCACTTTGTTCAATGATGTGCAGGAGGGATGGTCCAGACTGAGGTCAGTAATGCTATTTTGGACCCTGAGGCAACTGCACACGGAAGTTTTTATAAGCGAGGAAGCACCAAATGATTTGAATTTTCTGAGCAGCAGGAGCAGCAATAGGAGGCAAAACACACTCGTGTCCATGGAGCTGGACTCCTCTGTGCAGGCAAGCACCAGGCCCAGTCCCAGCCTCAGCTGCTTCCTAGTGGAGGCATCGTCCTTCCTGGGGAGGACCTGGCTCCATCACCCATGCCAGCGTGGCATTTCCACCACCCACATACTCCCCAAAGAGCTGTGCCACTTGCCGAGAGCTTCCAAAATAGCAACTTCCCAACCCGTAACATTAAAAGTTTTTTAAAACATTTGCAAACCATTTTATAGTTAATTGAACCCAGATTTGTTCTATTCAGCCATTTGTTCTATAACTCTTAACCCCTTTTTTGTTTAAATTTTTGGGGTTTTTTTCTAAGTCACGTGTAAGCTTTAACTGTAAATAGGTTAATTGCAGCTCTGATCTTCCTCCAGCACCTGCCAGTAAAGACAAACAATTTTTAAACACCGTGGCCTAACATGGATCACAACATTTCAAGGTGGGACCAGTCCTGTGGCACTGCCAGCAGAGAACCCCATGCCAAATCATACAGCTAGTAAATAGTATGGCATCAATTACTCAAAAATTTCCGTAGCAAGAGTTTTAGGAAGAGATCCAAATACCCCATCAGTAAATCTCACAGAGCAGGTGATACATTTACAGTCGCCAGATATTTCAAATGGCCTTTCTCTCACATGTGGTTACACTCTACAAATCCAAAAGCTACACAAAGTAGATATGCCACCAAGTTTGAAGCTATCGTCTCTCCTCTGTTCAGAACAAATGTAGAGAAATTGTATGGCAAAAAAGCATCACATGCTTTTCTTTAAAAATCTATATCTCTACCAAGAAAGAGAAATAACATGTCATGAGAAAAACTGTCTAGTTTGAGTCTCAAGCCAGGCCTCTGCTAACTTGAGAGCACAGTCTTCCCAACAATACTCATTTCTCTGGCTCCCAAGCAACATCTCTTACCTTGGGCATGCAAACAAGGAACTCTCAGTTAAAATTAAACTCCTGCTCACCAGGGACCAATTATTGATTTTCTTCCTTCCTTTACTCTATGAATAGAACAGACAGGATTTCAAAAACATTAAAAAATATATAAATTGACCTGTTAAAAACAGCTACAGTGAATTGTAAATATCAACACCAGAAAGACATCCCCATCTTGCCTCCATTTCTGGTGACTACTATAATTTTGTTGAGAAATGAGTGGTCTGCATTCACTGAATGAGGTCACGGAAACACCACTGTGCCTTGAAGAACAGCTGGGATCATAGACGTCCTTGGCAGCTGCAGGCACCTACAGCGCTAGCCCTGGACAAATGAATTAATCCTACAAAACCAGAGATAACCAGCTGCATAACGCGCTGGTATGTCCCAGAGACAGGCAGCAGGTGCTACTGGAGCTATGGGCTGTCCTTTGGAGAAAATAATAGCCATTTTACCTAAAATGAGAGTTTAAAACCCCCCCAGTACCAACCTGTGAGATGTGAATTTGTGTCCAGTAAAATGAAAAACCACCACGTGAACCACAAGTTAATTGTCTGTCTGGTCTTGAAAACAAGCAGTGATTCGTTTATTACTACAGCAGATACTAGCAAAACACGTTTATGCATTACAGCTATCTCAGTGCCTTAAACTGACTTCAGAAAAACCTTCCTAGGTAGAACACAGTAAAGTGAACTGTTGGAAATTTCACGTCCAACATACAGAAAACATGCTGGTCTCTAGTATGTTCAAATTGTTATTAAATACTATTATAATTCTTAAAAAAAAAATCCCTGCTCTGTGATTTCTTGAAACAATGATATCAGTATCATTTACCATCATCTGCTGCTGCTGGTAGGAGACCATGCGTGGGGAGTGCCGATGCCGATGGCTCAGAGGCCGGAGTGCAATCCGGACAGTCCTGCTCACAACAACAACCAGGGTGAGATTTCCCAGACCACATCCGAGCACTGGGGATCAGAGATCGCTTGTCAGCCATTACACACATTGGAGAAAACGCTCGCTCTCTGGAAGCACTGCCGCGTTCTAGCAGTTTTCTTTCTTCAGTAGCACACCCTAACAGCCGCTTGGTTTTTCAATAGTTGTTGTTGTCTGTGTTCTGCAAAAAACACCCTGTTTCTTTTAGGCAAACCGGCACCACAGACTAATAGACCAGAAGTGTTAGCTTGATACAATCCCATCAAGCCGAGTAAGTCTAACTGCATATACGGCAGCAGATATACAAAATCCACAGCTTTCAAAAACGTCACAACAGTCTTGATGTAAATCAAGATCCATGACTCAGTGCCATATATGCATAAGTCTCCAGCTTAAATAAGTCTGAGTCCTATACAAGGATGAGACTCACAAATTCGCCTTCTTCCTAGGGCTAGACATAAGAGAGTCATAAGGAGGGAAGTTAACCTGAATTAAAAAAAAAAAAAACACCACGTGAAGGAAATCAGCAGATCTTGTATCCAGAATAAATATATTATGCCATTCTCATAAATATTCACTTTTTGAACCTGTTCCAAAATTCACCAGAACTCATACTAGTTTTTTCTTGAGTTTAGGCATGTTGTTTAAAGGCTTGTAGAAAAGTTACCCAAGGAATTTAGCAAAATCCCTTTGGTTTAAATTGTAAAATTAGATTTGACTAGTCACTGGAATCTGACTGCAACCCTTTTAACCTAGGATTAAAAGTTAAAAGAAAAGCCGGTGGGCGTTTAACATATATTATTTCTCTATTTCCTACAAGGACAACTCACACCATGCCTGCCAGTTTAGGCCCATCATCTTCCAGGAGAAGTGCTGCTTCCCCAGGTGCCCTTCCTGCCTGGTACGCTGCTGGCACAAGCAGTTGTCCATCCCTCATCCACAGTTGACTTTCAAGGCTGGTTACTTTCTGCACCAGTAAGACTCCTGACCTCACATATGGCTACTTTCTTCTCTGACATTTTGACATCGTCACTTAAAGCCTGGTGTCATCGTTACAAGTTCTTTAAAGATGGAACAAAGAAACAGTAGGGTTTTACTTCTTAGGAAGAACATTTACTGAACATCCTGCAACAAGTCAACTGTTTAATGTCTTTATCAACGACATAGACAGCAGGATCGAGTGCACCCTCAGCAAGTTTGCAGATGACACCAAGCTGAGTGTTGCGGCTGATATGCCCGAGGGATCGAATGCCATCCAGACGGATCTGGACAAGCTCAAGAAGTGGTTCTGTGTGAACCTTGTGAGGTTCAACAAGGCCAAGTGCAGGGTCCTGCACCTGGGTTGGAGCAACCCTCAATATCAATACAGGCTGGGGGTTCAAGACATTGAGAGCAGCCGTGCTGAGAAGGACTTGGGGATATTGGTGATGAAAAGCTGATGTGAGCCACATCGTGTGCTCACAGTCCAGAAAGCCAACCGTATCCTGGGCTGCATCACAAGAAGCGTGGCCAGCACGTCAAGGGAAATGATTCTGCCTCTCTATTCCACTCTGCTGAGGCTCCACCTGGAGTACTGAGTCCAGCTCTGGAGCCACAACATAAGAAGGACATGGACCTGTTGGAGTTGGTCCAGAGGAGGGCCATAAAAAAATGATCAGAGGGCTGGAGCACCTCTCCTCTGAGGAGAAGCTGAGAGAGTTGGGGTGGTTCATCCTGGAGAAGACAAGGCTTCAGGGAGACCTTATTGAGGCCTTTCACTACTTTCAGGGGGCTTATAAGTAAGACATGGACACACTTTTTAATAGGGCTTGTAGTGATAGGACAAGGGTTTAAACTAAAAGAGGGAAGATTTGTACTAGATATAAGGAAGAATTTTTTTTACAATGAGGGTGGTGAAACACTGGCCCAGGTTGCCCAGAGAGGTGGTTGATGCCCTATCCCTGGAAATATTCAAGGTCAGGTTGGACGGGGCTCTAGTTGAAGATGTCCCTGCTCGTTGCAGGGAGGTTGGACTAGATGGCCTTTAAAGGTCCCTTCCAACCCAAACTATTCTATGATTCTAACTCCTAATCTGTGGAAACATGGAAACATGGCTTATGTTCTAGGGAAGGAAAAGGATTTGCAGCCAGTTACTGTACAACTCAAGGAGAAGAGAGAAGCATACGGAGCTTGTCACTGAAACTGTCAGCGATTGCAATTAACGGTGAATGAAAGCGGTGATACAAATCAAGAATGACCAAAGACTGGAGTATCAGGCAAATGGAGAGGTAAACTGTACCTTTTTTTTTAAGAGAAAAAAAAAGTATTCACATTTCCCTCAAGCTGCTGACCAAGATGCCCCTATACAAAGATTATATATTACTGAAACCAATAGAGTGGGCAACACAAATCTTAAAAAATAAATACCACACAGGCAAGCTCCCTTATGCACACACACATCTATACAACAGACCACGTAATCAAGGTCAATCACCTTTTCACTTTAGCTATTGAATACAGAAGAAGAAGTGGCTTGTGGTCCTGCCACAGCTCACTCAAGCACCAAAGACGCGGCTGTGAAGGTTTTGGAAAGCAGACAGCATCCACAGGCTCTGAATGAAGGCCTGGGAGGACACCACTGCCTCCTTCCAAGCAGGAAGACCACTGCCTTCCTTCCAGATCCTCTCCTTGCTTCACAGGAACCTGACAGGAGGCAGCTGGCTACATTTTAACCAGGAAATCCTGCTATCTTGACTTTTTGTTCTGAGAATGGCCAGAACTGCTGCCGCTCAGCCATGGCAGCTGAAGCACCAAGGGCTGTTGTGTGCTCCTTGGGTTTGCTCTAGCAGGCATGTTGCTGCTGGGTACCAGCTGCACTGAATTCAGCATGAAATACAGCAGCAACGGCTATTTCAGGTGAAAAACTGGGATGAGGTACCTCTCATGAAATACCCCTAAGATTTTCAGAACTTCTCAATTTTTTGCCAGGCTCCAGCCTCAGCAGTGTCACCAGAAAGTAAAAGAGGCTGGTTCAGATGATACTGCTGGCCTCGGGGGATTCAAACCAGCTTCCCAGAACACCTTAATCATTGCCCTATATACGAGAGGTTTGCTCCTGCATGAAGCCTTTCTTAAGGCACCTCAAGAGCTCTCAGGGGTAGCAAGTCAGCAGGGGTGTGCTCAGGGTGGCAGCTCATTTATGAACCATGAACTCAGGTCCATGGATCTGGACTTGAGGGTTCATGTCTCCAGTAACAATTCCATATTTAATTAGCATCTGCTGGAGTTCACTGGTTTAGTCTGATAAAGACAGTGGCTCAAAAGCATAAAGAGGAATGCGAAAACTTATTTTGATTCTTTTGATTCCAGTTTAACGAATAAGAATTCTACCATTCTTCAAACACAGCTTTAGTCTCTGGGTCTTTCTCCTATATTATTTTGGATTCTACTTTTATTCGATGATCTTTTATTATCATTTTTTTTTGTTATTTATTAATGATAAATTATTACATTTTTAGAAATTATGAACGGTTTCAATGGGGCATGCAGCATAAAGTAGTGTTTCCTGTTAACTCCGACTATTTTTTTCAGTTTCATTGTTTTCAAAATATTAAAAATTTCTATTAAGCAGAGACATGCAGGACTCAAGTTGCTGAGCTAATTTGAAAAGGTTTGTTTTAAAATGATGCAATTTACCTTCCTATAAATCTGATTTGCCAGGAAAACATGATAAAAGCAGATTTTCTATGAAGTATCTCCAGGAATGATTCTTGCTCTTTCAGGTGCATTTTTAATGCTAATACCTGTAAGGTATTATGCCTTAATTTAAATTTAACCAAGCACATGCTTGCTAAAATTAACATCAAAGATCTTATGAAAACATCAACTTTATTTTAAAAAAATATATAATTGTATTTTTAAATTTCAAAGTTACACTTAAAAGTACAAAAAATCCAAACTGTAGATGCCATGCAAAACCATATTCATTCTCAAATATGTTATTTGTAAGAAGAATGGTAACATAATTCTGTAATGGTATTTTGAGGTTATCTTTTAGCAAGCATCCCTGCCTTTAAGACACAAACCATGCCTGCAAAAATTTATCACTAATTTATGTTGACATTAGTAATTAAAACATTTTCATGGAAATGTTGATACTTGTCACATTGTTTTCAGGCACTCTGATACCAGAATAAATAATAAAATCTAGTGAAAACGACTGTTTATTCTATTGCTCTTCAGTATGTTTAACAACTGCATTTCCGAGCGCTGTCATACAGGAGCTACGAAACGCACTTACAATTTATTGCCTATAATTAATTACATTCACAATCGTTTACAAGGAAAAAACTGTACCAATAAAATGGAGACCTTTTAAAAAGAGCTACAGATTGCTTCGAAATGATAGGCTTCTCTAGCAGTTTCACTACCACACTTTGGCTAAAAAGTTTCTTGTTCAACTGGCGAATTCTCCGCCTGGGCCCGTCCCAGCTCTCCTGAGAGCTCTGACTTCAGACTTGCTGCAAAAGCTGCATTCTTCAGCAGTGCTGTGTTAGCAACACCCACGATTTTGTTGCGAGTCTCGGTATAGCTGTGGTCTTGTGGGGTTTTTTAATATTTTTTTTTAAAGCTTCAGAGCTCAGAATGAACAGATTGCATGAAAAATTCCACTTCCTTTTAACGAAATTAATTTCCAGCTTCACTGGAGAAATGGTTGAAAAATGATTTTTGTAAAATCTTAGGGATGAAAAAGGCAAGTAAAATCAAGTTGGTTTACAGTAGAGATTTTCTGGGCTGCTATGTTGGGTTTGTGCCCTGTTTCATATATTTAATGCTCAACATTGATGATATTAATGGTTAGATTTTATATCAAATGTTAAACACCAGAAAAGAGCAGTCACCAGTCAGAACCAGGAGAGCCCTTACAGGTTTTGGGAGCTGAGTTCCTCCTGCATTCCTATTAATAACCAGCAACAAAATCCATTGCTTCTATAAATCGTTGTGAAACGGGGATGGGATTTAGTATAGTGAGGGCTTTGTTCTGGTGGACTTGTTCATTGGGAAGCAAAATGGTAGTTAGTACCAAACCCACTTATTCAAGAGAGTGAATTGGGACAACAAAAATCCCCCAAAGCAGGAAAACCCCAAAGGATTTTTGCCTTTTTTTTCTTTCCTCCTTTTTTTTTTCTGTTTTGTTTTTTAATCTAGGGTTATAATTTATTTTCAAATGTGATTCCTAACTTCTCTAGTGCAAACCCTGGGCAATGTCAAGCTCGCTGTTGTCCTCTTGAGTCTGTAAACACACAGAATTAAACAATAGCATCGCTAAGTGCGAACTTTCTCCATTCATCTTAATGGACTGTTAATTATGACCACTTAAATGCCCACAGTGTTAACCATTTCACCGCTGACTGCATTTCACCCAAAAGAGCAGTTTGTAGATGATTTATCCACAGACAGGTAGATGTAAAATTCAAAATCGATATACAGTTAAGTGGACTAAACTATTAATAAAGTTGTGAATATAGATTATGCAGCCAGCTGAAAAATCTAATAAACATCTCCTGAAGTTTATTCTTTTCAAGGACTGGAGCAAAATGATGTTTTCAGTGTCAACACTGGTGTTATTATGTGAGGGTTGTAGAGATTCGAAAAGGATGGTATATTGGTATTGTAGTGTATTTTCATGTATCAGAAAAGCCGGCGAAGTGTAGTTACCTGATTGACACTGCACATCCTAAAAGTGATGTGGGAATATGTAATGTCAGGATACAATAAGTCTAGTTGACTTTTTTTAAGTTGAGAAATTTCTACAAATCTATATGAGAAATGAAAGAGAATTTATTTTTAAAAGCCAGGTAAATCTTGCAAAAAATTCTCAAAAATCTTAATTATTCCTGTTTATAAGCTGATGCTACTAACGGAATTAACAGATATTACAAATGGAATCACTGTTTTGGACATAGATATTAGAGGTGCTTTTTTTTTTTGAGGGAAAAAAAAACCAACCAAAAAT
>QJSC01020323.1:36513-74874 GCA_003697955.1 Calidris pygmaea
GGATGGATGGATGGATGGATGGATGGATGGATGGACAGATGCCTGCAGCACCTGATCCATGCCACAAAAACTGCTCCAAACATGCAGTGGAGCAAGGAGATGAGATCACAGAGCAGAGAGGCGGGGTTTGATTTCACATACCCATGGGTGAACAGCCTGAATGTGATGTTGACTGAGCCAGTGCCACAACAGCAAACGGGTTTCTTTCTTCTTTGGACTCTTCAACCCAGGGCACTGAATGCTCGGGACTGGACAGGTTTTGCCTCTGAGAGCAGTGACTGCCTGGGGCTGGTAGGGTTGGAGCTTCCACACCTGCTCTGGGTCTCCAGGAGTGTCACAGCAGCACCCACAACCCCTGCTGCTGCGTGCTCACCTATACTTGCCCTGTGGGATTGCTGTGTATGCCTTCAAAGACACTGACAGACTTTTCTAAACTAATACAACACCTAGGTCCATGCTCCAAAAAGGCTGAGGAGAACACTTTGAATGACTATCTAAATCAGCAGAGTATCCAAAATACCTGGAAATAATCCCTTACAGATGTCTGCGTGACTGCTGTATTATTGCAAAAATCTACTGTTCCTCTGCAGGCTCGTAATGACATGGCCAAAGCTGGCTCATCCTTCAAGAAGAATCCCATCAGAGAGAGAGAGAGGTAATAGGATTCAACACGTCACCGATAACATTTAAGAAAAAAGTCTTATTTGGTGGCGTGTTCATTGGCCCTGTACCTCCTGAAAGGTAAGTGTGACAAAGAATGTCCTGCTTTGATGGTCTCATCAATGCTGAAGCATCACTTCATGCTGCAGCGGCTCACCTTGCAGGTTGTCCCAGGACACTCACAGCTTCACAGCCTCACGTTGGTACTCAGCTTCGATGTTGGGATTCCCGTATGTCCACAGGTCTCCTCCTGGTACTCCAAGGAATGCTCCACAGGCTGGCAGAGCCAGCAGGCTGCTATTGCATAGCATAGCCTCATGGCTGAGTGACAAAAGAATTTTTCCTGGAGAGAATGATGATCTGCTGAGTTTTCCTGAGATACACGTTTTCTTCACAGCAGGAGCATCACAGTACTCCTCACCTTCATGGCCAGCCCGTTCAGCCCCATGAGACTAAGACAAAATCCTCTAAATTTCCTTATGGAGAAACAGATTTAATTACATTCAGCAAAAATCAGCACAGATTTCAGAGAGCAACATTCTCCACAACTGCCAATAGCACTCACTGGTCTGGCTGCAGTATCACATGCTCAGTATATTACAGAGACCAGACTAGAACTGATTATGAAGTTGGTTTTGTTTTGTTTTGTTTTGCTTTTTCAGGAATTAATATTATTTTTGTATCATTCTGCTTTTGAAGCCAACTGTCAAATTCACCATAAATTAGATTTTTCCCTCACGTGTTACCAACAAAGTCGAGTTACCCCTGAGATCAACGGCGTTGCCTGTGAGTTAAAAGCACACAGATGTCTGAGAAACAGTAAAATTACTGAAGTTATGTAAAAGCCGCTAGAAATGCTGTGAAGTAGCTTTTCCGTATATAACAACGTCACCATTTTAAGTCAAATACACTGTAATTTTAGCTTAAAAAGCCCTCCAATGCAACACAAACTAAATTGAAAACACTTTTGGTTCGGAGGAATAAACTCCTCACATAAAGCTGTAAACTGTGGGACGAAAATTGCATGTATAAAATTGAAAAGTGACTTCGTAGGAAAACCCAAAGAGTTTTATGCACAAGCTACCAAACTGTTCTATGCACTAGAACTACTCTTTTTTTTTTTTCCCCTGTACTATTTATGATACAGAATCATTTTTAAAAGAGACGGTGTTGGCTCTGCCACAGGTATACTCAAAGATTTTGAAGCTTGCTTCCAGCCCTTCCCTTATCACCACCACGCGTGTAGGGAGGGGATCCTCCAGTAAGCCAGTCCAGTAGTTTCCATCCAAGCCCAGCCCCAATGGCCCCATCTCAGGCTGCTAAAGTCATTAAGGTTTTTATGAACTTCTACTAGCCAGATGAGTCCTCATTTCCAAATCCCTTACAATTTTTTCCACTACAAGAAAACTTTCCAAAAGCTGGGTAATAGGCCCCAAACGGTACTTTCAGCTCTAATGTGAACTGGAAACTAAAGAAGCGTCCAGCGGGTAATTTGTACAAGGCTCTTAAATCTTGAAAATGAGGCTATTCATTTTCTAATAATAAATCTTTACTGCAACTAATCTTATCTTCTTTCCACAATAAACTCCTAATTATTACCTTTCCAGCCAGCATATCTGTGATTTTAAAACTGTGTGACAGCAGTAAAAGCAAGCGCTGGATCTCAGGACTGAAAAAAGGAAATACTTATGTTAGGCATACAGAAGATCCCTGTTTTTTAAGCTCTGAACAACATGATATAACGGAACAAGTTACGGTTGGGGAGCAAACTATTCATAGTAGAGAAGTCAAGGACAGTAACTGCTGCTCCTGTGCCTGAGGGCGCTGGGGAAGCTCCACCTTCCGCTTGGGGAAACCTGCACTGCCCAAATGAAAACCAAAGAGGAAAAGTATTATTATTTTTTTCTTTTCTTTTTTCATTTTAACTTAGACCCGGTCAAACCCAGAATCCATTACTAAATACTAAAGGCAAATGAATAAAACATTTTTGCAAATATTTGTCTGAACTCAAAACTTTGCACATCATTAATTACAAACTTTATCTCTCATTTATACTGGAAGTACGTCAGGGCCAGCAACCCTGTTGAGGCCCAAGAGCAGCAAGCACAGTGTGCGTAAGGGCACAGACCTTGTCTGTACCACTTTCACTCCGCTGAGGCTAAGCGAATTACAGAGAGTATCTGCGAAGCTAAACTCGGAGTTTCAGAATAATTATATCACCCAAGACAAAAACAATGATGTCAGATAAACTATGTCCTCACATAAAACTGCAGATCTGAATTTTGAATAGCAGCTACTTGTCACTGCCTGTTCTCAATCAAGCTATAGAAGAAGGAATATTTGGAGAAGTGATCTGAACAACACATCTGCCTGGGAAAACCAGAAATGTTTGCAAGGAATTTGTAAAAAGAAAAGGGGACCAAACCTGATCACTCCATTTTTTTTCTGCCGTTTTACTGCACCACTTTACAATCACTTTTTAAACAGTACAGCGGATTTAACTGCACTGATTTTTAAACAGATACATTTACAAACAGCACTCAGCTTGTTAAACCAATTATTCCTTACCAATATATGCACTACTCTAATAAGCACTTGATAGTTGTTTGCAGAGCCTGATGTAACAATGACCCACAAAAAAAAAACCAAACAAAAAACCACCAAACCCAAAATAACCAGAATACCCAGTCCATTCAGAGTAAAATATAAAATCACCAGTCCCCTTGGCCTCAGTTATTTGGAAGCTGCCAGATATTCCTCACCCATCTGGAAGGGGTGGGCAGTATTCCCAAGTCTTTCCCTGCCTCTTCACTGATTAAGGTGCAATCCAGCTCCCAGGTTTTGTCACCAAAGCGATGACAATGATAACACTTAACAGAAAAAGAAGTCTGAGCCCATCTCATGCAACAATGTTTTAGGTATATTAGGGCAAATGATCTTCATGAATAAAAGCTTTATTCTTTAGAGGAAAAATAGGATACTGTTGTTTCTCTTTTCCTGTTAACACATTTTTCAGGTAAAACATATATTTTGAGTCATGATTAAAAAGACATTTTTTTAACTTATCTGCTTTGGCAAGCAGATAAGTTAAATTCATTTATTTCTTCTTTTTATTTCTACAAAATTTCTTTGTCCGTCACATTTGATGGTCAAAATACAGAGGTATATCTCCTCAGTCCTCCTTTGCACCCTGTTTCCTCTCTGGAACCCTACGTACCTTTCCCACATAAATCGGAGTTTCATGACATTTAAATGCATTTCCTTAAGCTTTCAACAAATTTGATACGGCTTTTAACTCTGGGCCCTGTAGCAGTCCCCAAACTCCCAGTATTATTCAGTCTAGTTGAAATCTTCCTGTTTCTTAGATAAGACTAACAATTTGAGCTGAGTGTTGCTTTCATTTTTAGAATAAGATCTGCCCAATAAGAAGCCAGGGCCTGCTTTTCTAGGTTATCGTTTCAATCTATTTTTTTTTTGTCTCACAAACACAAATTTGTAATTTTAGCCTCTGATGGAGCTTGCCATTTGCATTTTAGTAATTTTGCTCACTCTGCTTTTCACAAATACTATTCTTTTGAGATTCCTATATGTTCCAATTGTAAAAAAATGACTGGTTAGCTGCTTGACTTCATAGTGCCTTTTGATCAAAATAGTCTCAAGAAATGCTGTGCAAACATCAGGATGCCTATGAAACAGATGCTAAATATATTTTAATATATCAGTCCATGGGGGAAAGATGGCACTGAGAAATTAAAGCAAAAACGTTCAGATAGAGAAAGTGAAGCTGTAGCAAGGTACTGAAATAATGAGGAACTGCATATGGAACCCTCAAAATATCCTTGAAAAATTAGAAACTTTAATAAGAACAATACAGTTCCCAATAGGAACCTTATCCTTAGCAATTAGGATTAGAAATCATGCCCAAATTGGCATTAAAGAAATCAGTAAGTGAATAAAATCAAGCAGTTATGTCTTGCAATCCTATTCTCTAATCTTCAGACAATGCTCTCCAGCCATTCCTGCATTCTTTTTATTAGCTTTGGCCTTTTTAAGTGCGCTGCTGCTGCTGAGCTTATCTGCGAAGGAGTAGGTCCAAAGTAAGCAAACAGCAAGAAATACATAAATAAATAAATAAATAATCCCAGGGAAGGAGCCTTTCTGATCCTCTGTAGCTGAACCACTGATGCATTGTCTCTGCTCTCACCATAAGAACCCTTCAGCTGGTTGCTCTTTTTAAAAAAAAAAAAAAATTTTAAATTTTGGGAATGTCTTACCAGCATTAATAGCCTTACAATTCTTAGTAAAAAATGGGAGGATTTTTTTGCCGTTATATGAAAGCAGAAAGTATCTGAAAGCATTGTATTGTTTTTGTTTTCACCATCAGTTTGGGGGGGGGAGGAGGGAAAGGGGAAAAAAAAAAAAGGAAAAAATAAAGACAGCTGTTAATCCATTTTAGTAAAAGTGGAAAAATCCTGGGGACTTTCTAAGCCTAATTTCAGCCTAGAGTGATTTTTATGGCCAAACAATGAATCCTTAGAATAATTGGTTCATATCATGAATACACAACAAACTCTGAACCCAGGGCCTGATCCAATTTCCAGGATAATCGGTAGGAATACTTCCTTCGACTTCGGTGGCAGTAACAACGTGCAGTATCATTAAAAATAAAAAATCTTTACAAATGTGTTCTGGCTGAACGCAGACCAATTGTTTGTTTATGTTGAATGAGCTCTAAAGGTGTTTTTGCAGCATTACATGTGACTTACATCGATGCAAACAAATCAATATAAACCGTGGGTAAAAAAAAGAAAAAGCACCATCACTTAGAGAGGTACTAAATTTCGAGACCACAGCATTCAGATTATGATTATTTATTGCCATTGTACGTAGATGAAAGGCTGTGGCGTTCCTTCCAGTTCCATTGCTTCGTGCCAGCTGAATTCTGCGAGAGGGATAGTGTTAGAAATGGAAGGCTACAGTAATGTTAACTATGCTGTTTCTCTCCAACATCCATTTTGTTCCAAAGAAACACTTGCCAGAGATTAAAATATTCAAGATGGCTGTTTTCTGCACCCTTTCTGCGAGCTCTAGTTTTCCGCGTTTCAAATATTCCAGCTCCCCGTCTTGATGAAGACCACCCGTATTTTATTCCCCATCTTATCTGCTTCCCCGCTCACTAAATATTGGCCAAAGTTCAAAGGGGGTTGCTTAAAAAGCCGCTTTATTTCTCGCCCGGACACCGCCGCAGCCCTCCGGACGCCGTTTCGGTCGGATGCCTCCCGCGTACCCCGGGCTCGCCGGCCGAGGATGCGCGGCAGCCCCGCAGCCTCTCCCCCCGCGGCGGGACACCGCCGGGAGCGCCGCCCGGCCCGCCTTCTGCGCCGCCGAGCCGGGGGAGGGGGGGAGTGTGTGCTCCGCGGAGGCTCCGCGCCCCGCACCTTGACTTCCGCGGGGGCCCCCGCATGTCCCCTCCCGGGCTCGCCGCTGAACAGCTGCGGAGCGGGGCGGCCGATGGTTGCGCGGGGGGGGGGGGGTGGCTCCGCCGCCGCCGCCGCCGGCGGATCCGCTGCGGGGGGGGGAGTGGGGTGTGGGGGGGTGTCCCGGCTCCGCACCGCCCCGCCCGCTGGCGGGAGGCGGCGGGAAGCCCTGGGGAAGGGGCGGCGCGGATCCCCACGGCTCCCACGCACAGCCCCCTGCGGTTTCCCGTGGAGTGGTCTTTTGTCCCCGCGTGTCCCGCCCCCCCCGGAGTAAAGGGGTACCAGCAGTGGGGTGCTCCCCCCAGCCCTCCATCCCGCCGGATCGAGCAGCGGGCGGGAGGGGGGGGGGAGGAGGCGAGGCAGTTTCCCCCTCAACCCCCCCACCGCACCCCCGCGATGTGCGGAGCCCCCGGCGGCTGCCCGTCCCGCAGTCCCGCGTCCCCGTCCCGTCGCCGGGTGAACAAAGAGCCGCGGCGCCTTGCGGGTTATTGGGATTTATCCCGGAGCCCGTGGCGTCGGGCCGTGCCCGGTTGGCTCCTGCTGGCCGTGTCTCCTCCCGGTTCTGGGCTCTTTCGGACCTTCCGGCGGCGACTGTGCCCCGGCTGCGCCGGGACCCGGCCGGTGGGCACGGATAAGTATTGACGCTAGAATTTAACTCGGTATTTGTGAAGAGGTCGCTTTGAATATGCCAAGTCTTTCCCCTCAAAGTAGCAGATTGTTATACTGAGAACAGCGTTTTATCCTAAATATATATATTTTTATGTATATATATATAATTATAACCCATGCAGATAAATGGGCTAACGTAAGGATGGGGTGGTTTATCTGGGCACCTCACACAGCTGTGAGAAGCTTTTTTTTCATGGCTGAGAACTGAAAGCTTCGCTGACCTCTAAACCAATTTTTACTTCATACAAAGAAAGCTTCGATTCGCTGTCTTCTCCCAAAAATGTATCGGGTTTCCCGTTTCCCACAACCTTAATTACAATTAGTTAGCGAGCAGATGGGATGAGGCGCTTTCCCGTGCACAGATTTCCACCTCTAAAAAATGAGTTTACCAAGCGCTGCCCAAACGCCGCTTTATATTATCGAGCTCATGATGTGCATTTGAAAGAGCCCTCTCCCGCACACCTACCGCGGGAACACCACATGGATGCTCACACAGCGCATCTCTTGGAACAGGGTTGCTGGCACACGTGTGCACACCAACGTGCAACAACTGGAAGGAGCGTTAACAAACCTCCCCGTCAGCAATAATCACTTCTATAAAACGCATCTGTGACTTGCTAAGGAGAGCAGGACCTGCTTTGTGGGAACAGACGGCTTTTCCTTCCTCCCCAAGTCTCAGCTTGGTCAAGTTTAGTTCCTAAATTGTTGTTGCCTTTCCAGCTATTGCTGCTTTATGCTGGGCATGATCAATTATTTTTGTTGGCGGTTCCTGTCTGCTCCTGACGGTAGCGAGGCGACCCCAGCGCGGACAAACGCAGGTTTTAAAATTTCTGTCCCCTGCGAGGCTTTTGCTGGCTGCAGGGAAGGCAGCGCCACCGGGCTGAACCCATCCTGCTGCCTCAAACGACACGGGAATACCAAGCAAGAGGGATTTATCTAGATAACTCCAGTTAAAATAAAATTCTAGTGATGGGTAGGAAATGTTTAGGGGTTAAGTGTTGCTAACGAGAACAGGGGAATCCTGCAGCGAGCTCCACCTAGCCCGAAGCTCAGCACACGGCTGCCGGTTTTTCAAAATGTTTTACCGAAATGTAAAAGATGCAGATGATAGCAAAAAAAATGTGCCAGCGAGCTGCTGCGGATAGAGCACATCAACGATTTAGGGTTTATCACTTTCAAAAGATTCTTCAGGGTTTCTCAATACACGCCTTTTCTCCCGTGTCTCAGCCAGCGAGGGCCATATCGTGTCGTCAATGGTAAGTCAATGGCACAGCCTGACCTTTACGAGGGCTATATCCTTTATTCGAAACAGGCGAGTTGAAGAGGAATATCTGCGAAACGCAGCTTCACTGGGTAAAGGAGGCATTTTTAATACAGATTCTGTTTTCTGTAAACCGTAAATAGAACCTCGCAGACTCCGCAGAAGTTGCTCTGGAAGGCAGCCCTGTTCCACGCCACCGAAACGCTCACTGGAACCAGCTCACGGGCTCGGATACGGCCAAGGTGCCAACTCCTAATTAATACGTTTAGGCGAAGCTCCCAACGTAATTGCTTTTAACATTCATTTATGCATCAAGCGGCTTCGGGCTGGCAAGGACGAGCCCGGAGAGGCAGCGCTGCCTGCCAGCGGGACCCGGGCCTGGAGACACCGCCTGCCCCGGGCGGGAGGGACCGGCGCGGGGGCCGCGGGAGCCCCGGGGACAAGCTTTTCCCGGCGGGGTGAGCGCCGAGAAACCGTCCTGCCTACCTCCTCCGAGGAGAGACGGAGCTGCCGTGTGTGCCGGTTGGCTCCGGTGCAGGCGGCGGCAGCCGCACGCAGCAGTCACTACAGTCACCCTTCTGGCTAACGGCGGCACCCCTCCCGAGCCTCGGCCCTGACCCCCGCTTTTCGATGGCGCTACCGGAGTACCGTAAAGGCAGCACTCCCCCGACCAAACCCTAACAGCTCGGCATCACCGTTAATAATCTTCATGCAGCTCGAATAAAGTGTTTTCCTCCGCACCCTGCCCCGCGGGAGCACGGGGTACAGACAACTCCCGCACACTCCCGCCCCCGGCAGCCCCTCTTCTCTCCCTCCCCCCCCGCATCCTCCGGGACTCCGGGCTGGCAGCGACCCCCGGGCAGGTCCCGCAGCGCTCCCCGGGGCTCAGGCCAGCCGCCATCTCGCACCGCAGCCACGGGGACCCCCGCCGCAATTCGCCGCCCGCGCGAGACCCGCCGCCCCCGCACAAAACGACGGCAGCTGCGGGAGGAGCGGGCCAGCCAAAAGCAGGACGACCGTCCCTGGGTGGGCTCGAACCACCAACCTTTCGGTTAACAGCCGAACGCGCTAACCGATTGCGCCACAGAGACTCCCGCGGCTTGTAGTTCTCCGCGGCCTCTCTCATCTGCTCAGGCGCCGCCGGCGGCCCCGCGGCTCGCCGCCTCCTCGCCCCGCGTCCTGGCGACCTGCGGGCCACCGCGTCCCCGACCTGCGCGTACAAAACCCGGCTCCCGAATGACAGCTCTTGCGGAACGCCAAGGGACCGAGAGAACAACGAAAACCGCGGCTTCCCTTCTTCCAGCCGATCCGAAAGGCTAGTTCCCAACATCATTGCTCACAGCAGCGTTCTTTTTCAGGGGAATAAATTAACGAATCCGAGTTAAAACAGCTTTTTATCGGCGGCTGCTAATTCGTCCGTTACACCTGCGAGCCACAATGTAATTCACAAATATAATTGCAACGTTGCCCTATTAATATTTTTAAAAGGAAATGTTAAGAGACTGCAGGGAGCAGTTAGACTGTTTGGAACAGGCAGCATCCACCCCCCTGCGTGGACGTAGATTTTATTTACCTTTCTAAGTGACTGAAAAAAGTTAACCTTTCTCTTGTCGTTTATTTGAAACCTGCTCCCCACGTTACCTTACAGTAAATCCACCCTTGCGGCTCCCCCAAGTACAAAGTTTTCCCATTCAGACCTGAGCAAGTGTTTTCCCCTTTTCTTCCCCAGGCTGGTACCCTTTGAACTTCTTTGAAGTCTTACAAGTATCGATGTCCTCATGTTCTCCCTGTGGCCCCATCCCCATGAGGCTCTGCCCGACGGCCCTCCTGTCCCCTGGGAGCTGTTGGGAGTCAGGCAGGCACGATGCTCCCCACGCAAGGACAGGCGCTAGCTCCTTCCCAGGCAGGTGTTGGTCACCTCCTGGTCTCTGCCCACCCAAGACCAAGGTGTCCCAGCTCACTCCTGGAACCAGAAGTGAGCTTGCCTATGTCATAGAAGACCTTGCTCTTCAATGCTGCAAGCCACGGTTCCTCAGCCCAGTGAGTAACTTTAACTTGACCATTTATTGCCCACAGCTCAGCCTTCCTGGTTTTGCCAATACTTTAAATAGAGCTACATAAATGTCGGTATTATCACAGTACTGCTCAATTTTTCTATTGCATATTGTTGGTACCTTACTGACCAACATCCTGTAAAACATGGAGGAGAAAGACAAGATATGCAAGTCCTCAGCAGGAATTAAAATAATTATTTTAAAGACTGCTTTTGGGGCATCGTGCCCATTACAGTATGTTTTCCTACCCAGACCTATTCTCAGGGTCAGGAGAATCAGTTCACAGGCTGGACCACTTCTATTTTCTCTGTGTAGGGGGACAAGTGAACGCTCCTGTGATTTTATGCACAAGCAAACGGGTATTTAGTGGAAATAGCAAGATTCCAGTCTGAACAAAGGCCTAACCCATAAGTCGGTGCCGATGAACATTTGGGCATGGATTTTGGGCCCTGAAATATTTTACTTTATACACATGAATACTCCCATTAGATTTAATGAATGTAAACTTGACTGTTTTCAAAATCTGTGTCTAGATGCCAGATCTAAAAAAGCATTTTGCTATGCTGATGCTGAGCACAAGTTCTTACTTTGAGGTGTCCGAGGGGAGCCCAGGACCTGGCATTAGACATCCAAGGCTGCCTACAGCGAGAGTGCAGCAGGTGAGGCTACAGAGTCACTTGGCACCTTTCTTCTCAGCATTCTTCCTCCCTGAATCTCAGAGTCTCTCATTTAAAGTCTTACAACATTAAAAAAAAAAAAAAAGAACATACACAACAGGGAATGCTATCTCTTCAGCTTAAAACCCACAGATCAGCTACTGATCAGAACACGGATGGCTTTCGCTGACTGCTGAAGCACTAACCCGTGAGCCATCATACCAGAAAGGAACCTTGTCTGTCACTGCTCCGTAAACGGAAAGGATTAGCTGTCTACCCTTAGGAGAAGGTTTCTGACTGTATCTTCAGAAAAAAGGAAGAGGCCAAGGGCTGTTTAAGGCGTTCAGAAACCAGAAAGGCATGATACTTCAGATTAATTGTCCCCCCTATCAGTGTCTTGTTCTTTATTTTCGGACAGCTCTCTTCCTCAATACACTGTTTCTTATGGATCGTCTCTAGAGTTCCTTAATTTTTTCCAATATCTAGTGTATGTAATTTAAATACCATAATTGGATTCAATGATTATGGATTATAATTTCTATTTATATAAAAACACAAATGTATACAAATACATGTATGTATTGAATATATGAATATATACCGTGTGATAAAATTTTTAAGTATTATATAATTTTAAAATAATTTATAGCATTATTTTATTGTTATTGTAGGATCCATGAACTTAAACATTCATCTGTCACCTTCCTCAGATATCGGTTTTGGTTCCTGAATGTCAGAGAAAGCTAATATGGGACAGAGGGGGAAACTGGGTGTTGTTTATGAGCTTTATAAATGTATTATATATTTATCCTCTGTTCAGAAAAATAAGTCTAGTTATTCACTCAGAACTGTTCCTAAAATCAATTCAGTAGGACATAGCAGAAACAACAGAGTCTTCTCGCTTATATCACAAAATTGCTCATTAACTACTCTGTTTCTGTGATTTCTCACAGGAAACCCCCAACAAGCACATGCACCTACATTATTTGTGTCATTTTTGGTCAACTGCTTGTCAGCTCTCAAGTTACAACTCATTCCAAACTACAAAAATTTGTAGTCACAAAAAATTTCAGAAGAGCTACTCAGTTTCTGCCCAAATGTATTTCTGGTTGCTTACTTTGTAACAGCAATCTGTGAGTGCACAGCTTTCCACACAAAGATTTCTTGTGTTTCACTCTGAAACATACGATTCTGGTCCTTACCAGAACCAGGACATTAAAATAAATGGAAACTAACATAATTCAACATTGCTATTGAAATTATCAAAAGCAGAAAGTAAGATCTCCATGAGAAAAGTTTTTTCTTTATGGAGCTGCAAGCATTAGACCATGGAACATATTATTGCTGAAGAAGGATCCAAAATTTCGGAAGAAACAGGTATAGACAGTTTTTCTTGATTAGTTGCAAGACTTCTGTTCTTTTCATTCTTCAAATTAAATGCATTTGGAGGTTTTTTATTCAGTTGTTGTATACAGATTTGCTATTTTTCAGATACAAAGGTGGCTTGCCTTTTTTTTTTTTTAAGACTTTATTAACTAAACACTTCTCTTCTTGGGTCTGTTAGTAAAATCAGGGAAAGGACATCCCTGCAAATAAGATCAATTAACCTTAAAAGCAAAGAACAAGACTGAACAATAGTATTTTACTGACCTCTCCAGTTCACTTAGCTCTGGCTTCTCTTACAATGCAAGTCACACACATGAAGGCTGTACCTAGATGAGAAAATACAGAAATCTTCAGATATTGCTAATTTTAGACTGTTGGGTAACCTAGAAGTCAACCGTTCTCCCAACCTCCATAACGACATTTACCAAAAGGTAATGGCATAGGCTGCCTGGTTCTGGATCATGAAACATACAGTTGCATTTATCTCATATTCAGGAGAGACAAAATGTTGCTTCCGTGTGACTTGCAACAAAATTATACAACAGCCATCGCTATTATCAGTAATTTGGAATACAGTCTGCAGCTGTGGAATAAAAAAAAACCCAACCAAACCAAATAGAGAGGGCTACATTCAGAATTGATCTTCAGATCTCACCTGACATACCATAAAGGGAATTTTACATTGCAATTCCCTGCAATCTAGCTGTTCTCAGTAGCTACTGAAAAGAATGCAATCATTGTGGCAGTCAGTTTAGTACTTTCCACACACAAAAATAATAATAATAAAAAAAAAATCTTAAGATACTACTTCAAAAAAGTGAAAAGAAGAAAATTTTGCTGCTATAAAAAGTGAGCATAACACCAAAGAGAGTAATAATGATGCTTCTCACATAGCACTTATTTTTCTCAAGTGCTTATTATCATGGCAAGAAAGGGAGAAATTTCCTGGCCTTGCAGGTTTTTTGAACTGCACCTACTAAGAATACTTAAGAGTTCTTAAAATAATAGCGAATATCATGAAAATAGGAATGATTCTTATGCAACTGAACTTTAATGTTGTCTCTACAGAACACACAGGAAAGCAGAGAAATTGCCAGTCTGTGTTTTCAGAAGCAGCAACCTGGACTCCAGAAAATGCTAAAATTCAGATTTAAGTTCCAAATATAGGCCTTAGTTCAGGAAAGTAACTGTATTCAGAGCAATATGAAAGCACACATTAACTTCAAGTGCAATCAGATTACTACCATGGTATAAGAGTATTTTCTTAAATAGGTTAAGTTTAAGAAAAAAAAATGAAGAGCAAATTTTAAAGAAGGCTTGAAACTACTGTTTGTTAAAAAATGAGAACAACCACAAATGTAGGACCTTTGCAATTCTTAGGAAAACACATCTCCCTGAAGTATTCTCACCAGAAAACACCTACTTCAGTTCTAAAAGTTATTTTGCAGGTGCTGACACTAGTCAGCTTTATATCTGTCCAAGTGCTATACTTCAGCGAGAACACTAATGTTTGAAGGAAAGCCAGTGAGAAAGGAAGACACAGGTAAGCTTTGTGGATCCACTCCAGATATTTCCAAACAGGAATCTGACATGTTCGGCCAGGCAGCAATCTCAAGAAACTTGTGCTGACAGGTTGTGTGGGTAACACCACTTCTGGAGGCCTTTTCTTAATCAGGCTGTTTCAAAGAGATCTGGCATCAAATTCAGGTATCAGGATGCAATTACAGGCTCAAAACGTTCTTGCTTGCGCCTTCTAGAAGAGCTCTGTATGAAAGATGATGCAGGGGTTCCAAAGAACCATTGAGAAGCCATTATAATATAGTTCCTCCAGCTACATTTATAAACAGCTATCAAAAGATAACAGAGGCTTCTAATCCTAGAACTCTATTGCCAAAATGGAAGGAGGTTAAGATATCCCTCCATGAAAACAAACTTGAATTCCTATGATTACAGTTAGCTCCAGCAGAATTCTAACTCTCTCAAACACCTCTGGTGCAAGGAAGCTTCTTGTATCGCTGTTCCCTTGCTGCCCCTTGCGATGCAAGCAGCTTCCTGCAGAACCCCTGGATATCAAACACGTTGGTGGCCTGAAGGTGCAATAATAGCTTCCTTCTTGGAGTTATAAAAGGTATGGTATACAAAAGGTTAATCTTGGTCCTTCTAAGGATTATGTAAGAGATATTCAAAATATTCGTGGTAATACACAGCAGAAATAAACTAAGGGATACCCCCCTCTCTCTCTCTCATAACCAATCTCTTTTCTTCATATGGTCTCAGACGTGCACAGATGTTACAGTAATGGGGCCTAAATCAAAAACTAAAAGTAAAACTAAAACTAGATTTCACTCTCCTACAACTGAGTGGAAGAAGAGAAACACTGAAGAGGTTTATACTTACTTTGGTTGAAATAAGGGACAATGTATTTCCAGTGATCTATGAAACTTTATGATCACTTAGCATAGACAGGAATTCATGCGGGTGTTGGAATATGTAAAGAATAATTTTAAAAATAAAAACCAAACCTATCCTAATGCCAAGTCTTGAAAAGTATGAGGTAGAGGAAGATAAGAGTATGGAAAGTAAAAAAGGCAGAGACAGGTTAGGGCGAAAAAAAAAAGAGAACAAAGAGGAGCGGGAGGGAAACAAACGGATAAAAAATCAGAAAAGTAAAAAAAAGTCTGAATTACCTCATTTTTCAGACAGGCATATTCCTGCTGCTTTCAGAGATTTTACAGTGGAAAGGAACCAACATGTTTTTGCAGCTTCAACAGCTTGTAGTGAGACTGAAGGCAAAACGAGAACGCAGAGGGAACTGACCTCTCTCCAAGTTGCTTCTGTCCTAATGGATGGTATAATCTCCAGTACAGCAAAGGAACAGAGAAGGCACTTACTGAGTTACTCACAGCTCCCTGTCCCCTCCTCCTCCTCTTGGCCCCCAGCTTCTCAGATCTTTCTATTAAACTTTTAATAGTGGGGACCCCCTCACTCAGGGCAGCACTGCAGTCATTCATTAGTGTCCACCTAGGGAACAAATAACTCTTTAGCTGCACTGTAGGTGTCCAGCTTGCTTTGTGCCCGGAGGGAGATTTGTAATCGAAACAGGGAAGTGCAGGAGCAAAGAGAAAAAATGGGCAATAATAACCCATGAACCCGCCTTTCATTCAGGTAACACACAAGACACATGTTAATGATTTCAGCTTAAGTACCAGGCAGAGAACTAACTGTACACTAGCCAGGCAGAAACCACCTGCATGTGCCAATGTAGCTAAGCAGGGGCTTCTTAGAGAAGGGGCAGCGAGAAGCAAGTTCCTGAATTTGCAGGGAAACGCTTTGTTGTGTACTTTACTGTTCTTCATTTGCAAAGTTCCTTTTTCAGACTTCACCCGAGTGGATCAACAAGCTAAATTTTTTTTCAGATCTTGTCTTTCAGCCCATCTGCACAGAGTATTTCTATCGCTGGTTTAGAAGAACCTATGAATATCAAGACAGAATGCACTGGCATTTCAGCAGCTAGGTTGTCTAATGGGACTAGAATATCAACCAGTTATGTACTATGTTTGGCAGGACTATTTCAGACCTTATGGGCTATATCATCTGGACCATTAAGATACTTTTTAAATACAAATTAATTAAAACATAAACAAATAGGAAATTATTTTTGCTTCCTATAATTTCTGTCCAAATGCATGTGTGTGCAAAACCAATCAAGCAATCTCTATCTAAGCACTCTCCTTCAGTTGTTTTTTGGTGACGACCGGCCACGGCAGGGTGACACAGCCATTTGCCCATCTTGCCTGTACCCTTGCATCAGCCTGCAGCCTATAATAGGTAGAAGACAGCCAGAGAAATACAAGAGAAGAAAGATCTCTTTAACAGAGAAAAGAGGACTGCAAATACCTTCGAGGACTATGTTTCCTTTTTCATCCCTAAATATTTGCAATCAATACAGCTTCAGTATTTCACAAGCTAATCAATAATGCAGTGACAGGGAAAGAGATGTGAGGGTCTTTTTAGTGGCTACAAACCAGCAATGATGCTTTGATGGCTCCTACTGAGGATTTATCATTTCTTGGATAATGTCCTGCAGAACACTGTGGGGCCTGAGAGTTTAATATACAATATGGCTATAGGAAGGAAACTGGACAGATGACTGCACTTTATCTTAATTCCCTATAGCATCATGTGCCAAGGAAATAAAAGGTAAAACAAAAGTATGATACATTCCTGAAAGTATGAATACACTGTACAAAGACTGTTGTTTGGACATTTAATAAAGCTAAACTGGTCCATAAAAAGTAAGACAGGCTAAGGGTGTTATGAGGGGCCACAATCCTCTTTTGCCATTGTCCTTGCTATGAGGGCCTTCAGAGGGGCTTTATTATTAACTATTATTATCAGACTATATTACAAACTATTTCAGAGACGCACACAAGCTAAATCTCTCTCCCTTTCCACACACATCCAATTCACTAACTTCAAGAGAGCTGTTTCTGTGAATAAAATGGGACCAACTTGCCCCCATATAACCACATGCAGCACTTAACAGGAACAGAAGAGGTTACATCTCCAAGAAGAGGTTACATCTCCAAAGTTTAATACACTTTGGTCAAAATGCAGACCTTGGCCCCTGGCTCGAGTGACCAGAACATTTACTGAGATGTGCCATCCCTGGGAGAAGGGCTCTTCTGTTAAGACATCTTCACTGCTACGCAGGACACTACCACTCACACACATCAAAATCCTCCCTCGAAAAGGAAATACAGGCTGTGCACAGCAGCATATTCTGACAATACCAAAGTCCTCCTCCTCCTCCTCCTTGAGGCTGTGATGTAGGGGTCTAATAAAAAGTCCAAGAGCAGTCAGACAACATGTAAAAACTCATCATTTCACCTGCCCAGGAACCCTCTAGGCCTGGAAGAACTTACTCATTCTCTTTTCTCACTTTTCTTTCATTACATAAAAGTCTTTGAATAATTATTATACATATATAAAATTATACTTTAAGAAAAAATGGTGTTTTAATAAATGCACACTGCAGCATATCCCGATTGCTACTGAAGAGACTCCTGATCATCCTGCATTACAACATATTATAGCTATGTATTTTTCAAAAGAGCATAATCCAGCATTTTCAGTTTTTCAGTCAAGCAGTAATTGCAGCATCATTAGCTTTTCCGGTTTTATCACACTACCTGTTAATACACTGTAAATTTGCTCAGTTTCCACAAGTAACTACCTAAGTGCAAATACAAAATACGAAAAGCATATGATCACGTACAGCATATTTTTAAGTCTTATAGCCTTTCCTAATCTTTTCATTACAAGCAGCTTTAAAAATTCTGCTGACACTCAGAGCACTTCAACAATTGCTTTCCTTATGTTTTCATGCAGTTGGTATTTCCAGATTCTCAGAGGTTTAGTTTTCTAAACTAACAAAAAAGTTACTTTTCTTCTTTGCAGTTTATAAAACAAACAACCCAAAACAACACCACCTAAATGCCCCAAAACAGGTGTGCATGAGTCAGTCAATGCACCTGGAAATTTTCAATCTTTTTTAAAAAATTAAGATAATCAACACAATTGTACTGTTAAAATCAGTTACTTCTCGATTAAATTGTCAAGTAAGCTTAAAACAGCTCATTTTCTGATTTTTTTTCATTTGTTTTTAAGTTATGATTTTTAAAGCTTGTTAAAATATTATGCCAAAACCATCAAACTAAAACATGTAAAAATGAATGATAATATTAACAACAAAATATATATTTATGGTCCTTCACAAATCATAGTATCCAGTTCAGTGACACACAACCAGATTTGTAACAAAACTAGTCTCACAAGACTACAGAACCCTTTAAAAGCGCCATTTCTGCCATCTTCAGCAGGCTTTTTCAGCTTGATAGGTACAGATAATTTGTATTTCATACAGCCAATGGTCATTAAAGACACACTCCCCCCATATTTCTCTTAAATTGCATAAATTGGAAAATTGTTCATTTCCTCTTCCTCCAGCTCTGTTTTCATGTATGATGAATTTAGGTATGTTTTGCTGAAAATGGGCATGAGATTATGCTACATGCAGATATGCCTGCTGAAAACAATTCAATGAATTAAAAATAACCACGGACTGCAACTGACCTTTCATACAAATCATATATCTCTATATTTTTGACATGCCTTAATGATTATTAGAGTTTGGCTCAATGAAAGCAACTGAACAGTACAATATTTAGCATTTGTTTTATATTATTTACAATTTCAGTGTTCTATTTACAGAAGTCTATGATCCCCATCCTGGAAGTTTTATTCAGCTGAATAATCCAATCTCATCAAGTATTCTGAATGAGAGATGCGGGAACTGGCTCTTCATTCTGATATAAACACAAGATAAATGGGTACACAAACTCTAGAGATAACTTGGGCTGTGGATGCCTCCTTACTGGAAACACTGTGTTTGCTATCTGTGTGGGTTTTTTCAGGCAGATGAGCTCAGCAATGTTGAATCCAAAATCTTGACAAGCCCCAAGATCTCTGCAGGACTTCTGACGGAAAGGTATTATAATCAGCTCTACATGGCATGTACCTGCTCCTCCCCCAAGACAAAAAGTTCACCATCTCCAGCACCACTGTGTGCATAAATACATTTTTCAGTATTATGCTTCAAATGTTAATTTTAGCTAATACAAAGATCACAGCCTAGGATGTATTAAGTATGGGTTTACCTCTATGAGGAAAAAGGATCTATATAACATAATTTCCATCCTAAGTCCAGTTTTTAACTAAAATTACCATGGAAATGTATGTTCTGATCATATTGATGTTAAATAAGTGGATAATCACAACTGTGAAAAATACTGCTGTGGTTAGTGACTGTTTTAGTTTTGAAAATTAAATCTGTAAATACATAGCAAGATATTATTCATAAGGATTTTAAAATTTAAAAAAGCCCTTAACAACACATGGAATAAGTATACACATAAAAATGTGTTAGAAATTACACACATTTCTAGTTCAGAGCAGATGCAACTATTGCCAACATCTTCCTCACTGGTACTTTTTCTTTTCAGTTCAAAGGTTTACGTACAAGGTGTCTGCATATGGATTTTCTGACATTTTCAGACTCTGGCCTTACAAACGCTCAAGTTATTTTCTCTAGAGGTATAGTCCAGCTCTGACCCAAAGCTTCAAATCTTAGTTAAGCTGCCTATGCATTTGCAGAATGAAGCCCTCAGTATATACACAGATACACGTGGCTAAATGAGATTTGGCTACTGGTTTCACAATGTGGCATCCTGTATCAGACAAAGCAACAAAGGAAAGGTGACTTGTTCTCCTGGGTCAGTTGTAAATACCAGCCATCACACCGCTTAATAGTTTTATTTTATTAATAGCATATATTTAAAGTCTTCAATGCAAGTTTTCTTTTGAACGGTGAAAGGCTGGTAAATTCTTAAAAGATAATAATCAGCAGTGCGGCAGTTCTTTGATGGTCTGTAATTACCCAACTGTCCACTATTTGAAAGACAGCAGCAAACTGCCACTCACCATTAGTTTATTTTTATTTATAACTTGTACTTTAGGTAAGAATCCATTAATTACAAGCAAAACAAATTGCTTACTCGAAACACTTCCCACAGAGACTTGTTTTTTTACATGCATTAATCTAGCTGAGATATACACGACATTTTAAATGGAGGTTAAACTGATGTAAATAAATGCAATTATTGGAAAGCAAACAGGACTCAGTCACATTTATTTCTGCATGGGATTACTGTATGTTTTCCCCTGGCGTGTGTCGTGAACAAACACTGAACCACAGGAATTCCAGAAGGCTGCCGATTTTAAAACTTCCTACCCACACGAAATTTGATGATATGGCACTGTACCCTTTCTTTTAATTTTATATGATTTGCCTGAGGTAACATCTTGTGTGATTGTTCTTAAATGATTACCCATAGAACTACTTAAGCTGGAGGGATGGCAAAAGGTTTGAATTTCACAGACTTATTTGCTTTGTTCCTATAACGCTACAGATGAACCCCACACAGGCCTGAGTCCCACACACAGGAGCGCTGCTGACCCTGACATGGCAGCAGGGCCATGTCAACCTTCCCTGTGGGACACTGCCCCCAAGGCCACCATTTTGGGCCTCCCCTGGGGAAAATGCTTTCATGTCACCCCCTAGCCAGCCTGCAGTGGCCACCGACAACCAGGCCTCACCCCTTTCCAGGGAACCCTGGTCTCAGTCAGCCCCGGGAGCCTGCCATGACCCTCAGCTGCCTCAATGGCTGCCATCATGGCAGTGCTCCTTCCTGCTCCTCCATAGGCACTGTACGGTAACGCCTGTCCTGTGCTGCCCCTCCCTGCTTCACACTCACCTCCTGCCTCAGGGCCAGCTGCTCTCCAGCTCCACTGACAGTTTTTCCCAATTCTTTCCTCAAAGTATCACCTCCACCTGAGAACAACCACCTCTGTCCTCGCGCCTGGCAGCCGCCATGTGGCTGCGGCTCCTTCAACCTTGAGGCTCTCCAGGAGAGGCGGTGGCGATGGACAGCCCCTTCCTCACTCACCTCTTCCTCACCAGCCCCTCACCCTGAGCAGTGGCCTTCTCATATCAACCCCTTCCTGCCATCACAGTCCCCAGGGGCTGGGTGGGCCTGGGGCTGCCATGGCGGGGAAATGGCAGCTGCTGCCCGGTGACTCCAAGAGGCCCAGCACGTCCTGCCGCCGCAGCGTCAAAAACACTGGGCTCATGACGTGAAAGTAAGTCTTGTGTACACATATATGTGCACATATACACGCTACATCTGTGCAATGCTGTTTCTTTGTATCTTTCTTACAAAAATTTGTCAATTTTATGTGTAAGCAAAACCTGTCTGTTGCTGAGTAATACAAAACAATGTTACCCTGATCCAAGGCCAGACCCACTTTAAAAGCAATTATTAACCGAAAGGACATGCCAAAATTGATAGCTGTAATCTCACAACCTTTTATAAAGGATTTAAATTTCAAAAATGAAAGTAATTTGTAAAATTTTTGTATGTTTTTCTCAGTCTCTGCACTGCTTTAGTTTTATTATTGCGCAGCAGCCCTCTTGAAGCGGGTCTTTGAAATAAAAAAGAGTGAAAACTCACCGTACACTGGGAGCGGTGTTGAGGAGCTGACAAATTTCCATGGTGCAGGCACTGAGCAGCCCCGTCAGGCTTTTGCCAAAGACAAAAGGGCTTTGCCATCAGTGTTGCTGGCAGCAAGATCAAGCTGCCCGTAGCAGCAAGGTTTTGCAAACCAGCTAAGGGGTATGGTAAAGACGCTGGGACACAGTGATCAAATTTAATGTACCAAACCCTACCAGCCACTATTTTTTGCCTTTTGCTATCGCACAGGCATTCTGGAAATCATTGTAAAGAATATATATATATGAAATACAAAATGCTAATTCTACATCCTGCTAATTTCAGCTAAGGTCCTACATAAGGAACAAAATAAAGATCATGAGATGTTCCTACAAGACTGGACCTCACATGCATTTGCAGCAGCATTAGTGTGTAAGGGCTAGTCACAGTCACAGTCTGGCTCATATAATCCATTAACCCAACCAGAGATCAGTTCCTGGGAGAAGTCTATCCCATTTTTTAAAAATTACTTTGTCGCCAGCATTGTAAATCTAGCAATAAACTGTTGCGAAACTCTATCCTCTCTCGCATTTAAAAGAGCTTTGCAGAAAATGGATCTTGGGGGATAGGAGACATAGGGACATCTGTTTCTAAATATTTCAAAGAGGAGCTTTTCTACCTGGGACTAAGAACACATTTTTGTATTTTTGAATATTTATATAACTCTTCCATTTTTAGAATGTTATTTTTACCGTTATTTTGATAAACCATAGCTTTGTATGGTCACTTCCAAAAAATATAGGCAGGAATATCTCTGTCATAGTTACGTATTGTCATCAGACATACATATTTATAACTCTCCATTTCCTTGAATGCTCCACATAAATAGATGCTCAGTGCTTGTCATGTTACATGTCTTGCAGATAGTAAGAACAAAAGAAAAACAACAAAGAAACAATAAAATTATTTTTTTTTTTAAATCTAAGCTGAAAACATAAAAGATAAGTGTTCAGGCATTCACTGGTAACAACCACAAATTTGAAGGCAGTGAGACTGAACTATGTTTTGCTTTCCTCATGCTTATCAATACAGTATGATAGATATTATGTGAATGGGGAGAAAATGATTTAAATTCAATGTTCTTTGTGTGTTTTTTATTGATAAACTAATTGGGAAAAAAACCACAAACCACAACAACAAAAAAACCCACCCAGTCACCTTTACCTTTATAATAGAGTTCTAGCATGCAGGAGCTCTAGTGAGAGGCTGACCTTAATTTCTTTGCTTCAGTCACACGAACCTGGTGGCCAGGGTCACAAACAGTTACATATACCCTGTCGTATGGCACAAGGGTCAGTATCTACTAATTCCAGTGGCTACTGTTACAATATTCCAGCACCAAAAGTTTCAGATCAGAAGTTGAAAGTTTGAGACATTTATGAGTGAGAACAGAGGCTCCTAATTTGAAACGTGTGTGACCTTAATATAGCATTTGGGGGTTCGGAATGTTCTTATGTACTTTGCCTAATACTGCAGTTTTACAATACTCCCTCACTTCCAGTCGTAAAACTATGGATTGATTTACCTTATCTGTAAATTATAAAGAATAGATCTCTGGAAAAGAGCAAATTTCTGTGACTATTTGAACCAGTAACAGGCAAAATAGTTTTCCTTAATGCAAAAGCAGAACAAACCGAACCTGCGTCTAACCCTTTATTCCAGCCCTAAGTTAGCATTTTTCAGAGCTGTGTATATTTTTTAGAAAGTCCTATAAATCAGAATGATTCTGTACTTGTCAATGATAACTCTGTTTATGTAAAGTAATCTTATAACGGGACACCAGAAGAATCAATCTTAATCAAAGACAGATTTATATCCATACGGCCCAGTTATTCACAGGCTGTAACAAAACATATAAAAATGTAGATGTGATATCATTGTAAGCCTTGCATACACAATTGCCTTCTTCATGTGTGATGTAACAATGAAAAACTATCACCTACTCCTACTGGTGTTGAAATCGGGGACACATTCCCATTTAAATCACCTCCAATTGGATGGGGGATCAAAACTAGTGTCCAGTTTTTGAAAACTCCTTAAAAACAGCTATCATATGTATTTGACTAACTTTGACTAATTTTGACTCCTCAAATCAGGACAGTTCCAAAACTTATTGGAAATATCACTTTTTTCTTCATAATTAGCCCAAGAAATTAAAACAAAACTCAGAAAAGTATGGACATGTACAGTATTTTCCATAATTTCCATAATTCTATCCATAAGTTTTTCCATAATTACAGCTTAGAGTACAAGAATCCAACTCAGAAACCAGGCACATCTAACAATATCCATTAGGAAAATAATAAACGGCAGTATGAAATAGAATTGGAAGACCTGTACGCTGTGATGTATTTCATTTTCTCTAGTGGGAATCAGTATCTTACTGGTGAGTGATATTTGGAGTAAAATCATTAGTTAATCATGTGTACTCTTTCTGAAGCCAAAACTCAGTGCACCTACAATAATAAAACTACAAAAACGGTGCGATCAAATATAAGCAAACTTTCAGTCCTTACACAGCCAAAATATCCATTACTTACATGATGATTTACACGCCTATGGTGCTCTCTCCTAATGTTTCAGAGCTCTTTTGACAGGAGCAATATTAATAAATGAGCTGACAATTAAATCATTAAAGAAACAAAGTATTTTTAATATCTGCAAAAGTTTAATGTGGATAACTTAGTCACCTAGTTATGTTTTTGTGTCAATGTAAATGAAATTTCCGAATGGTAAGGTAAAGTCAAGAGCAACTTGAATTGTTTATATGGATTCTGCTTCAGATAAAAGCAGTCACATTTTATTCAAACTATAGGAAACAACAATAAAGTTTTAGTGAGACAGAACAGTGCAGTAACTCAAGAAAATTAATGCCATGAGCAGTTTTTCCTCTCTTTTTGACTGCAATGGTCAACAAAATAAATGAAGAATAGCAAGAGAGAATCAATGCAAAGGCCTAGAGAGTAACTCCCATTTTTTAAACTATTAATTTTGTGCTTGGTGTCAAAGGCAATGACAGTAAGCACTGAATAAATACAAAACTTCTTTGGGATTGCTGTTTTTTTCAAGATGAAAAATGCAACTGGCTTGGAATGTTTATTTGAACCAGCTGTATGGTATTACTATAGAGAGTCAGGAAGTTAATATATTCTTTGGAAGTCCAGTATCATAATAAGTTATTCTAGCAGCCATAGTAAATGAACAGAGGACATTCAACGCGATTTGGCAGCCCAAGCGTAGACACTGCATATGCTCCTAAATTCAAGCTACGCAGCAGCTATATATTACTGGGGTCTTGCTCATAATTAGAAGAGTGACTGGTAGAAACAAGGCAGAATCGGCATTAATATCAACATTTCCTAGTACATGTGATGGGACTGATGCTCTCTGAAATTAACAGAATGAAATCTTCTGACTGAAATCTCTCATGTGACAAGATCAGGCTCATCACATACTATGCCTCGTTTTGTTCATTATTTTATATTTTATTCTGGGCATTTGTCTCCTGTGATTTAGGCAACCATGTCCTCATTGCCCTAGTGCTGGTGATACAGCAACATGTTGTGACATGAAGCACTGGAAAATCAAAGAAATCTCTATTTTGAGAGAAGTTTCCATGGCAAGCTGATATGCACGTGTTGTAGAGAAGGAAGGGTACATATTCAGATATTCCGGTTAAGAAGAGCCATGAAATTTGTTTATATTCTGAATCTCCCTCATAAAACTATTAATGGTGAAATCCTGCATACGACTACAATCAACGTCTCTGTAACTATTTAATAGCTATGCTGAGGCAAATCAAATTATTCTCATAATCAGGGATAAAATACAACACATTTTGCAATCTATCAAGTAGAAGATCACTTACTTGTACTATTAGTGTCTAAGGATGAACTGCCATGCTTCAGTAATATTAATTTTATTATATGAAGTTTAAAGCAAATTAATTTAAAGTTAGTGCTGAATTTCAAGGGTAGATGTATATTTTTATGGCAAGACAATGCAGGAATGTGAGTTATGACACTGTAACATCTAGGAATAATAGGGTAAGTTAAAGTTACCATAACAGATGTTTTGATTTTAAGTCTGCATTCCCTTACTCTGGCTAATGTTGTCACAATCTTCTGGTTGCCTAAATATGGATTATTGTTATCAGCCATATCCCATCATCCTTAGGCAACTTTCCCAAAAAGGGAAAGGGGAATTTTCTTTGAGTGACAGATGCAGAATAGTGGCAGATGCAGAATTCACCATTTTTTATTCTCTGTCTGCCATGTAGAATACAATGTGGAACAGTTCTGGAATACCTTTTCTTTGTAGACAAGGACAAAAGCCTCTTCCAGAAAATACTGCTTTTACTTGCATTTTTTGCCTTCATTGAGCAATATAGATGTTAAAAATGAACTGAAATCTTAGAACCTGTAAATAATTTGTCTGAATTTATTTATGCTTAAAAATGGTTTATTTTTTAAGCTACTGCATTTTCACTTTCTTTAAATGACACAAGCGATTTCTTTTCTAAAACATGAACAGAAGCATATCGCAGTCTAGTTAATTTAAGTAGTCTATCCATTCAATATAGAAAAACGCAAAACTAAGTTATTCTATGGTATAATTGACAACGCCACATAGATCCCAACAGGGCTTTACCAGCTTGTGCTGGGAGATTTTTTGGCCCATGATATTGGCCTAATACATTGTCCTGTAAATAATAGATTTACAAGTACAAGAACAAGTATTCTGGTATGTGCTTACATTTTAAAGCACATATGATCTACTTGATACCACAACTCCTGTTAAGTTAATTGTGTATTTTACTATACTCACAGACTATTGAAAAACTGTACTAGATAACACTCTTTTGGTTCCAGTACAGGACATTCTAAAATCTGGCTTTTTTTTCTTTTTTTTCCTAGAGGACTATAATGTAATAATATATCAACTTAAATAATTAAATTAAATTACTGCCATAAAATGCTGCGTGACTCCATTTTTATATGCAAAATCCTTATGGCATTTTTCCAGTAGAATGTGGCACGGTGATCCTAGTGATATGAGCAGATGGTGGGAAGCACAAAGCAGGACTTTACCTCCAAGCCTGAGCAGCATGACTCACCCAGCCTTATCAGCTCCATAACTTCCACAGCATGAACAACTTCCAGCATTGGGAAGTCCCAAGGCTAGCAAAACTAACAGGTTGCTCAACTGCAGCATTGTTCCTTTCTCCTCTGACTCCGGTTCTTCATAGCCGTGTTCAAGAAATCATGGACTTTCTGCCATATGATGGTCTCTGGCTTTACCCCACCCCAAGAGATGCAGGGGAAATCAGACCAATCCTTCTATAAACTGGGGGTTTTTTGCACTTAGAGTCAGACCAGTGGCTGGGAAATGAAGGTCACAGTGAAACAGGACAGAGGGAAAAGGTTCTTGACACTTTTCCCTGACACTGGGAGAACTCCACAGATGAATGCACTCTTTTCGGTCCCATCGTACGGCACAAGAAAGAAAATCCTACCACAGAACCTCCCAGGGTTTCCAGCCTCTCAGATTGGCTTTGCCTCAGAGAGGATGCCTTGACATGAACAGATGTGATAACAAATGACTTTTAGAATTGCACCCTGAGAGCTGCTGACCATTTCCTGAAAGCTGTTCATCCTCCTGAGCTCCTGGCTTTGGTTTGGAAACCTTGAGATCCTGACATACAACTAAAAAGGGTCAAAACCATGAAAAATAGAACATAAGACTTAGAAACATAAGAAAATGTAGGCAAAACCAGAGTACGTACATTTTTTAAAAGTCTTCCCCTGCTTTTAAAGATGAAAATCATAACTCTGAATGCAATGCCAAAACTGAGTATTATCTTCATCCCCAAATCAAAGAAAAAATTCTGAGATGAACAAAGGCTATCAAATGATAATACAAAAAAAAAAAAAGGTTCAAAGCTATTTAATTTTTACTCCCATCCAAATTACATCAAATGTGCAATATTAGATGACATAATATTTGTATGTTCCTGTGAGTGTGCTCAGATTTGACAGCACACAAAATGACAGCAAGCAGGGTACGTGGTGCAGACAGAAAGCAGTGCACCGAGGGCTGTCCAGAGGAGGGGCTGTGGATACAGACGTGTGTCCATGGGTGTGAGAGGGCAAGATTCGAGATCGTTTATTTGTTCCTCTTGGACTTCACCAACTACAGCGAAAACTTTTTCAGCGGTGACTTCTTGTAAAGCTCCTTGAAATCAAGACTATGACCATATCCCATGACTAGCATTGGAGCAAAAGTCACATTTCTCCCATATGCTCACTTAGGTTTACGTTGATGACTTCAGGCTGTCTCAACTAAATCTTCTCAGGGAAAAAAAAATGGCTGAAAGAATAACAACATACTTACTGGAATTCCATTTTTAAGGCAAGTTTGGGAAAAAACCTGGCCCTGCTAATACAATGATATGCTACATCTCATTCATTGCCTGCGAGAGGCAGAGAAGAGAAAAAGGGGAGGGGGAAGCAGGAGACAGAAGGAGACAGAAAGCAGAAGCAGAAACAAAGATGCGGTATCTGGAGACAAAACGAAAGGAGGGATGACATCAGGGAATGTGCAAAAGGTCCCTCTTCCTACATTTGTTAAAACTAAACATGCACACAAGCTATAAAGCTGAAATGAAAAGCACAGGCAGGCTTATTTGCTTTTATCCTTTCAGGCACTGAATTTTTTCTCTCTGTGATTTTTCCCCTGTCAATTCCAGTCCTTTCCTTGCAATGCCTTCTCCTTTCTCGCTTGTCTTTTCTACTTTTTCTTTCCAAAGCCGTCTTGCTTTGTTCCTTTTTCTTTGCTTCTGTCTGCTTCTTTCTTCCTCTTCCTTTCTTCTCTTGCTCTCCCTTGTCTTTTTTGTCTCGCTCTCTCTCTCCCATGTGTTCCCTGAGCACATGAACAACATGAGCACAAATAGTGGAAAAGCATTTTTTTTTTCCCCCGATGCCCCTTTTCTATCCCCATGTGGTTTTGACTGCTGTAGCTCCGTTAGGTTTTAAATACACATGGGGAAGCCACTTGTACTCCCATGTGTTTTAGAACTATCTACAGTAGCACACTGCAGGAAAAACATGTGGGAAGGGAATGTGTCGGAAAAGTTGCTTGTACTCCCTCCAACACGTGGGTCACATTTAACAAGGTCAAAGGACAAGTGTGGCTCACAGGCATTAGTTTGACCGGCGCTATAAAAAGGATCGTGCATTCTTCTTTCTTTTACCTGCACGCACTCTGCAGTTAATCACTCACCCCAACGCAGCTCATGGAGTTTCAATTGATCTACTTTTATTTTTAGGCTAGACGATCAGCCTAACGTATTTTAGGAACAGATTATCGTGTCTTTTTTCCTGATTTGACAATTCCAAGGTAATGAAGGATATAAACGTAACAAGCGGAAACCTTTTTTTTTTTTTTTTTTTTTTCACTTTGTCTTCCCTCCTGCGTGAGAGCATCCTGCACGCTGTGATTGAGCAGACAAGGCTATGCCTGTTAAGCCGGCTGGCTGTTCCTATGGCAGATACTTTCTGCCAAGGGTTCCTTCTGAACTTTCCCTGCTACAAGACCAAATTCACACAAAATGTCAGTGAACTGTTGGTTCATGTTATGCACGTTTTGACACCTTTCAGCTGGCTTTCACAGATTTTTCAAAGCACCTGTTCCAATACAACCTGTCTTTTTGGCAGCAACCAGTACCAGTAAGCCCCTGATTTTCTTTCCTCCTTCACTCAGCCATTCCTAACAATGTACATGTCAAAAAATATAATGAAGTGAAAGGAGGCTAATGCTGTCCAGCTCTCCTAGATATTGGACCAGGGTTCCTGCAGGAAAAAAAAATAATCCGCATTGTTACACAGAGCAACAAAAGTCACTCATTTCTTAGGGGAAAGGTCCAGCTAACTTGCAAGTGGGCTCTTTGCCATGTGAGCAGATGGGCACGGGGTTCGACAGCCAAGAAATGATGGATCAAATTTTGAAATTTGTTGCTCACTCTCCACTCCAATAGTTCCTAATTGGCCTCAATGGAACTTTATTGCTGTAAAAAGGGTATAATGGCAACAACATTTGAGTGAACAAATACGCGTCCCATCTAGGTGCCGGGAGCGGGATTCCTGGCTGACACAGTCGGAACGGTGCCGCCAGTGCCTGCCTGTTACGAGCTGACGTAGCTCTCTAAGGTTAATGTGTTCCTACGTGAGCATACAGTGGAGCTGAAGGGGAGCATCTGATGCTTATTTTGAACAGTGGCCTAAGAGAAAGTCTTTTGTCTAAAAAAGATCCTTTTAATAAACATAGCCCTTTAACAACAAATGTTATATCTTATATCTTATAATATGCATGAGGCAAGAGGTTTTTTCAATGATGCGCTGCTTATAATATATTGTCTAAAATTGTTATTACCTATATAAGAAATGTTATTCACGATTTAACCATAGCAAATTTACCAAAATCAAATTATGTTTGACTGTTATTAATAGATGAAGGAAATAAACCTTCTTTTAGAAGAAAATAGTTTCCCAGCTTTCTAAGTGCTGCTGTGGCAACGTATATTCACTTCAAATTCGTGTGTATTCAGTGAAAATACAGGATGAGAAAACAATGTAGATTTATGCTTACATCCCATTGATGCACTTATTTAGTCCTGGGTTTGTATCATCAGCAATTTGAATTATTACTGAAGAAAAAGTGTTCACTTCACCCATGAAGTACAGGCTTCTGTATTTTGTGGGTAGTAAGAAGTCTGAGGCTTCTTACACTTCTTCATATTGTTTGTACATAGATTTGTAATTCTAACTCTGTCTTTCTGTTATTATTTTTACTATATTAACATTATATTACGTTAACTAATACCAGCAGCTGCAAGCCAAGATCTTAACATTTTGTTTATACTGTAATGGGAATTCCTTGCCTTGTGCCTCTTTCTTGTATACTTATGCTTCTTTCTTTGACAGGTTACTGATGCATTTGCAAAAGTAGTTGAAGAGTTCTATGAGTACACCGATAAGAATTTATGACAATCATAATCAGTGTTACCTTTAGAAATACATTGTATTTTTAATAAAATTGCCCATACAGTAAAACAGGATGAAATATTTTTATAAGTATCTACCCAACACGTATCTCGGGGAAAAAAAAAAGCAATTTTCCAGGGTCTCTTCCAATTTTTCTCAACCACCTCAAGCCCAGTGCTATTTGGTACAGGCAGATTAGGGTAGCTGATGATTCCTATTGATTTAAATGTCGTGCTAGGAAGCCTAAATCCCCAAGAGCAATAGAATCTCCCCTATCACTATCCTACTGCTTATTGACCTAATTCACTAACCAACCATCAGGGTTTTCTCTCACAACAAATAAATCTTGCATGAAACAGACAGTACATGGACACTCATAGCTTTCAGTGGTGTTGCCAATGAAATAAATTTGGAGTCACCAAAGCACTCCTCTTTGTTGGCTCAAATTGGCCATAATGTCATTTGCCAATTAAAAATGGGCAGAAACCACAACTGTATTTTTATACCAAAACTATCTCTACAAGCTGAAATAAACCTGATGTCTTATAGACAATACAGACTCTTCAGCACGTGTAAAATTCCCTGTATTTCAATGCCCTGATTTGCCTCTAAGTTATTGCTGGAACGGCTGCTGAACAGGTCTAATGGTTGCAGGATTATAACCACTAATTGAGATACTACTTAGAGCCAGTGTGTTTACTGCTCAAAATTCTGATAATTAGTAAACTTCCTCCTTCATTAATTGAGCCAAACATGTGAAGAATGAGCCGGGGGTTGTTATGTTATTCTGAGTCTTACAGGGCAGTCTTTTCAACTCAGACTTTTAACTTGGACTCTGCAGATGCCGGCATCTGAACTTCACTCTCGGTGATTTTACTGGGTTGAATAACAGGCTTGTTTATATGTAAAAATCACTTAGTGCCTCTGTAAAATATGGTCATCACTAGATGGGAATATGTCCACCAAAAAAGAATACAAAAAATACATTTTATTTTAAAAAACCACAAATTCCATGCTACTTTGATAGGCAGATCTGTTTCAGAGAGGAGGCCTAATTCTGCTCCCAGTAAAGTTAATTAGAGCAACAGCAAGGTCCTAAATTACCAGTCCTCTCATCAATATCAAGTTAAGCTTTTATCAATGTAATTTGAAGCAGTATTAACAGCGATAAATGCTAATTTATAATTGTTGATATTATCAAAGCAAGATCATTTGCAACCATACGTAACCGTGCCAGATTTCTATCACATTATAAAGGTTAACATAAGTGTTACAAGAAACATCAATGAGCTACGCACACTACGTTGGCTTTCGGTTAGATAACTATGCTTTGTAGTAGTTGATATTCCCTCTAGATAATGGATATGGGCCAGATTCTCTGCTGACACAAAGCAATATAAGTAATTTGAAGGCAGATATGCTGATTCACACTAGCTGCAGATCTAGCCCTAGTATCTGTAGATGCAATAAACCATCTTAAATAAGTCCACTTCCTGACTATTACTCAGCCATTCCTCACTGCTGCCAAAAGGGAACTGTGAACGCCAAGGTCTGCAGGATTTTATTTATCAGAGCTTCTTTTAAGGCATCTATCATTTTGGCATGCAAGCCTCGCCTTATGATCAGAATCAAACATTTTCATGAAACAGTGGGATTAATTCTAGCAAAAAATGTAACACAGGGTTCATTCTTGCAGTAGTATCTGTTCCAAATAATTTTTTTTTAATGAAAACTGCACATTATGTTAACAGATTTAGATACTTTTTCTGCTTTGTACCGCTGAACTGTATAAAGAGAATTAAAAATGTTTTACGCTACATCTCTTTAAATACTGGATTACTGATAACTCATTGTTTGTACTTCTGTATTTATCTACCTTGATAAGAAGCTAACTAAGTGCAGAGCTAAGAAAATCACATTTCTGTTTGTTATACAAATACAGAATTATTTTACCAATTAGGTGCTATGCTAAACAACATTCTAGTGTCCTGACATTAAACATCTGGAGACAAATAGTGCCTAAAACATACAGCCTAGTTTTCCTTTGAGGGTTATCTATTTTTACTTACATTCGCTGGATGTCAGCTTATAATAATTACTCTTCTGTACACATCTCTAGCACTAATGTGACAGACTGTGAATGCTTCTTGACAATAGAGCATAATATCCTCCTTGCAGGCTTCCAACAGCAAGGCTACGATCTTCCCATAGAGTGTATAAACACGCAAAAAGGCTTCCTTAAAACATTGACAAATTTCAGATGTATTTGGTGTATGGCTTGAAAGCCCGTACAGATGAGACATTTCTCAAGAAAGCTAAAAAGTATGGCTAAATGTAAAGAACTTTGGGTACTACGTGTGACGTCTGTATCTGAGCGCTGCCGGAGCAGCGTGAACGGTAGGTGCAACTTTGAAGTGTCTGTGAACGATGTCAGGTCATTTGAAAAGCCGCAAAATTTTCCATTTAAAATCTGCTACCAACAAACGTTGCTTACAAAGAGCAAATGCCGATATAATCACTAAAAAGCATTTCCTAGCATTTTTGTGAGTATGACAAACTATATTCATCTGTGACACAGGACTAGACGTGGAATTACAGTTGTAGCTCCACTAAAGCAGCAGGAATCTTTGTATTTCTCCATCCAACATTAAAGGCAGCATCTTTTATGTAGGCCTCATCTATAAATCCCCATTAATTTAGCCAAAGACACTAGAGTTCTATCTTAAGAAACAGCAAACGCATTATGCATTACATAGCTTTATTTCCTGGTGAGAGAAAGAGAATGACTGAAAACACAGTAAATACGGGACTTTCACTTAATTAGAAGGACTTTAATATACCTTAAAACACACAAAAAGACAAAGTTGCTGTCCTGGAGGGTGTACTGCCTAGCACATCACAGTGATACTTGCTCACGTGCCTAAATCCTTACATCCTTTTTTGTGAACTTAGACATAAAGTGTACACATTCTCCCTCTTATTCTTTTCATTTGACCAGAAATAATAAAATGTAAATCGAAATAATTTTTCTAGAGTTTTGATCTGATACATGTTTTAGTAAAACAAGGGGAACTTTTATAATATGTAAGATTTTCCTGATTGTTAGAAATCAGAGGAGCGATGATGTTTTAAACAAGTGGTACTTCTCTGATTGTCTCTATTCCTAAGTACTGAAATAAGGACTGAAACATTACTAGCTCAAAAGTCTCTCATTTAAATGTCAAAGCTCAACATTTTGGAGTTGGGTTTTGTTTGTGGGGTTTTTTTACAGCCTAAGAATATGTGGCTCTTCTCATGTATGAGGGGAAAATTGGAAGATTTTAAGTTTTGACAAATAGCTAAACCCAAGACAGAATAAAGCTAATCAAAAGGTAAATAGGTAACTCCTTCTTTTTTAATAAATTAATGTCGCTTAATTCCAAAAATACTACGTAGTAACAAAAATGTTTTTCAGGTTAAACTTAGAATCAAAAATATTAAATGACTCATTAAAAATGTATCCAGCTACTATAGGGTTTACCTTACTTGAAATAAATCTAGTGTTTTCAGATATTTAGTTAAAAAGGTAATTTCCTTAACTGTTAATCAGAATTATTTGTGAGGAAACAAAGTATGTTTTATTCAATAGTCCTTCTCTGTAGCCAAACAATGCATTTATTGACATTAACACATACCAAAAAAATCTGGAAATATAAAATATTTTTTTAAAAACGTGGCAAGCAGTGCACTTTAACCAGATATGAGGACTGTATCATAGCAGCAATCGTATCAAATAAATAATCCACGTAGTCTCTTGGTTCAAGGCAGTATTTTATTTGCTGTCTTGTACTTTTGTGCCTGTGACGTGAGAGAAATCTTCCCAGGCCTGTCAGGGTACGCGGACTCCTTTTCTCGTGGTATCATCATATCAGTGACTGATGTGTAAGTATCACCTTTTTTTCTTCAGATATGAATCCTGCAAAAAAGCAAATTTTGTAGAAAACAGTTACTTATTCTTGACTGTTCTTATCTGTTTAGAACATTTTCTTCAGTAAAATATATATTATAATAAAGAAGATTTGACACTGACTTAAAAGAAAAGGTGTAAGGGCATTCCATTGTGGTGTGGGTGAAACTCTTGGAATTCAGTAATAATTTTGCAGAAAATTGACACTGGAATGTCATCTTAAGTTACTGTCATTTAAGTCTGTGAAGAGCAATACACAGAAGAAAAAATGCCAATCTGAGACTTTTCAGAAATAGTTATGCCAGCTCTTAAATTTTATGAATTACTTTTCTGGACATGCTGAATGATTTCCCTTCATTTTGAATGGTTGCATTATTTTGTTTTGACTAACAAAGCACAAGCTGTAAAAAATACTTGCCTGCATAGACTGAGGTGGTTTGTTTCCCTGATTAATTAATATTCAAGTACTAATGCATTTCCTTCATCATTTCTTTATTCAATATAGACTTTAGCTTCCTCTTTGAAATTGTAATGAACAGCGTTCTAGAAGTCGTCTACACCATGCACAAGCAGTAAAATCTGACAGCAATCTGGGCATCTGAATGCATCTTAGGTCCTTTTTGGAGGGAAAAAGAGAGAAAGAAAATAGGTCAGGCTGAGCGGTTGGGTGAGAGAGATGAAAATATGAATTTTGTGATGAAAACTAGTTAAACTTACATGTACCACCTCATCTTGCAATGAATCTGTAGCAGTTGTTTTGCCTTTACAGTTAGATTTTAATTTCTAGATTTCGATATGCTATAAACAATAAGGGGGTCGTTGAAGAGTAATTTTCTGTAAACTGTGATCATGCCGTATGTGTACATTTCTATCTTTTGGGGGGTGACTATCCTTTTTTACAGCCTCGGTCTCTAATTATGCAATTCCACAGCTCAGAGCTTTGTCTTCTCCTCCATTTTATGGTTTTTCTTCTCCTCCATTTTATGCTGTCTTTTCTTAGGTACCATGCCTATATTTGACAACAATGCCAAAAGACAGAGAAAGCTTGATTTTCTTAACCCACCTCTCTGTCACCACGCCTTTCTTGTTTCTGGCAAAATAAAAATTCCCAGGACTTCTACCGGTCAGAATTCTGAAATCTGACCTTGTCAATTCAATAGTATCAATTTTTATGACAAAGTGTCAGGCCAGTGATATTACTTCAGGTCACACTCAGAACTCTAAATGTTCGTTCTTCATGGCATCATGGGGCCTAATATTGTACAAACACCGTGTGTTAGAATTAAGGGCCTGATCCTGTAGCCGGTACGATTTTCCTTTAGACCTCAATTTGGGCATAATTGAGACCCGAGTAACACAAACGTGTGTTTTTACAGCCTGGTGACCGGATAACCCCGGGTGCCAGGAAGGTGAGAAGGTAGAGTCACCCGGTCACCTGCGCCCTCCGTCCCTGCCAAAGGGATGCTGAGAGGGCAGCTGGGTTTGTGGAAATGAACTATAATAATATCACAAAAAGGAAAAAAGGGGAGAAAAAAAAAATTAAAAACACAGTGATGATCCCAAAGGTGGTGTGATTCCAATAAACATAAAAAGCGATGCGGCGAGAGGTGGTAAATCCCAAAATGAATGTGAATGAACGGCCTCCAAAGCCGGACTGAGCTCTTCGGTGGCCAACCCAGACCCCAAATTCTAACTGCTTTTTTTAATTAAATCCAGAAAGGTTCGGTTCATTGAGATTCGAGGCAAAACATAGGGTTTGTTCGAGGCCAAACGTAGGCAAAGGAGCCCCCGTTCTGCCCCAGCACCCCTCAACCTGTGAACGGGTGGGGAAAGCAATATCAACATTTTATATGAAATAGTGTGGGGTGAAAGGACTCTGTCCCTGCCGAAGGGATGCTGAGAGGGCAGCTGGGTTTGCGGAAATGAACTGTAATAATATCATAAAAAGGAAAAAAAAAATTAAAAATGCAGTAATGATCCCAAAGGTGGTGTGATTACAATAAACATAAAAAGTGATGTGCTGAGAGGAGACTAATTCCAAGATTAATGTGAAAGAACAGCCTCCAAAGCTGGACCGAGCTCTTCGGCGGCCGACCCAGACCCCAAATTCGAAGGGCTTTTTTTTTGATTAAAACCAGAAAGGCTCGATTCGTTGAGATGGGAGGCGCAACGGAGGATTTGAGGCCGAAACGTAGGCTCTGTTGGAGGCCAAACGCAGGCAAAGGAGCCCCGGCCGTTCTCCCCCAGCACCGCACAACCTGCCGAAACAATATCGATATTTTATATGAAATAAAATAGCGGGGGGGGAGGGGGGGGGAAGGACTATCTTTTATTTTATAATCAGGAATGCGGCAGATTTAGTTTTTATTAATTTATATATTTATTTTATTTTTTAAGGATGGGCGGGTTTTAATATTGAATTAAGGCAAGATATGGGTGGGATTGAGGCGGGGAGCCCCGCGGCGACCGGCGGCCTCCTCCCGCCCCCCCCCTCCTCCCCCCCCCCCGGTGCCCGTCGGCTCCGCCTCGTGGCGGCGATCAGCTGCGCGCGCGTCACGTGGGCGCGTGTCGAAGGTCACAATGGAGCTGTCGGTGTACGCGCAGAGCGGGTGGCGGCTGCTGGCCGACCCCCGCCGCTTCCCCCGACGCCCTTACTCCGCGCTCCTCCGCGCCGCCTTCCGCAGCCTCCTCCATCATCCCCCTCACGCCGGGTTGGGTAAGGCCGCCTTTTTTTTTTTTTTTTTTTTTTTTTTTTTTGGGGGGGGTGGTGGTGGTGGTGTTTGCCCGCGGAGAGGGCCGCGGGTATCCACGCGTGTCCGTGATGCCCCGTCCGGTGTCCACCACCCCCACACACACACGCTACGCGCACACGCGGCTCCTGCGCGGCTCCAGGGTGCCGCTGCGCGGGGTGTCAGCGCTAATGCGCGCCTTGCTTCGATTAAAGCTTAAACCCACCCCAAAATTGGGGGGGGGGGGAGGGGGGTATGTGTGGGGGATGTCCCCCCCGCGCGTTCCTGTCGCCGTGGGGTGGGGGGGGTGGGGGGCAACGAGGCGTTTCTCCGCCGCCACCGTGGTCTTTATTTATTTTTTAATTTTTTTTTCTTTTTTCTATTTTTCCTTCTTCGCTTCCCTCGGCGTGAGAGTAACACGGCCGTGTAATTAACTCCGCGGTGTTAATGACCCCTCGCCGCCGCTCTCCCCGCGCGCGGAGGCAGCCGTCGGTGCCAGCCCGCGGTGGCAGCAGCCCCCGGTCCCCCCCGCCTGGCCCCGGGGAGAGGGGAGGGGTATCGGGGGGGGCTCCGGCTCCGATCCTCGCCTTTGGCTCCGGGCTCCTTCTGAGGGAGCGCGGACGGGGCTCGGGGGAGGAAATCGAGGTTTCCCTTTAGTATTTTATTTTATTTTTATTTTAACGGGAAGGAATCACCGGACAGCCCCGCCTGGCACCGCTCGCCCCAGCCGGTGCTTCAGCCCCTCTCCTCCTCCTCCTCCTCGCACTTTGCCTGCTTGCTCCGTCCTTCTGCTCGAAAACACCAAATGTGTTTAATTTCGAAGGGGGTTTTTTTGGGTTTTTTTTTTTGTGTGTGTGAGAGGGATGCCGTGCGAAGAGCGAGCGGCGGCTCTCGGTACCGCGCGCTGGGGTTTGGCTAATGAGCGTGTCATCAGCAAATTCATTTATTTTAGACGATCCCGACCTGAAAGATATTGACCCCACGGTGTTAAAACATTGCCATGCGGCGGCCGCAACGTGTATTCTGGAGGCAGGGAAGCAGAAAGCCGACATATCTGCTATAAGGTACTAATCCCTTGAAGCTATCCCATTCTTCTAGCGGTTGTTACTTTAAACTCATACTGCTGAGTTCATGTCAACAGAAAACTAATAAATTCTTTTTTTCCCCCGTAGCACATGTCTTGAGGACTGTAAACTGGACAAAGAGAGAATAGAACAATTTTGCACCGAATATCAGGTTTTTTAACCAATTTTGACATATTTATGTTTTCTTTCTCTCGTAGGGTTTTATTCAATCTAGCCATTTTTTTTTT
>QJSC01020323.1:83359-93864 GCA_003697955.1 Calidris pygmaea
AGGGCAGCCGCACCGGGAGGCGCTGGTTCCCCTTTGTGCTGCTCGCCGGCAGCCCGGTGCCCGACCGGCCCCCCCCCGCACCCCCCCTCTCCCCCTTCTACGGGAGCTCCCCCTCCGCCGAACCGCATCGCCGCCCGGGCAGCCCGAGCCGGCCGGTGCCCCCGCCGAACCGCGGGGAGAAGCCGGGTGGGTACCGCGGAACCGACCGCGCCTCCTCCGCGGGGCTGCGCCCGGGCCGGAGAGGTGCGGGGCTGTTGCGGGGACGGTCCCCGCCGGGCTTCGGGATCGTCCCCCTCCTCGCCGCCCGGCCCCCGCGCCTCCGCCGCCGCCTTCCGCGCTTTTCTCGTCCCTTGCGCCGGGGGATGCGGCCGCACGGGGGAAAGGGGACGCGGCGGATCTCGGCACCTGGGGCTCGTCCCCGCTGATGGGATCCTCTGTGTCTTTCAGAGCTGCCCCCTCGCCACGCCAAAATGCACCGAACAACCCGAATCAAAATAACCGAGCTAAACCCCCATCTCATGTGCGTGCTCTGCGGCGGGTACTTCATTGATGCAACAACCATCATAGAGTGCCTCCACTCCTGTAAGTACCAACCGGGCGCTCCGCGTTGTTCCCCCGCCGCTCCCCACCTTTTCCCGGCATCCCGGGAACACACGCACACACACAAAAAAAAAAAAAAAAAAGGAAAAAAAAAAAAAAAAAAAAGAAAAAGAACCCAAACCCCCTCCCCGGGATGCTCGGGACCGCCACCCCTCTGCCTCCCCGACGGGCGGGGAAGTAGGTGTCCCGCCGGCACTGCAGTTTTTTCCGACGACGGCCCTACGGTCTTTGTTAAAGTAATAATATATGTACTCTAAGCGTCTCCTTTTCATGGTAATTGCAGCTTATTTGGGTATTTGTTTAGCTTAAGCAGCGCGCTGCTGACAATGGACGATTTGCCCCAGCTTGCATAGTTTAGAAAATCGCACCTCGGTCTCTGCATATCTGAGCGGCACCTACCACCATCACTAAAAGCCTTTCGTGTTTGACTTACAGTCTGTAAGACCTGTATCGTGCGTTACTTGGAGACCAGCAAGTATTGTCCCATCTGTGATGTCCAAGTTCACAAAACTCGACCGCTTTTGAATATCAGGTAGGAGAGGGATGCAGTTCCGCGCCCTGCATCTCTTGCTTTACTTGATGCGGGGAGGCCAGCAGTAGTCGTGTCGATGTTATCTCTTCGTCTGCGATTTAAATCTGAAAGGACTTGTCAATTTACAAGCTAACTCCTGTGTATGCTCTCTCTTTGGAGTCCTGTCATTGACTGAAATTGAAGATTTCTCGGGGTCGGAGACAGAAAGTTGTTGTTGGTCTTTTTTTTTTTCTTTTGCACCAGCCGACCATTGAGGCGACGCCTCTTCCCTCTCCCCCATTCTCACACGTACCGTCCCGACAGTTTTTACCTCCAATTTCTGTGTTTCCCAGACGTGCCTCACTCCAGCCATAGCTCCTAGTCATGAGAAGTCTTGCTGAAACTTTCCGAGCTAAGAGGCAAAAGGCTTTAAAGCCTGCTTCTCCTTCCAGAAACATTTTTCTTGTCAGTGTCACCCTTTGCTCTCTCTGATTTTCTAGGGAGGACATGTAGTTTTTAAGGCCTTCCTTCAGTCCCAGAGAATTATTTTTCAGTTGTGGTAGCACAGATGAGTTTTGTTTTATAGCAGTATTTAGGGCAGTGTGAGTTTGATTACAAGGTCTTGTAAGTTAACTTTTTATGACCAGCCTCCCACTTTGTAGAAGATGCCTCATTGTTGTGAAAGATTATAAATGAGAAGCTGCTGCTTGAATTAAAATATCGCTTCATCTGCTCTAATTTTATGTTTTGGGGATGTTCTTTTTTCAGGTCAGATAAAACTCTCCAAGATATTGTATACAAGCTAGTACCAGGCCTTTTCAAAAGTAAGTAGTTAAATAGTTTTGTGGAGGTTTGGTTTTTTTTGTTTTTTGTTTTTTTTTTTCTGAAGAGTAGAAAAACAAAACCAGAACTGCTATCCTATATCAATACCAGGAGTTACGGACTATATACTAAAAATAAAATATATGCTTTTCCATCTAGATGAAATGAAAAGAAGAAGGGATTTTTATGCTGCTCATCCGTCAGCTGATGGTAAAAGCTTCTCGTTCACAACTTTAATAAATGTAGCATTGATCTGGATGCTTTACTGTTTTCTTTTTTAAACTTACAAATTATGCATTACTGTGACAGAATTTTAAGAAGTAAATTCAGCATAATAAAACTTTATTAACAGTTCGGTAGCTTTAATTCATAATCTTACTATGGAGATTTTTTTTTTTCTTGTAACTGAGAATTGCCATTCTTCCTGATTTGAATTTCAAAATGTAAATTATTGTGGAAATTTCTGCGCAGCTGCCAATGGCTCTAATGAAGACAGGGGAGAAGTGGCTGACGAAGACAAAAGAATTATAACAGACGACGAGATAATAAGCTTATCCATTGAATTCTTTGACCAGAATAGGCAAGTTCCAGAATGGCAATATTTTACATTTACCTGACTGATAACAGCTATATTTATTATTTGTTGTAATTGTTTCATTTCTTCTCACAGACTGGAACGAAAAGGAAATAAGGAGAAAGAAAAATCAAAGGAAGAGGTAAATAACTTTTCCTTACTCTAGAGGAAACATAATACAAAAAAACCACCATCTTTGGGGCAGGTTTGTAGCTGAAAAAAAATGCATAGGTACGTGGATCTAGAACAAAAGAAGCACACCTATTATGGCAGTAGGTATGAAAGTTGTCAAACACCTTCATATGTAAACAACTTTGTAAAATAAAAAATACCTGCACTGCTACTTTTTAAAGTGGAATCTGATTTTTTGTCAGATTGTGCCCCAAAATATTTATTTAATTAATTTTTGAAATCATTGTGTAATTGATCTATATTAGAAAAAGATTTACTGTGAGATAAAAAAATTATTTCCGTAATTAGATGCATTTTTAATTACCTATTTTGGAACCGTAATTTACCACTTATTTCTGTCGTTCCTTATAAGGCAGCAGAAATTGTTCTATTATCAGTCATGACGGATCAAAGTGAATTTAAAAAAAAAGAAAAATTAACATGAAACGTTAGAGTACAACTTTGGTGGGAGGAATTGTTCTCGGTCGACTAATTTTCTTTCCTATGCCATCAGGTGAATGACAAAAGATACTTGCGCTGCCCGGCAGCAATGACAGTGATGCATCTAAGAAAGTTCCTGAGGAGTAAAATGGACATACCTAATACTTTCCAGGTACCTACAGGGAGTTTTGTGTGTTTTTTAGAATTTGTGGGGGTTTTTTTTAACATCGCTTTTGCTATTCTTAAGCCTGCTAATGCTGGCGAGCACTCCTTTTCCCATTGCAGCCAGTCCCAACCAAGTGCTAACTACCGAGTGTTTCTGGTGTGTGCAACACGCCCATGGGCTTTGTGAACATTACTTCTAAAAATGTTTATCCAGACAGTTTGGTGATGCTGTGATTTTTTTTTAATGCTGTAAATATCGCGGTATCGAGAAATTGCTCCTTTTTTTTTTTTTTTTTTTTTAAAGTGCTTGTTTAAAGCGTGTCTAGTAGATATGAAAATTCCCTATTCCCTGCTGTGCTTGGGGCAGTGGTTTTTTCCGTTTTTTGACCTAAGTGGCAGCGGGGGCTACTTCCACCCCCCAGCGAACGTGTGCTTCGGAGGTAAATGCCTGGCTGCTTCTTAATGCGGGGGTTTCTCTCTTGAACAGATCGATGTGATGTATGAAGAGGAGCCCCTGAAGGACTACTACACCCTCATGGACATCGCCTACATCTACACCTGGAGGCGGGTGAGCCTGGGCAGCCTGGGGAGGGGGTGCAGGTTGTGACCCGGGGAAGGGCACTCACCGGGGGTGTCCCTTTGCTTTGCAGAACGGGCCTCTGCCCCTCAAATACCGGGTCCGACCTACCTGCAAGAGGATGAAGATCAGTCACCAGAGGGAAGGCTTGAATAACAGCGGGGAGCTGGAAAGTGACTCTGGGAGCGACAAGGCCAGCAGCCCGGCGGGAGGCGTCCCCTCCACCTCCTCCTGTTTGCCCAGCCCCAGCACGCCGGTCCAGTCTCCTCACCCCCAGTTCCCCCACATCTCCAGCACCATGAACGGCACCACCAGCAGCCCCAGCAGTAACCACCAGTCCTCCTTTACCAACAGAGCGCGGAAAACGTCGATAAACGGCTCCTCGGCCACTTCATCTGGTTGACACGCCAAGCAGGCTACCACCCCCGCCCCTCCTTTATATAGGTCTCTCCATGCCATTACAGCTTTATAGATGCTAATCCATGTGACTATCGTCCAAATTGCTTTCTTTTGTAGTGACACTGAACTTGGCTATAAAAGGCGGGCTAGGTGACATTCAGGATGGACGTTAATGGAAAACGCGAGATTGAAATGTAAAATGGTTTTCAGAGGACCGGGAAGCAAACAACAGTCACACCTTCACCTGTTCCGAGTGATGCGGAGTTGTTTCCGTCCCCATCATCTGGACTCGGGAGCCTCCAGAAGTCGAGTGGAATCCCGGGAAGTAGTTTGTTAATCCAGACTAACTCCTCCATTTGCGTTCTCTTCGATTGTTATTGTTCTTATGCTGTTTTGTGAACCTGTAGAAAGCAAGTGCTTTTTTCATTCTTGAAATCCAACAGAACGGAAAGAATATGCATAGAATAATGCATATATGTAGCCATGTCACTGTGAATAACAATTTTTTGCGTATTAGCCATTTTGATTCTTATGTTGCATCTTTTACTTCTCTGTTGCTGTGCAGAACCGATCAAAAGAAAAGTAAACTTCAGTTTTACAATCTGTATGCCTAAAAGCGGGTATTACCGTTTTATTTACTGACTTGTTTAAATGATTCGCTTTTGTAAGAATCAGATGGCATTATGCTTATTGTACAATGCCATATTGGTATATGACATAACAGGAAACAGTATTGTATGATATATTTATAAATACTATAAAGAAAATATTGTGTTTCATGCACTCATGATATGGTTGTTAAATTTCTAAACTGGTTCGACCCTTGCAGATGCCGCCTGTTTGAGCTTTGCTCATACTGCAAGAAACACTTTGCGTGTGAGAGATACAGTATTGGGGAAGCACATTCAAGTCTCTGATAACCTGGAGGCAATTGGCAATCTTAAAAGAATTTTACTGGCTTTGTCTTTTTTTTTCCTAAGTGATATATTTTTACTTAACCAAAATGTTGAAGTGATGCAGTGAAGAAAAAAAAAAAAAAAGAAAAAAAAAAAGTTAAGGGATATGGAAGTCTTTGACCAGTTTGATTACCTTTGTATTATTTGGTGTGGTGGGATTGTGTTTTTAAAAGCACACGGAATCATTACAGAAGCCATAAACTATTTGGTATAAATTTTAAGGAACCAGCGAGTTGCTGGATGAAGGCATTTTATCTAAATTTGTTTTAATATATATGTATATGGTACAGTACTAACTTCATTAAAATTTAACAGGTACTTTAATATTTCCAATAAATTGTGGAGAATGCCTCCTCTTTAATGGCCTGCAAATAGGTGCATTTTATTAGAGGCTTCTAAGGGTGTTATTTTTTTCGGTAGAAGGAACTTTTCCACCATAAAATATGAACAGCCCAGAACACTTTTCAGTTTGTGCTTTGCTTTGGTCGAACTTCGTGTGTGTTCATCACCCATCAGTTATACATTTGTGAGGGTGTTTATTCTATATGGATATTGTTTCATGTTTGTACGGGAAAATTGTAGTTAAACATTTCATTGTCTCCAGTCTGCAAAAGAAGCACAATTCTATTGCTTTGTCTTGCTTATAGTCATTAAATCATTACTTTTGCATATAAATTGCTGTTACTTGTCCTGCTTGTTTTTATAGACCAGGTGATTGCAAATCCTCCACAAGGTTATTGCTTATTGATGTATAATGTCTTGTTAAACAAGAGTTGATATTTTTTTCCTGTAGTAAACATGTACAGTTCAATTTCAACAGTAAAAACTTCAGTTTTATATACACGAATAACTTTCATTTATAGCTGATCAAAGAAATAAACAAATAAAAGGGATAATTCATTGAAAAATAGCGAATGACCTCTGTTGATAATGTGGTGTTAAAGGACAAAGATCTTGTTCTCATTGGAAGGCTTTCTGGGTCTACAAAAGATTTTAGGGAAGAGAACAGCAGAGTACTAAAATAACACACACACAAAAAAAAAGAAAAAAAGCCTGGAAATCGCCGTGATTTGTTTTGGTTGCCCGCCTCGAAAACATTTGCTGTTCTTTATTTGACCCCAGATTATTCTTGAAAATAAGCAAATGGTGTATTCTCACATCCCAGCCAGGCACAGGTCTTACCTCCTCTCTGTTCAAACGTTAAACTGCCCTGGCTGGGAAGGGAAGAGCAGGAATTTTGTGGTGGCGAGTGCCAGGTTCCGCCTGTGCTGCTCTCGATTACTTTTTAAAGCCTCGGTGGAACCAAATACGTTTTAATGTAAAGATATCTCTCCAGGCGACCAAGTGCCTATCTTGGCACGGTTCCCCCAACTATATGAGTTAATCACACTGAACTGGTTGAATTAATTCACCCAAAGACCGGCGCTGAACCTGCAGCAAGAGGGCTGGACGTTAGCACACCGATCAAATGGCACTGATTTATACTGGAAGTAGCTGATAATGATAACTTTGACCATCAAAACGCAACTATTCTCGGTCTTTGTAGAGTGTCCGTGAAGCATGAAGCAAGGAAACAGGAGTCGGATAATTCTCTTGGAGCTTTATTAAGCCCTCACAGCACTTTCGCCATCTCCCAATTTGACATCTCCTGCCTGAAAAAAAAAAAAAAAAAAGAAAAAAAAAAAGAAGAACAAACGTTTTCGGTAGCTCTCTCGTCGAGCTGCAGAAGCCGCCGAGGACGTTCGTGCTGCCATGTGAAACTTTTGTTTTGCTTCTGGCCCTAGGCAGATGGCACTGCGATGCGTATATATCGCTTAGCACGGTTGGGAGGAGGACCAAAGATAGCATCTTGATGTTCTACTCGCCGAGCTGCTGTGTCAACCTCCCCGGCTCTCACAGTATTTTTTACTTCGCGGCTCCAGAGGGGACGGGTTTCCCTACGAATGTGCTTAAAACCCGCCCGTTTGGAAAGAAATCTCGGCTCGGCGCATGGGAGAAGAACCTTTTGCATTACCCGACGTCGCATTTCTATAGATGAAGGGGTAAAAGCCGGGCTCCGCTGCGTTTTTCTGAGCTCGTTCAGCAAGCGATCCGGTCGGAGGGAGAGGCAGGGGAGGTCCGTGCGCGCCGGAAAATGATGTTTTTCTCCCCAAATTTTCCGTCCTACCAAATTTTCCGCCCCGGTTCAAGCTGCTTGCGGCTCCGAGCAGCGCTTTTGTCCCCGGCCGGAACGGGGGGCAGGAGGCAACGATCCAGCCCCGGGGAAAGCGAGAGAGAAGGGGCAGGAAGAGCCGGGCGGGCGGCTGGAGGGGACGGACGGGAAAGAGGGAGACGGGACGCAGAAACGGGCAGAGAGAGGAGGAAAAGGAGGAGGACGAGCTCTCTAAGCCGAGCTGTTTGTCCTCCAGCACCCACCGCTGCTCTGAACAACCTGCGCCGCCGCCGTTCATCAGGCCGGTGCCGGCGGGCGGGCACCGCCGGGGAGCTCCCCAAAATCCGTGGCTCCCGGTGGGCAGAGGAGGAGAGGGCACGGCGGCGGCGGGGGCCCGGGCGGCACCGGAGGGAGATGCGGGGAAATTCCACTCCAAAGCGACGTTCTCCGGTTCTCTGGTGAGGCGGCGGGCACCGAAACCCGAAGGCGGCGACAGGGCAAGCGGCGGGGGGCCCCTCCAGCCCAAGCGATGCTCCCGGTCCTTTCCCCCCGGGGCTACCGGGGACCCGTCGCCCCCTCCGCCCTGCAGCTGCCCAAAGGGCTACCTTTTTCGCTGGCGATTTTCAAAAGCAAGTGCTCCCGTGGCCGCTCCCGGGGCGAAACCTCTTCCCTTCCACCTCCGCCAGCCCCGCCGCCTCTTCCCTTCTCCGCCGCGGTCCCGGGCCGCCCGTCCCTTGGCCCCGGCGACGGAGAACCGTGCTCCTCCTGCCTCCCGAGCATCCCTCCCGGACTCCTCGTCTCTCACGGCGCAGGAACTCCTGCAGTTCCCATCTTTGCCGCCAAACCGGTTCACGAGGACGGGGTTGGTCCGGCCGTGCCCGGCCCCGGTTCCCAGCCCCGCCGCCGGTCGGGCAGCGGGCGGAGGGTGGCCGCGGCCCCGGCGAGCACCTTGCGCCCTCCCGATTTTAATAGGGTGAAATTCTGAGACAGTGTTTACTCAGATAAGTGTTTCCTGTTTCCGCTGTTAATTTTTAACGTTCTTGCTTCTACTCTGGGTACTTGAAACGGATTTCCTTTATTTTACTATAAACAGTTTCTTTTTCGTGTCCTCTGCCCGTCTCCCACCAGGAGGACGCCTTGAGAAGAACCTGCTCCCTCTCCCGAAGGGCTGCGGATCTCCGCTTCCCTCCGTTCAAAGTCGTTGCCCGGCTCCGGGAGCTCCAAGCCACGGCGCTTTGTGCTTTATTAACTCAAGAACCGCAAAAAGATTCTGGCAGCAAGGATTTTATTTCATTATTTTTTATTTTTTTTTCCCAGCTCTGGCTCCTTCACTCCCTTTCTTTCCCCGCGACTAACGGGAGGAGTCCCACCGGGACAGGAGGAAAAACTGCTGAAGCCCGGTGGGGACCGGGGCAGCTTTCGGTCTCACAGTCTTTGGGGATGGGATATTTGCATTTATTTAACAGTGATGATGTGGGCCAAAAAGAAAATTTAAAAAAAAAAAAAACAAAAAACCAAAACAAACCAACCTCGGTAAGGGGTAAAGCACGAAGGACGCGTAATTCCCACGGCAAACGGAGGTTCTCCCGGCCGGGGGCGGGCAGGGAGAGGGGCTTCCACCCCCGGGGGCTACCGGCGAGCCGCGGGCGCGGCGGGCGGGACAGCGGCTGCCGCGGAAAGGCCGCCGGGGGCGGACACCGCCTCGGTGGGGAGTATGGGAGGGGATGCGCTGGGCCCGGGGGCCTCCCGGCTGCCCCGCCGCCGGGGAGTGCGGCCCCGAAGGCCGGCGGGGAGCTGCGGGAGGGACCGCGCATCGCTCCGCGCCTCCTCCGCCAGCGTGGGGGAGCCCGCTCCGCCCGGGCCGGCGGCGCTCGGTCCCCGCCGGTGCCACAGAGGGGGCCTGCACCCCCCTTACCGCCCCCCGCCGTCGGTCGCCCCGCACCCCGCGGGCCGGGCCGGCTCCGCGCCCCCCGCCACCGCCCAGGCAGAGGCCATCTTGCGCCTGCGCAGCTCTCCCGCCTCGCGCCCGCGCAACTTCCCCCGCGCGCCGCCAGATTCGAACGGGGCGCGCGGGGATCCCCCTTGCGCGGGCGCACCCCCCGCCCCGCGCGCCCCGCGCAGAACCGCGCAAACTCCCGCGCAGCGCCCGCTCAACCCTCCCTCCCCCCGCCGCCGGTGCGGGGCGTCCGCGGAGGGGTGCGGGTGTCCCGCTTCGCCCCCCGGGCCGGACCCGGGGGGGGTGAGGGGTGAGGAGGGGGAGGCGGGCGCATCCGGCAGGCTGCGCACCCGCGGCCGCCCTCCGCCGAGGCGCAGCGGTGCAGCCGCAGCCCCCCGCACCGCCCCGCGCCCCCCGCCCGCCCTTCCTCCCCCGATCCCGCCCTGCCCTCAGAGTGCTCCAGCGGGCGCTGGTAATTGGGGACGTGGAAGGGGGCACCACGACGCAGTTTGCCAGCATCCCCCGGGGGGCTGCGGGGCGCCGTGGTCCCCTGTCTCGTCCCGCCGTGCCGCGGGGACACGGCCTCCCTCCGGGGCCGGCCCGACTCGGGGTACGGAGAGTCCCCGGGGCGCCCCGACCTCCCCCCGAGAGGGGAAGGGGACGGGGGTGGGGGGCGCGGTAGCCATTTGGCGCCTGTATTTTCGTGGCACGCAGCTGAATATCGCACCTCGTCTAGAGAGACAAAGGGCTGTGTGTTCCCCATCGCCAGAGAAAAGCAGATGCTTTCCCCGCTCCTTGCGCCGATGCTCTAAACGGTGTGGCGGGGGGGGGTGGGAGATATCCCCCGGGAGCGGCCCGGTGAGATCTCCCCGGTGGCTGGGAGGCACTTTTCCAACAGCAGGGACAGCCCGCAGCCTTTCCCGCAGCCCTTCCCCGCTCCCCGCCGGGCTCCGCGCTCCCGGTGTCTCTTCTCTTGGCAAGCCGCATCTCCGGTGGAGGAGGCCGAGGCCGGGAGGCGCCGCCCCGCATCCCGGGGCCTCCGCTGAGCGCGGAGCTCCCGAGCACCTCCGCCAGCACCGGCATTTCTCAGTCCTCCCTCCGCGTGTGCTGGGGAGGATGCTCGATGCCTCTTCAACGAGGCACTTTCTGATCCGTGGGACATCGCGGTGCGGGTGGCGGAGGCCTCTGGAATGGGCTGATC
>QJSC01020323.1:93910-303472 GCA_003697955.1 Calidris pygmaea
CAAAACGAAAAAACCCCAAAAAAGCACCGCGAAATGGGGAAGGTGTTGGCGCGGCGGAGGTGCAGAGGTGTTGTGCGAGGGATGCCCCTGCGAGGTAGCTGTGGCTGCGCGGGGTGCGGGACCTGCGCACCACCTTCCGCGGGTTCACCCTCCGCCGGCAGCCCGCTTACCGGAGCTGGGCCGTGCGGGACCACCGGGTGCAGCCGGTGGGAACGTGTCCCAACCGGAGGGATGGGAATTTAGTTTCCAGACTGGGTGGGCTGGTTGCGGAGGGCGAGGGGCTGCGGCCGAAGCCTCGGGGGACACCGCGCTGCTGCTTCCCGGGCCGGGGACGCTGGTCCCGGGCGAGCGGGCGAGCAGAGACGGTCCTCGGGCACCGAGGAGCTGGCAGCGGGGGGGACACCGGCGGAGACGAGGCAGGCGCTGAGCGCCGAGAGGGATGCCTACAAGTCAGGAGCTGCCATTTTGTCTCTTTTAAGTGGGTTGCCTTTCCCCTCTCCTGGAGCGCAGTGGGCGGCGATGGCAGCCGTGTCCCCCCCTTGCCCTGCCCCTCCTCGGCCGCCCTCGGGGGAGGCAGCCCGGGGCTGCCCAGGAGGTCCCCTCGGGAAAGCGCCCACCGGCTCCAACCTCCCCAGCCCCGGCGTTTTTCCTTGCCACCTCCGCCCTAGGTGCTCGGGGTTTGCAGGCTGTTCAGCTGATTTGTTGCTAATAGCAACCACACGACAGCGATTTGCAGCCTTTTTCTGCTGCTGGTGCCTCTCGTTACACCTTCTTCTGCAGGCTGGGATCACGTCGTCCGGCTGCGGCGTGTCCCCACCCCTCTAACCGCAGCAGCCGAGGGGGGACAATGACGGGGCAGGGGGACGGGGCGGGCGCGGGTTCCGCCGGGCATCCATCGCGGAGACGCGGTCCTTCCAGATTTCCCTCCAGAAGAGGGAAATACTCGCTCAGGCCCCCTTCGCCGCCGCAGCCGCGCAGGCTCCGCGTAGTTGGCATTGTCTGGCAGCATTGTTGGGAGCTGCCAGCGCCCGCAATCCTACCGGCACGGGGGGGTGCGGCGCGGCGGGGTTTACATATGGAGATGCGGGCAGTGCTGAGCGCCAAGCCGACACACACCCTCCCCTGGAGCAACAGACACAAAGGAAGACCTCGTTCCTTTCAAGTCTCCAGAATAAATTAAGCTCCGGCTTTCAGTTTTGGAAGGTCCCAAAAATATTTGTCTTTTTTTTTTTTCCTGTCTTTTTTTTTTTTTTTTTTTTTTTTTAAATGGCACTGCACAAGCGCGGACGGTTCCGCAGGAAACCAGAGGTGTAACCATATGCACGTGGTAAAAAGGGCTCAGCCCTAGCAGCTAATATTTCCTGGTCCCATCCTCCAAGTCAACCTGAGATGTTTTGCCCTTTCCCAGTTTATTTATCCCTTATAATTTCTGTTCCATCTTTGCCTGGCGCAATGGCGACGCACCAACCTCCACCAGCCAAGTCTATACCGTTTACATGTTCACGGTTACAGATATCTGCTCAAATCCCAGCGTCGCCCCCTTAGGTGAAGAAAAAGGGGAAGTCATCTTTCTAGGGCGTTTGAATTGCCTCGACGTTTCTGTCTTCGCCGCACAGAACTAACTCACTCTATAGGAAAGTCTCCGAAACTAAACTCACTTCCAAAAATCCGCAGAGGGAACAACAGAATATTGTGAGTTGCTGGAGCCCCGAGCCAAAGCTCAGGGAAAAAGAGAGGGGACTCCCCAATGCTCCAGTCCCTCTGACAGTGTTTTTGCTAAAATCACGCAATGACAAAGCCCAACTTAAATTGAAAATTAAATTATCCAGGGATTCAAATATATACATTTTAGTAGAGGCTACAGACGGAGATTCCTCACTCAGCACACTCTCTTCGGGAGAGCATTTCAATTCCCTACATCCCATTGACTCCCACCAACCTTTCCACGCTTAACCTCCCCGCTCTCAGGAGCCCAGCGCTTCCAACTCCGCTCCGCGGGAGCGAGCGGAGGAGTTTGCGCGTTGCTCTTCCCACCGAGGGCGCTCGGTCGCCCAAGCGCGGGACTAAAAAAAAAAAAAAAAAAAAAACCCACCGAATTTCTCTAACGCTGCAAATATCTGCTTGAAGCCCTGAACAGTTTCCCAAAGCGTGTGGCAAGCGGAGGAGACCCTCCGGAGGCACGTCGGGCGACCCAGCGCGTCCCTCAGCCCGTGGGGAAGCCGCCACACCAAAACCGCGGAAAAACCTCACCTTTTAATGAGCGTCCCGCGGTTTCAAGGCGCGGAGGAGCAGCCACAGCTTGGCCAGCAGCGGCACGGCGGGGCATGAGCCGTCGAGGGGCAGCGAGCCCTGTCCTGGAGCTGCCACCCAGCGCCTTTCCAGCCGTGTTATGTGGGGGGGTGTGTGTCCTGGGGGGGACCCGGCTGCTCCCGTGCGGGGGCTGAGCCACTTGTTGCCCCACACCCACAGGGACGGCGGGACCGAGCCGGGAAAGCCCGTGGGAAGCCCCTCTGGCATCCTTCCCTCCCTCTCCCCCAAAGAAAACCTCCAGGAGCAACTTTGCCCTTCACCGGTTTGGGGAAAATGATGCTTCCCCGCCCCGTTACGGGCGTATTTCCGAGGGAATCAAAGGCTGAGATTACAGAACACCCACCAGAAAGCGATTGCACGTTATTAATTTAGATAATTGTTGACTGTTCCTCCGGTCTCCGCTTTATTTTATAAGCTGACGTGTGCACTAAGGCAGTCGTTACCAACACCATCCGCCTAAGGATACAAGTTTCCTACTAATGAGTGCCCCAGCAGCAGGCAATGAAGTCTCACAGCTACGTCATTTCCATAAATGATTTTCCGTCTTCAGTACTTTTGCGAGAACCGGTGACATTTCCGTAGACCGCATTTGCATGGTGTTTATTCCTCATTATTATTATTAACCATGTGAACAGACTCTCAGTATCAAGCAACGAAATGTCGCAGCAAGTTTTGGAGGTACTCAGGGTGCGTTTTGTTGTTTCACTTATCCGAACATTAGACTTAATTAGACAGATAAATCAATTTATCTGTATTCGACACATCTGCTCTTTAAAAAAACCCAAACCTCTGGAAGTAATTCATCACCGTTTGTTTATTTTTTTTTTAATTTAACTTAAGAACAGAAATAAGTATAAAGAAATGTGTTTAACAGCTGTTCCCTTCTCAAGTACACATGGTGACGATTTCTCAAAATATTTTCTGTGGCAAACGACCTTCTCACCAATCTGATTTAATTTGTCTCATTTATTTGTAAAGAGCGGCACATCGCCTGTTTTGTTTGTTTGCTCGAAGAGATTTTTTTTTTTTTTCGCATTAAATACTCCTGGAAACACGTGGCTCATTTTAGACCATGATATTGTTGACGTTAGCTCGCCTCTTTTCAGTTGAGCAAACCCAGAGATGATTTATTGAAATTATACGTCTTCCTTACACTTTTTCAAACTTCTAAAATGCAGCTGAAGTAACTTCAGCCTTTCAACTTCAAGGTGTGAGACAAAACTTCATACTACCTATCAAATATCATAGTTGTACAGAGGCAAGCAGCTAATTTTGCGCACTTAGAGCTTGGCAGAACAAAATGCCAGCCTATGAAATCCTGAAGCCCCCGTGCGTTAGACGGTGACTACAGAAAGGGGCATTTTTTAATTGAATGATGAGACTCTGGTTTTGTGCTGAGGGTCACCATTTCCCTTGGAGCAGCCTGATCGATAGCAGAGCTGGCTACCAACTTCGTTCTCAAATAGCCACCGCCTTAAGAATCCTCCTCAGAAGTTACCGGAGGGGGGGTAACTCTTTCCATTCAACCCCTGATAACCCTGATTCCATTTCGCAGCCCCACTGTTTGCTATGGAGACCCCCCGGGCTGCCTTTACTCATAGGTGCACCCATGCCCTGGCCGACCCGTTAATAAGAGAATTAAAGCCGGAGACACCCAAGATGCGAAAAGTGGCTGGCAGTCGCCAGGCGATATACCAGAATGATACGTTCTTGAGAAAAAAAATTATATAAAATATTTAAAAAATAGCGCTATGGGGCAGGGGAATAACTAGTACCCGCACTTGGCGAAGTCAGAGGCTGCTGCCCCACCGCCCCCCACCCGTGCCCCTTCCTCCTCCGCACATCCCCGCACGGAGAGAGAAAAAGCTCCCCCCTCTCTCCCTCTCCCCCCACCAGCAAACATTCCCGGCGCTGCGCGGGTGGGTGCGCTCGGGCTGAGCGCGGACTCTGCGCGGGTGTAGGGAGCGCGCAAAGCCTCCCCCTCCCGCGGGGACATCACCCGCCCGGCTCCCGGCGGAGGCGTTGGGCCGTAGCCCCCGGGCTCGCCCCTGTCCGCCCCGCGGAAGAACCGCCGTGCTGCGCGGCCGTGGGTGAGTGGGAGGTGGGGGGGAGAAGGGGGCTGCGCGGGGTGAGTTTATTCCCCGTGCGGCGCGAAAAAACTCCGGCGTGGGCCGGTGCGGCGGTGTCAAGCACCGGCGGAGATCCCCGAGGACGGATGGCAGTGGCGGTAAAAAGAAAAAAATAATTTAAAAAAAAATTAAAAATTAATAAAAAAAAATAAATCAAAGGACCCTTCTCCCTGAAGAATAACGGGGCGCGGTGGGGGGCAGCTCCGGGGGCGCCGCGGATGCCCTTTTCTCTTTTAATTCCTTTTTATTTCTCCCCGGGCAGGGGCACCCCGCAGGAGCCCGCGTAACTTCGTGGCCGTATACACCCCTCGCTACATCTCCGCGCCGCTGCGCGCGTCTGTGTTTGCGGTAGAGGGGAGGTAGAGGGGCGCGGCGTCCTCTCCCCGCACACCTCTATGTCCATATGTCCCCCCCCCGTCCTCCCGCACCTCCGCAGGTGCCCGCACCTCTACCTATACATTTAACACACGCGTGAGACACGCCGCCACAGGGAACAACCCGCCCGCCCGGGCTGTGTCTCGTCGCCGCCCGCACGCATCCCGGCCGGGTCTCGTCCCCGCCGGCACGCGCACAGCGCGGGGCGCGGAGCGGGGCCGAGGGCAGTGCGGGTGCGGCGGGCGGCCGCGCTGACGTCACGGGCGGCGTTGGCGCGGCCCCGCCCCTCTCCTCCTCTCTCCCACTCCCTCCCCCCCCCCCTTTCCCCGCGGCGCAGCTTCCGCCCGGTTGCCAGGGCGACGGGTACACAGTGCGGCCCTGCGCGGGCGCGCAGCCCGCCGCCATGAGCCACAGGCAGGTTCTGCAAGGTAGGCCGGGGGTGGCGGCGGCTGGGACGGGGACCGGGGCCGGGGTTGGCGTCGGGGCTGGCGGGGGAGGCTTTCTCTCCCCCGGCCGCTAACCCGGTGCCCCGGCGCTGCCGCCCGCAGTGTTCGAGCAGTACCAGCGCGCCCGGACGCAGTTCGTGCAGGCGGTGGCCGAGCTCGCCGCCCGGCCCCACAACATCGAGACCCTCCAAAACGCAGGTACGCGCCCCTCTCCTTCCCCGTTCTTCCTCCGGGCTTCCGCGGAGGGCGGGGGGAGTGTGCTTCCGCGACCGGCGGTGGGGAAAGTGGAGCGGGGCAGGGAGCCGGGCCCTTGGGGCTGCCGGGGGCGCTTTGCGGCTTCTCTTCTCCCTTCTCCCCCCGGCTATCCCGCGGTGGGACGCTTGGTTTCCAAGGATTTGGTCCCCCGGTCCCCCAGCCCCGCGGTGGGAGGACGGGCTGGGCGGTGGGGTGGGGGTGGGGGGCAAGGAGGCTCGTTCTCTGCGTGCGGGGCTCGCCCTGCTCGTCCGCGGGGCTGTTCCCGGGTTGGGTTCGAGGTAGGCGCCTCTGGCTCTCATCTCATCAAATACTTTTATTTCAGGGAAAATTTTGTCAGTATATCCCGCTTCTTCACTTACTCCCTCGTGCTTCCCGTGTAGATTTACGTAAAGCGCAGCAAACGGCATTTCCCAGCGAAAGCCAGCGCTGACTTGCCAAGGGAAACCTACTTTAGAAGTAACTATTTTTCTGCTGGCTTTACGAGTTGGTTCTGAATTCTTCAGTGCTTTTCGCCCAGCCGATTTGCTCAGCTTAAGGAGGGATTCGCTTTTGTTATATCGCTGCCCTGGGAAGTCGTGAAGCAAATTGAGCATTTTTAGAAACGGGAGCTGCGGGAGCACTTCTCCCAGCTGTTGTGCTGCTCGCATCTGGCAGAGCCCCTCCGCTTGTCCAGAGCTCCTCAGCTTAAAAGAGGAAAAAGAAGAAGAGCTCAGTAATTGATTACCTGCAAGGCAGATTGAAAAAGTGCTCTACATCCATAGTTGGTTTCCCAGATGGTATTCATGAATTGATTATGTTTTGCTTTGTCTTCATTTTGTTTTTAATACTCGTTTCCCAAATCCAGTAAAGCTGTCGATCTTTTCTCAGACACAATGGAAACAAACAAACAGAAAAGAAAACCAATCATGTAAATACTTTCAGCTTTCGGTTGTTATATTTACAACTGCCTATTAAGATGGTTTTGTTGAAAACCTATCACTTAAATTCTTGTTAAACAGGTTTGTTTCGATTTTGTCAAAGTTACACATTGACACCAGGCCTTTTGTATTGCCTAGCTGTCCTTAATTTTTATTTTTTTTCCCCCCATCTTTCAGTGAGTTAATGTCACTGCTTTAGTTTATACAACTGATCCCTATTTGCCAAAGAGACATCTTGGCCGTGGGAATAATTTATGTCTTATTTGTAAGAAGAGGTCCCTCTATGTCCATTTACAGTTCTGATTTTTAGCTGTTCACAGACAGAGATCCCATTCAGGTAGTGTTTCTATTTTAAGAACGCAAATAAAGTGCCAAGCTTTAATTACATCGTATTTCTTGTTCTTAAAATAATTATTTGATGCAAGCTGGTTAGTAGCTTTACCTCAGAAGTGGTTTGTTGCTGATGCAGATGAAGTAATCAGTTCAGAAGCCTGACACTTTCTTTTGCTCACAGCCGGTGTTGGTTTGAAGGTTAACTTTACAAGGATCAAGCTCTGGAGTAGTAATGTGGAAATGTGCATTTCTGTAGGTTATTGAGAATTTTGGCTCATTCTGGTACTGAGTTGCTTTGCCACAGGCTTTAGTTTTTCAGAGGCTAGAAAAGAGGGAAATGTCTGCAAATACGGTATTTCTTGAGACCTACAAATATTTTACCCTCTCCCCCAATCTGTGCCTTTAAGTCTAATTCATAGTTCTATAATTAAAACAATAGCTGTTATTTCTGACCTTCTATGGATGTGCTAAATACAGGTTTTAAAACCTTCCCCTAAATGAAATGCAATTGAGTGGTTTTTGGAACCTCCTCCCCAAACAAAATGTGATTTTTTTTGTCCTTTTTTTTTTTTTTTTAAAACACTTATACAAATATTTTGAGACAGAGCTGCCTAGCAGATAACTGGTGTACCTTTTATGGTCTTGATCTAGTGAGCTCTGGAGCACTGATTTAAGAATGATGTCTGTCTGTACATGGATCTCTGTATAATTCCGTATATAAAAGGATTTGGGGTTTGTTCTTGGAGATGGCTGTTTTAAGATGACGCTGGAAGTCTTTGCCTGCTGTCATTTTCCATTAGCTTTAGGAGTCGGGGGCATCTTGCAGGGTTCTTTGGCTGGATCTTAAAGGTTCTCAGGGTTTAGTCTATTTCCAGCAGAAGCAGAAGGCAAGATGACAGTGACTTGAATTTGAACAAAATTGAGCACTTAAAATGTACTGTAGTGTACTCTTGTACTATTTGCCTTGGTTTATATTCTTGGAATATCCATAATTCAGACTGGCAGCAGTGAAAGATCAGTGCTCAAGGAATAAAGTGTTTGGTTCTGTTTTTAGAAGTCCTTTTGATAAATACTTAATGTCTTAGAAGGAAAATAAATCCTAGTTTGAGACCTTGCTCTTTGTGGAGGTGTCTCTGGACACCATGCTAATGCCATGAAAGATGGAGGTGTGTTTAAAAAATAATTATTGACTATGCTATAAGCCCTGGTTCTGTGGTATATTAGAGCAGGTGGTATTGTTGCCAAGTAGGAGATGGCAGACCACAGCCTGGAGGGGAGCAAGCGGCCAGGATCAGATGTGGGAGTCCTAATGCTGCCTTGGCTTTTGAGAAACCTTAAGGTACCATTATTGTGGAGGCTTCTTCCCTCAGTAAGGAAAACTGGTGGGCACTGGAAAGCTGGAAAGAAGGTCAGAGAGGGCCAATGGGAAACCCACCGTTTCCCAGGACATCTCTCTTCGGGGGCTTCTGTATCTCATCAAGCTCTGGAGCTGCCTTTCCCACTGAGCAGAGATCCCAAAGGTGATTGTAGCTGGGGAACTGGAATCTGGCCCTGGACTTTGACACATTTACACAGCACTGGCTCTGGCATGGTCAGGAATGTCCTGGAGGGTTAGTGCCTGGGAGCTCAGCAGCTTTCTGGTGGTGGGGAAGTGCAAGGAACGATCAGAGAAATTCCTTTGTCAGAACTCATTCCTGTGTGTTTTCTAACTCTTTGGTTGGCTTTGATAAGGTTGTTCCTTATGATTAAATACTAACATGAATAATAATTGCAGAATTTGTCCTTTGGATGTTTAATTAATGGATACCTGGAAAAAAAAATCTCCAAAACTCCCTAAAATTTTTCTGTTTAGTAAATATACACTTGGAACAATGACAGACAATTTATTTATCAAATCTAGTTTCTGGAGGGCTGCTGAATAATGAGAGAAGCTACTTTGATAGTAACAGTTTTAAACATAATATTTAAAAATAAACCTACTCATCTGGCAGTTACAGCTCATGAAGTTTGGTGCTGGAATTGAGCCCTGGAATTGAGCCCCATGCCCCCTCATTCTTCCAAAATTGAAAATCCTAGAAATAGATTATTTTCAATTATAACAGCATATGAACGTGAGCTGTCTTTCCTGCACTGAGATTCAGGCAGCTTCCTGTCTTTTAGAAAATTTTGGAGAACCGAACTGGTTCTAGTATGTTTCTAAGAATGGTAGTCACTGAGGGCCTAATTCTTCTTTCTTCATCGCCTTATAAAGTACAGCACTCTGTAAATAAATAGTCCCTTTGAAATAGCATTTTGTTTTGATTTTTTTTTTTTTTTGAAGAGGCATTTACAATTAATAAATAGCTACATTAATAAATGTATCAGAATAACACTTGAATTACTTCTGGGTATTAATTTTTGTATTCTCTCAGAGTATGAAGTACATTTTTTTTCATTTATTTTGCATTAGAGTTTGTGGTGATGGGATCATTGCTTTTAATTTTTAAGTCAAGGATATCATTTGGATTAAGAAAGTTTAATTTAGCAACTTTGACTTTAAAGATATTACAAGATCAGCTGTTGAACCCCTTTCTTGGGGCTGATCACATTCTTAAGTGTAATGGCTGTGGAAGTGATAGAGAAAGCTGTCTTGAACATGGAAAAAGAAATTGGAAGCTGTGTGGTCTAGCAGCCTGTGTGTTGCCATGAGACTCCGTGTGCTGGGACCCTGCACACCTGGGCTCCCTTCTTGTTGTTGCTGGGGTATTTTTATCATCTTGGGCAGATAACTTCAGCTTCTGTCACTCTGCCTTACCTACCTGCTGGCCAGTCTGCAGAGTTCCAGGAGCCAAGTTCCAAAATGCCAGTGTAAAACAAGATGCTTTTCCATCCTCCCACACCACCAGCCCACAACCCCCCATCCCAAACCCAGGTCCCTGCCTTGTGTCTCCTTTTGATTTTGCCCAGTATCAAGCTACTTCTGAGTTTCTGAGTCCTTGCAATCCAGCATACAAGCTATTCTCACTTCCAGGCCCAAGTCCTCTCCTTCCCTGTTACTCTGGGCATCTTCTCCTGTATCTGTTCCCCGCAATCTGTGCTGGCAAGAGGCTGTAGCTTGGGGGCAGGGCTTGTCTGTGTCTAACTAGGGCTCCGTCACAAACACTTGTGGCATGGCAGACTTTTCCCCTCCTTCATGGGCTGTTTTTATGCCGCCTTTTATGTCATGAGCATTAGTGTTCTCCCAGCTCCAGAGTTATTCCACTGGCAACGGGTTTTAAAAGCTGTATTTCCAGATCTTTGGAGCGGTTTTAGGAGTCTATATTTTTGAGAAAAGGATGTTCAAATTTATTTCCCTCATCCAATTACATTGAGTCTTTTTGCCTGTGTTTTTCTCAACTTCGTTTCATAGTGTGCATATTTAAAATGTACCTATTTTAAATGCAACAGTTGGGCACTTCGCCCTGTGTAAGGAGGATCAGTCTCTAGGAAGAGATTTCAGGACGTAGTTCCAGATTTTAAATAACATTAAAGAATATGCTTTGATAGCACAGTGCTTTGCAGAAAGCCTGCTGGGAGCACAGGGTGTGTAAGGGAGGATGTCTGTTGAGTCAGTTGTGTAGAAAAAGGGCTGGATCTTGCAAGTGGATACGCATGGACAGACTCCGGTGCCCTTCTGTAGCTAGTCTCAACATTTGAGTTTGTGTTGTGAAGGATGCACTTACCTTTTTTTTTTTTTTTCCCCCCCCAATTATTTTTATTTTGAGTTAAAAGCTTTGCTGAGCTAAGTGGGAGAGAAGTATGCACTGTGGCATGAAAGGCAAAAGGTTACCTTTGGAGTTGCAGTAGATCAAGTGAGGAGAGTTGCTTCCCCTGAGGCTTGACGGTGTTGTGGTGCCTGATGAAGGGAAGAAGGAGGCTGTGTTTAAAGGGAAGTACCAGCAAGATGGCAGAGAAGGAGAAAGTGAATGTAGCTAAAGCTGGGGGACTGGCTTTTTCTCTAACTTGATCAACTGAGAGCTAAACTGCTCCTCTTCTCAGCCTCCTCGCTTGTTTGGAGGACATTTGCAAGTAAAAATTTCAAAGCCAGGATTTATTGGGAACTTCTGTCTCATCTTAGCGAGTGGCCGTTAAAAAGAAGCAGCTCCTTGTGGCCACCTTGGTTTTTGTGTGTCCGTGAAGGATTGAGTGGTGGCCACTAACTAGCCCCGTGAGGGGCATTTTCAGTGGAGATGGAAACTCAGTCCTTTTGGAACAGGATTAGTTCTGCTCCATTAATGCAGAAACAGGGTCTGGAAAATGATCAGCTAGATCAGCTTTTAAGAGGGAGAAACTTGCTGCTCCTCCATCCTTTGGAAATCTCCAGCCCTGCTGTCAAACTGAATCTGCATTTTGTCCGGCACCATCTGGTAACTGCTGTATGAATTACTGGATTACCCAGAGTCTCTGATACCAAACTGTGTTTATGTTCCCTTTGATATTTGGAGGATTGTAGTTGTGTTGTGCACGGAACCGTCGCAGTGAGGAGCCCTTTCTTGGGGTGAGCCACACTTGAGGAGCATGTACTTGAGATGTGTGTACCGCGTTGTCTTTGTAAGAGGACGTGTCAAGACAAGTGAGAGTGAAAGTTTGCTCACTATTCTTCAAGGAAATTTGTTTTAAATCTCCTACTTAAAACTCACTGCTATGCTGCTTCTAGGAAAGGGTAGTTGAAGATGGGGAGCTGGGGTGAGGCAGAAATAAATTACCATTTTATCTCCTTGTTAAATCAGCCGCATTTAACAGCAGGAGCCCTGAAAAATCAAGGTAATATGATGAATGTTTGGGTGCTAATGTTAGCTCAGTGAATGTTCTTAGTGTAACAGCACACAAAAAATGAGAAGACAATGTTATATTTGATCCAAAGTATAAATTAGAATCAAAATAGGAGTGTGTCCAGAGACAACACTAGTGTAGAATGACTTTTTTTCCCCACATTTCCATTTTAAAATGGAAATAACCTTTGTTTCTTAAGGAGGGAGAATAGGGTAGGAGTAGTCATCCTCAGGTGCAAAAATGGGGAGAATTTGAAATACAGAGTGATGTTTCTCTGACTTGTAACTATTCAAGTTGGACAAAGGTTTATTGGGGGTGGGAGGGGCGTTTTCCCCAAGAAATCAAAATGACCAAACGAAGATTGCTATCTTCTCCAGAATAGCGACTGTTTGACTACAGGAACTTGGAATGAAAAAACTTGGAACCCGCAGATGTCCTGAGTGTTGTGGTTTTTGTTTCTTGGGTTTTTTTCCCCCCAGATAGGCATCAGCCAGCACTTGTGAAAAGAAACTGCATCAGGCCAGGGCACAACAGCTCCACTTGAGAAGTGTGTCTAAGGGTGATTCAGCTTCTAAAGTGTGTCATTCTTTGAAACAAATCTGAGTGGGCAACTGAGGATAGAAAGGGGAGTCATTCCTTCCCCAAGGTCAGTCAAGGTTCCGTGATGCAAGAGAGACTATTTGGCAGTAATTATCTGTTACTCTATTTCTGAGTTGCTAGTGGGAACTCTTCCAAAATAAATCTAGTCCAATGGTCTAAATACCTTATTTTGTAGTTTACTTTCTGTGTTCCTGCCTTTGAATTAGAGTTAATGAATTTCCTACTTCTGTCACAAGAGACTTATTTAGAAGACCACCAAAGAGTACTCCTAAAAAGTTTTTGGCAGCAAGACACGGCTACTCCCTGCTCTGCATGGCCCTGTTCACTTGAGTGAATAGTAGAGGTAAAAGGAAGTTGTTGACAGGTTCTTACCTATTTTCCTGCCTTAAGGTAGTGTTAAAGAAATTTAAATGTAATTTAAAATGCTAATAGGAATCCTGACTTGAGCTTCTTTTGAGAAGAAGGGTAGACTTTGCTGTAGACAGGATAGTAAAAAGAAATGAAGAGATCAAATAGAGGAACTGACCAAATATAACTATCTCTGGAAGAAAGAGCTGGGTTGGACCGGAAAGCCGCCTCCTATGTCAGGCACATCTGTCCTTTCTGGCACTATCTGCAAAAGTCATAGAAAGAAAGGTGGGTATCTTGGTTTTCCTATAGATGTTTTAGCGAAGACCGTGTAATCTTTATGTAGCAGTTTTCTTACTCTCAGAAGTAGTTGTTTATTTTTTCTAAGTGCTGTAAAGAGAGAAATACTCAGTTTGCTGAAGGTGTAAAAATGACAACGGTGAAAACTCAAGCAGTTTGTCTTGCAAAGGAATCTGAGATGACGGATAGCATCTTGATGCAGTGAAAGAAACTGGTTTTAGAGAAGGTGGAAAGTAGAGGTGGAAGCTTTTAATTATGTTCAATGCACAGGCATAATCTAGGCCTATACACTTGTCTCAATTCTCAGTTAATTTGATGTCAATATAAGACTTGTACAGCAATAGGAATTGATTTTTCTTTTTCTTGTTCCACCAACGCTCTTGTCATGATAATTATTTGTTCACTGCCTTTTCTCACTTGCAGGCATCACTTTAGGAAAATATATTTTCCTTGAGGATCAGCACAGTTTCTCTGATTTCTAAACCTTTTCAATCCATTCACTGTTTTTTCAACCCTGTTTTAGCATCTTCTGTCTTCAAAACAGTCACTTTCATTTCACTTTTTGTCTCTTTCCTCACCTTCAGTGTCATCAACTGAAATAATTTGCAATAGGATGTTTTGTGCTGACACTTACATGTCCCCAAGTTTTACATGGTTTATACTACAGTGAAATGAATGGTATTGGTCATGGGGAGGCACGCTGCTTGGAAGTGTTTTCAGGCTCGAGGCTCGAGACTTCACAGAGTGAAGTCTGTATCAGCTAATCTTGAAAATACAAATCATATAAATCTCATATTTGGGATAACTCAAAGCATATGTCTAGGTAAACTTTCTTACATGTGGTTTTACATTTTGCGTTGTCTAGGTACGTCATGCAGGTCAGAAACATGTCACGTGGTCTGGATCTAGCTCATGGGTTCCTCCTGGGTAAAGTGATTCTAGTCTGTTTAAATTTCACTGGATTTTGAGACCATTGCCAGAGTTGAACTATCTGCCATATCCTGCTTGAATGTCCCACCCATCAGACTCTTGGCTTTTCTAGGATCAGGAACACTGCACATGAAGGCAGTCTTCTTTTTCCCCTCAACTGCTTCTAACAGTGTCTTTTATATCAATAATTTTTTAAATTTTTTTTTCTTTTTTTTGTTTCTCTTTATTAAATAATCTTGTTTTCATATTATCTTGACTGAAGGGATTAAATGTAATGTCTGTACCCTAAATACAGGTGTACTGTTAACTAACTGTTCCTGCTCCTTACCTTCAGCGTAAAGAGCCAGAAGAGCATGAGGTCCCTTTAGGAATCAAACGGCAGCTGTTTGACTGTGCAGCTGATGTTAGAGGGAAGCACAAGAAAATGCTCTCCCATAGAGGGTACAGGTGGCTTGCTAGAAGATAGGTCACTATAGATGATATATGGGGTTGGCACCAGCTTGCGTGGTTTTTTTTTACTTTTCATTTGTCATATAAGGTACTTAACGCATTTTGATATGAAGCATAACTTGCTAATGAGAGCATACCTGCTATCTGGGAGAGTTTGTGAGAAGATGTCAATACGATGACCACATTCTGAAGTAGTGATTTCTGCAAAGTGCTAAATGAATTCACATTGATCTTACAATACTGGAGGATCTAGCTTTTGTCTGTTGGTGCACAGGAGGCTTCTTTTACTTCCAGTGGCTTCGATAAAAGTGCAAGCAGGCCCCAGCTATACTACAGACCTATTTCCATGGGTTCTACACGTACATGTTCAATTAATGCATGTTACAGAGCTGGTTTTGGTGCTGTAGTGCTATTCAGACATCACAATTTTATTTCACTTTTCCCCTTTTACTGTGTTGCCCCCCTGAGATCTGTGTTATTTTGACTTGTGAACATCCTGGGAGGCTGTACCTCTCATGGCAGTGTAGCTTCTGTCTGGAGTATTGACCTTCCCAGAACAAATTCATTAGTGGTCAGCATGGCCTCCATGGTTAGTTTTACCCCCCTGCCACTCTTTCAGAGCCATCTATAGATTATTAGGCTGTTTTCTTCTTGCTGGGATCAATTTGGTTTTAAAAATAAATGTTCTCTGTGAGAATTACATTGCTGCTCAACTTGTTTTCAGAGTGCCCTTCTATCCAGGGCTATGGGTGTACTATGGGTATGCTATTGTTATAGCCTGCATCCCTTTGGACTATTCCTTGCTCTAAAGCCCTCAGCTTTTCCTTGTCATGGCATGCCAGTTCAACACTTGGGTGTCATCTGCCATTAGACCCTGATCCTGCTGTTGTGGGGCTGTCACAGCAGAAGACCTTTGTTTGGTGCTTATAACCACACAAGCCCTAAGGAAAGGAAGCCTTGTTTTCTTCCACAGACACCCAGCTAAATCTTTATTTTTGTTAGCAAAAAAATGCAGTGGAAAGAACTGAGAGAGCCGATACGGAGATTTGCAGCTGTAGCTCTGAGAGTTTGGTGTTCTGTTGTAGCACTTCTGCATCTTCAGAGCAAATTGCTTTCTGGTTGAGGTTGAAAGCTCAGAAGTATTAATTCATGCAGCTGGCTGGTACAGGGACAACGCTTTCGAAGAAGTGCAATATAAGTAATTTTCCCTTCTCAGACCTTACAAATAATTTTGTGGATCTCTTTTATAACCCTGTTGAATAATCTTAGTTTAACTGTAGGAAGAGCTTCCACATACAGAGTGGTCATTTTTGATCATCCCTGTTGCCTTTCACTGAATCTTTTCCAGTTCTATTCTAGGGGAGGGTATTAAACACAGGACAGATTTATACCGTAACATAGTGATGGTCTCTCCTTTGGCTGCTACTCCTTTCCAAATAATCCTGAGCACTCTGTATAGTTCTGTGGGTAAAGTTTCTTTTCCGCTACTGAGCAATAAGCTGGTATCTCCATGGTACTGTCTGTTCTAACATGGAGATCTTTCTCCTGGGTGGTAATGATCTGTTTGGGGTCCATCACTGCACACATGAGGCTGAGATTGGCTTTCCCATGTGTGTTCCATTTCACCTGCCATTTTTTTACCCAGTCATTCAGCCTCTAGTTCCATACAGTTTCCCTCCTTGCTACTACCTTGAATAACTCTGAGTCACCAGGAAAGTCTCACCTCACTGTTCGTGCCCTGTTTGAGATTATAGATGAATAATGAATGGCACTGCACTGTGACCTCCTCCCTCCTACTGCAAGAATGGAAAGTTTACTCCTCCGACTTCCTATTTTTAGTTAGACGTTTATCAGTGTAAGGACTTTCTTAAGCAGTAACTGTTAATGGTTCATGTCACGGCTGCTTACCTTACCTATAATTTCAAGTACATATTGTAAGAGCACCTTAGAGAATGGGCTTTTATATTATTTCACATTTAACTGATACTCTGTGGACTCATCAGTGAAAATATAAATAATAACATGATAACAAAATCTTCAACTCATCTATCTGGAGTGTAATAGGTTATGGATGTTCGTCCCCAAATCAATCATTGCTAATAATAGATGCAGAGCAATTTGGTGTAATTCAGTGCAGATGTTCTGCTCACATGTTGAATGGGTGACATGCCAATGTCAGCTCAGCAGGACCTCCTGATGGAGTTTCCTGTGCATACTTTATTATGCATTTCATATATGTTTGAATATACCTTATTTTCTTGTGTATGCTTTAACACCTGTATTTTATAGATGTTCGAATATAGCTTATTTCTACATTTAACATTTTTTTATATTTCAGAAGTGTTTCGTACCTATGAAAATTGGGCAGAAACATTGCTTTGCATCAGCAGTGCTATCCAAGTGCCAACTTCATTTCAGAGGAACACCTGGATTTCCTACAAGTTCTTAGTACCTGGAAGAGTAATTTAAGAGGTTTTTATGAATAAAGGCAAATATTTAGAAAAATTCCTGCTTACCAAATGGGCTTTTCTCTTCCTGGTGTAACTCAGGTGTAATGTCTTTGCTGAGACCTCTTTTGCTGGATGTCGTCCCAACTATTCAACAGACTGCAGCTTTGGCTCTTGGGAGACTTGCCAATTATAACGATGCCCTGGCAGAGGCAGTCGTGAAGGGAAACATTCTTCCACATCTCGTGTGTTCATTGTCTGAGCAGAATGTAAGGCATCATTGTTTTCTTAAGTAATCTTTTTTTTTTTTTTTTTTTTAACTATTGCACAGGGAAAGGGAAATCTTCCTCTATCAGCTATCTGCTGGTATTCTAATATAGCAATAAATGTACTGCAGTTAGAGACGGTATGTATGTTTGAACTCCTGAGATCAGTGTGTACTGTGTACCTAAGTTTGACTTGAAAATACCATCTTACCTTTTAGTGCACTATAAAAAGATCTGTCTGTGTTCACTGCTGTGTTTTTGAAATGTTGAGTGATCCTTTATAAAAAGTCCTTCTTTAAAATAAGATAGTTTGAAAGCCGTAGTGATAACTGACTAGGATTTGTCGATAATACTAAACACTTGTAAAATAACTATAAAAAACCCTGAACTTTTGTAATGAAATATTTAGTATCTCCAAACATAGCCTTTTGGAAATTTGTAGCATGAGAAATATGAAACCACTGACAGAGGAAGATATGCCAAAAGGTTTTCATCTTCATATTTTTCAAAGCCCCACCCCCACAGAAAAAAAAGAAATTGTTGTCACAATTACAATGCAAATAAATCTAGTGGTCTCTCTCTCCCTTCTTGCCATCTTTCTTCAGGTTTTGCATGTATTCCAGCTTTGATATTCTAGTGATCCTAACCTAGATTAACAGAAATACTTTCAAATAAGGTTCCTACTGACTGGAAAAAGAGACAGCTGAGAGTTAAGTGCATTGATATCGCAGCCATATTGCAGTTTTGTTTTATTAGATTTAGGAGAAGTAGGATTTCAATGGAAATACAATTTGGAAAACTATATGTTTTCATGTTAAGTCTTTTGAGGAAAACATAAATGTAAGTCCTCATTGCAGATTTTTTGTACATGTCTGGTCATTGCCTTTACAATTAATATTTAAAAAAAAAAAAAAGCCAAAGAAAAACCTTAACGTCAAGATCCTGGTATAACATGGAAAGAAAGTTAAGGTTTTAGTTGGACAAATTTATAACCATTTTGGTTATTTTATTTCTATTTTTAAGGAAAGATGGGGAACAAAACTCTTCATCCTCTGTTTTTGAGTTGGAAACCGCCCCCTTGCTACAACTCAAAGCCCTCACTAAATTAGCTTGAGTACCCTGATTTATCTCTTCCACGTTACTGCCCGTGCTGTCGTTACATAGAGATGGCTGTAATTCAGAATCACTTGGGCAGCAGCAAGATTAGTGTGAGGTCATGGAAAGCCTGCTATGCCTTGGTGACTGAGGGCAAGTGAAGGAAACTCATTATCCAGTTCATGCAGAGTTTAGCAATGCGTGCAGTTTGTTACTTCCCATAGGGCCCCCCCTCAAGTTTCCATTCCACTCACTCTTTGTGTATCAACGTCTATATTTAAGGAGGAGATTCTCTGAGCACACAATAAATACTGATTCTACTGATTTATGGAGAACAGTTACAGGGTGACATCCGAGATCAATGTTTTGTCAATTAAACTGAGCAAAATACAGTTTTACAGTGTGTTCTGACTGTGCCTGTGAATACAGTTTGTTTGTAAATAAATATGTTTTCAATAATAAAAACAAAGAAGTGTTTTTCTTTGCCAGGAGTGTAATTACTTAGCAGAAATAACACACCCATATTTGCACAGACGTATATACAACTATAGCTCCATTGAGTTCAGCAAAACTTACAGTAACTTGTATTAGCTAGGGATTTGACCATTTGTCTCTACTGTTTCCCTTAACTTCTGTTCCCCCTAAAGGATGATTAATGCTTTGCTTGTAAATTATGTTTAATGTACCTGCTTCTAGGTCTTAACTTCGAAGACTGGATTTTTGGCATTAAGGAATTATATCAGTACTGGTAAACTGAGAGGGGTCAGGGCATGCGTTTGAGCACTGGAAAATGACTGTGCTCTTTAATCGTTTAAGTGCTCTCTAATGTGGTTTTAGCCAATGCCAACCATCAAACGACTTGGCAGTGCCTGGACGTGGCTCAGGGGACAGCACAAAGCAGGGACAGTTTCCAGTGCTTTAGGTGAGGTGACAGTGCTTTTGAAGGAAGAGGAGTTTAGGTGGATGGACGTGGTGTGATGGGCTGTGTCACTTCCCCTCAGCGCCAGGGAGTGGGCCTGGGTCCATTTTACTGTCACCATACCTTAGTGGTTTAGATCAGATTTTTGAAAGTGCTTGAGCACCTCACAGGATGCGCAAAAGCACTCACGTGGTTCTTTGTTTCTCTGGACTTGATCCAAAAGGGATGTGGGCTTTGCATTGTTGAAGTTTTGGGTTACTTTGACAGTAGGAATCTATCAGCGTGAAATGCTTAGGCTCCCTGTGCAGAGCAGGGGAGAAACAAGCGTCTTGCAATGAGATTAGAGCTAGCTGGCACATAGAGAGCGAGCCCTCTAAGGCTTGTCCGTAGGGATGATCTGTCAGCTGCCAGGCTGGAGAGCATACTCCAGGCACACGGACAGGGCAGTGGATTACTTGTGTAATCCACAGGGCAGTGGATCTTGCACTGTGGCTTCACGAGGGAGGAGAACTGGCTTTCTCCCAATGTGGTTGTCTCTGGCTAGAGTGCTTTGACTGGGCTCTGGATTTTGAGACCGTAAGGCAGAGGAAGAAATCTAACCTTCAGCTTCCACATCCCACTGCTAGTTATGAAACTGCAGGAGAAGGCTGAAACGTGACTTTTGGGGGGAAGACTTTGTGCTTTTAGAGGAAGCTTCAATCACCATCAGCATCATATGTTTTATATATATATATATATATACACACATATGCTCAAAACATGTATTTGGTCCAGCACTGAGGGAGATGGGTAGAACTGAGACAGGTGCTTGGATTTTGTTTGAATTTATGACCGAGATGCCAAGGTATTTAGTCCTGTCAAAAGTGAACTGTTTCTGGACCCATGCAGGAGTAAAATTGCAGGCTTTCTGGTCAAAACTGAGGGCCATCCAGCGTTGGGTGTTTGGTGGGATGGGTTTTCAGGATCTTAGCTGTGAGCTCAGGCAGTATTTAGGCATTCCAGGATTCAGATTCTAAACCCTTTTGTTGGATCTAATTCTCTGTGTCTCTGTTTATAAATGTAAACAATGTTTTCTCCTAGAGATGTTGTGAAGGTATATACATTAGAAATTGTGAAACCTTGCAAGTGTCACAGATGGGTCGAATTATTTTAGGACCTTGCCCTGCATAACCTGTGTAATCTGGTTAAATAGGTTAAGAGCTATTGTTTTTGCAGCTCTTATCATTCACTACTCAGTTAAATAAACAGACTTATCTAGACTATTATCTTTTCCCCGTATCCTCTTAGTCCTCTCATTTTTTCTGTTTGTTTATGCACTTACTGCAAATTTTAGATTATAAGTTGTCTCAAAGAAGTACTGTAGGTTCATTGGTTGTGTGATGTCTGGTAGTCCTGATTTGGATCTGTATGAGATATTGCTGCTATTAAAAAAATCTAATTTATGCAAGCCTGTACTGTATTATACTTCAAATTAATTAATGTTAGTAAAATTTTTTTGTTTGTTTGTTTTTCTAATTTGTATAGCGTTTCTACAAGAAAGCAGCTGCATTTGTGCTAAGAGCAGTTGGTAAACATTCTCCACAACTAGCTCAGGCAATAGTTCAGTGTGGAGCACTGGAAATGCTTGTGATTTGCTTGGAAGATTTTGACCCTGGAGTCAAAGAAGCTGCGTCTTGGGCACTTGGGTATATTGCCCGACACAATTCAGGTAACAGGTTTCACGTGTGTTATCTTTCAGCTTAATGTTATGTGAGAGTTATAATAAATTGCATTATTGTAATGTTTGTAAATAGAACAAGACACTCTTTTTTCTTCTCTACGTTATAAAATCTTAAATTTGGAATAAAACATGTTCTTACTTTAGCAATCTGACAATGCTATACCTTTAGTGGGAAACTGGAGTATCTGACACCAGCAGTGCCCAGTTATGAGAAGCTCTCTAGGAGGAGAAGCATTGAGCCTGTGGCCAGGAAACAACACTGTTTATTCTCCTTCATGAAAAAACTTCAGAATCTTTATGTATTGTATAAGTGTTACTGTGGAACAAAGTTTCTTTTGCCCGGCGTTAGTTCTTATTTTATACACATGGTAACATGGAGAGGCCTAAAAAAACCAAGTTTCATTCAGCTGACAGCAGTGCCTGCGGGATAAATGCACCAAATTCATTGTACTGACTATATTATCATTAGCCAGTAGACCACACTCTTCTCTGAGGGTCAGGAATAGATCCTAGGAATCCGATATCGAGCAGTTCACTGCTGTCTCACAAGCGGTTGTATAACTCACTGGCAGTGTCATGTTCCTATTTAAAAGCTGATCCTGTGGTTGGTAATTCTTTTACCAGCTATTTATATAGTTCAAGTAAAAGTTTAGAGCTATGAATCAAAGAACTGAGGGAAGAAGCTGCTGGATGGAAAGGGTGGGAGAAATGGCTTGTGTTCATATTGTTTAAAATTAAAATTTTTCTAGGATCACAACATTAACTCATGCATTTATGTTTGGTTTTGGCTCTAAAATGTACACAGGCTGAATTTGGAAGGGATTTTCTTCTTTCTGTTTTTTTATCAATATGGAGTGCTGGACTGCGGAAATCATGGGGGATTTCCCCTCCTCACTTAGTGAGAGGGTTAACTTACTGGGACAGACTCCAAAATTGTCAGAATCTTCCTAACACCACTATTTCTGGGGAAAAAAAAATCATTTTTGGGGTGCCTCTGTGTGCTAAAGATCTTTTATCTTTTGTTCATTGGGTCTGAGTCCCCATCCTTGGTTGAAAATAATTGCTGCTTCCTTCTGAAAGATATTTGCTAAGTGTCATTTGAAAGTGTTCCTTTGTATAAATCTGTGTAGTGTAAGTGTGTGTCTGTGTTACTCTTAACATAAACATTTCTGTAGTTTTGTTATGTGGGTAAATCAATATTGACTCACCTCAATTGCCCTTCATGCTATTCATTGCGTGAATGCTGGCTGATCTTTAGGGTGATCCAGTTCACTCTGTGATGATGTTGTCTGCAAAGACGGAGATGATGTGGGGGTATTGAAGACAAGAAACTCCTCAGTACAGATTTTCATTCCACAATGAGGAGTTATTTATGCAAACAGCATTTTCAGCAATTAGATTGAAATTGCAAGTGCTACCAAGCATAAGGACTTTGACAGATCACTAGATGTAATTAGTTTAAAAAAAAACAAAACAAAAAAACCAAAACAAACAAAAAAACAAAAACCAAAAAACCAAACCCAAAAAACCCTGAAAAAATCGTTCTTCCCCTGCCCAGCGATGGCCAATTCAGGGGATTTACCTTCCTCTGTAACAGTAACAGGAAGTCTCTAAAATGATTACTGAAAGTAGAGGAGTTACACTGAAGAAAGATCGCTTTGAGCATGGTATGTTTCTTACACTCCTACAAGCATGCCTGTGCAACAGGATATTGTTGGAGATGGGATACAAAGATAGATGGACATGTTCTTATCTACGCCTGGTGTTCACTGTTCAAGAAACTCTGGATTAGACTCAGATGCTTGCGTTGATAAAACTTGGCAGTTGTGATTTTTTGTCATTGACTGTCTGTGGACACATATTGCAGCTTAAACTCTATTTTTAGAGTTGAGTGTGAAATGGTTTTCCCCACCCACCAAAGGTTTTTCAGTTTCAAAATCGTTTCGGTTCCAAATTGGGACAACATTAAGACATGATTACTTTTTTTCTGTCCTGAAAAGACTGAAAGGTAGGGAGGCTTATTTGCGCCCAGCAAGAATGGTTCAATAATTAGGGCATATGTCTGCGATGTCTGTGGGAGACAGATTAAAGTCCTGATCTCTCTTAGGCAGGATGTGAACCTCTGTTTCCCTGAATACAAGCAAAGGCTCCCCGGCATTAGGCAATAACTGTTTGCAACGGGAGGGTCTGTCTGCTTTTAATCAGAAATTCCATCCATGACCTGGTCTGGTCACTGTGGTGTATGTTCCCATGAAAAGACTTCAATTTTGAGAAATCAAGACTTCTTTTCTTTTTTTCCTGATGAACAGATTTTCTGGTTAGCAAGTTTACTACTGTCTTCATACAATTATCTCTTAAAATGCAGTTCTTCTGTGAGCAGATGTTTCCAGAACGCCTGTGAAATTTTAGATCAAGACAGATGTCTCATGAGATTTCAAGACACTAGAAATCTTGCCAGGTCAGATTCCAAAATTTAGGAACAGCTCTTGCAGTCTGTTCTTTTTTGAAGATCCCTTTGAGCTGAATTTCAGACACTGATCTTACTCTAAAGTGTACAGATCAGTGTGCTGTAATTTTGCCATTCATTATTTCGACTATATTGTTTCTGCTGTTTGTGTTTGAAAAGAAATGTACCATCAAGATACCAAATACTTTTCATGGACTTGAAGGTATTTTTCAGTTACTTTTAAAATACAAAATTCTTACGTTTGAGATATGCAGGTAACTTAGCTTTCCATTTGCTTTGCTTACATAAAAGGTGTAATTTATTAGTCATCTCATACCTGCTTCAGCATGTTGTAAATCGGTAGGAAAACAAAAAAGAAACAACTCTATACACAAGCATGTTGCTGAGAGTGGAGTTATGCTCATTTTCTGTCATACGATGGTGCTCTTAGGATCATAGGATAGCTCAGCTTGGAAATGACCTCGGGAGGTCTCTAGTCAAGCGTCCTGCTCAAAGCAAGGTCAGCTACAAGGTCAGAGCAGGTTGCTCAGATCTTCAGTGATTTGAGTCTAGCAGTAACTTTTTCTTATTCCGGGCTCTAAGCTTCCTCCATACTTAATGACCTCTATCCTCCAGATGAAAGCTTTTGTCACTGGTTCCAGTAGAATCTTTAGCACTGTGGTTGTGGTGGTCTGCATAAGCCTGTGATTTTGAAGTGCAGCCTTTGGACTACTTGTGGGGATGAGAATCTTCCTATGTGGTGATTACATGATCACAGAGTCCTCAGAATAATGCAGTATTGGTGGTGGTTTTGGTCAAAACCTGTTATTTCCTGTGTGTACACCTGCCACCACAGCTGGGTCTGTTTAAGAACCCTGGTCTGGACTGAAACTTGCATTTGCTTCCAAATAAAGAAGGTTTTGCTGCTGCCTTCCACTATGTGAATATAGCATTTGTTCCCAAGTGATTTTCCTTCTCTGGGGACTACACTTGTACATTCACTTTCTTACCTTCATCTTTTCTCCTGAATCTTTTTATCCGTACTATTATCGCCAATATGTTAGTGTTGGTATGGATTTTTTTTTGTTGTTTTGTAACACTTCAGGCCACTTTAGATCAATCCTGTAAGACTTTCCATTGATTTCAGTGGGTATGTAGTCGGGATCTTATTGACTCCTCTTTGTTCACTTTCCACTCTTTCTGATCACGTAAACTCATGACTAGGTCTCAGCTTACTTTGAATTAATTTCTTAGTCCCTCCTGAGCACTTTTGTATTGAGACAAATCAGTGCAACTCTACTACAACTACTAGTTGAATGAGCAACTTTTTAAACTCCAAAGTTTTTCTTTATCAGTCTTTCTTTTGGCTCCGTATGAGTCTATCTTCACATCTGCAGTATCTCCATCTGCTAAAATCTTCCTTATATTGTCCAGGACCAAAGCAACTGATTTACAGTGGCCTTTGAGTCCAAGTTCTCATGTCTCTGATCGTACATAGAATAACATTTCCTACTTTCCCTCATACAGGGAGAAGCCCTGTTTTATCATCATGTAGTTGGACAGGTTTTTTGATGCATACCACAAACTGAAGTTCCAAGCCCAGGGTTTTTATAACTCTCTGTGGACTTACATGAGGTTCATAAAGAAGTTTTTATCTGCTTTCTCCTCTTCGGCTATTGGTCTTGTCTTTGCCCAGATAACACGGTCTTGACACAGTGTTCAGAAAAGTACTTTTTTAATTTGTTCCGTCTCTTTTAATTTCTTTGACTGAATATTTGTTTTTAATTTCTTCTTCACAACTGTATTTTCTCTTTTAATTCTTTCTCAGCCTTCTCTTTTTTTTTCTGTTCTCTCTGTGTTTTGTAATTGGATAGCAAAATTTAATGAATTCTTTGGTGTGTAGTCTGAATTAAAGACTTTCTACCAAGTGGGAAGGTTAATTGAGCCTCTTTTTGAGAAAAAAGAACCGCAGTTATCATAGAATCATTAATACTTAAAATCATAGTTTCGGGCTGAGTTTGCAGGGGAATGCAATGAGAAGATCTATATTTTCTTTTGTCTCTGCTTCGGCTTTCCTGTTTTTCTGACAGTCCGTGTACTGCTCGAGTGTCTTTTGACACACAGTCCAGCCCTCCATGTGGTAAGTTATTAGCCATGAACCTTATAAACACCACTGGAAGAACAACCATTTAATTAACCATGACCAACAGTAACCATCAGACTTCTAACAGCAAGAGCTGATCTAAATTGAATCAGATTTAGTTTGCTCTTTTAAAATAACTTTTATGGTTACTTTTGCATGCTGGGCATAGCTGTGACCTAAAAGTATTTCTCTTTCTCTCCCTATTTGAACTTCAAGATTTCAGCTCCTAAGGCATTGAAGAAACCCGTTCTTCTAGTTATACTCTGTCCCCCTTGATGTGATTTTCCTGATATTAGCATCTCCTTGGCAGACTGTAGGCAATTGAGTTGGTTGCTCTGAAGTTGCTTCTGAGGCAGAGTCAGATGGATTAATCTGTGCTGTTAGTCAGTAGTTCATGATGTATTCCACTTGACTTCTTCCATGAAAAGCTGAATGTAACTTATACCGCTTAGATTGATTAGCTAGTTTTCAGGTTTGTTTTCAGATACGTTTCAGGTACATTTTACTTCAAATTTGTAAAAATGCAGATACAGCATTTGGCAGCATTTCAGCATTTTGTTGAAATCTTATGATTTGTGTGTATTTGGAGGGTGCACACTCTGCATTTTCAGACAAATAGTTATTTGAAAAGTGAACTTTGAAGGGTTAATTTATTAGTATTAGTTTAAAAATTAATGCATTATTTATTATAATTTTGTGATGTAATATTTACAGGTTGTTTAAAATATAACATAAAATAACACGCAGTGTAAATATTTGAACTTATCACATGTATTGGAGTGTGTGGCTATAATTCACTAATTGAAAACAAATCTGGTCAGGAACATTATTTGGATATTAACAATGTAATGATGACATGACTTACAGATTTCATGAAAAACTATATTGGTCTATGTATATTTAATGAAGTATGCTATATTTTTCTTAGTATGAAAATCTCTTTATGGATGGACTATAAATCAAGAGCTAAGTTAGAGTCTTGAAATACAACAGCCATATGTTGCCATGGTACTGTTAAGTCAAGATAAATGTTAAAGATAATAATGGATACGCATAATAAGGTGTAGCAAAACTGAACTAAGAGCCTAATAGATTATTGAATCCCACATGATTTTTACCACTTTTTCAATACTCTTTTAAAATAGCATGGCTTGGTTATAGTATAAATTTTCCTTCTGATATCCAGTAATTCTTATTTTCGGACTGTGATTAATGCTGCATAGACAGAGAGAGCTAATGAATTTCTAATAGTGTAATTTTTGTCCATGTCAGCTAATCATATGCTCAAATTATTATTTTTTTCCTTTTTATTTAAGGTGCAGTTTGTTAATGATATTGTACTGATCTCAGACACACAATATCCCACTGATGATATTTCTCATTTGTGTAATTGTGTATGATAACGTTTTCATGTCATTAAAGTATAAATTCTGTCTTGTCCCATATATCGTAGCAAAACCTAGTTTTCATCAGCAAGTTCTGTTTTTCCAATCTTTTGTGTAAGATAGATCTTTTATGTATGTTTTTTGTATTTCTGTTTTTGGCATTTGATCTATGCTAATATCTGCTTATCATTTAAAGAGGGTAAAATGCTCTCTAATTAGGTGGTTGGTAAAATTTTGGTACTTTGGCTTTCTGTGTTGTTGTTAGCCATGCATAAAATGCTTTCCTATTGATCAGTGTAGAATAGCCAGGGTTTAAACAGCTGACATCTGCTTACTTTAAAAAAAGAAAAAGAAAACAGAATAACAAACCATTTCAGCCTAATCTACCTCAAATGTGTGCATGTAAATGGAGGTCCATCTATTGACCTGGGTTCTTTTCAGTTGTGGATTGGTCCACACGGTTTATGAAACCAGGAGGGCTGATTTGAAATGCAGATGTCGAGACAGTGAACTACACCCTCCCCTTTTTCCTTTGCTGTATCTGTCAGGGTGAAAAATGGCTTGCACAAGGGTCAGTCACCCATACTCACTTAATTACTTTCCTTGGACCTACAGAACTGTCACAAGCTGTGGTGGATGCAGGAACTGTTCCTCTTTTAGTGCTCTGTATCCAGGAGCCAGAAATTGCTTTGAAAAGGATTGCTGCTTCAACTCTCAGTGATATTTCAAAGCATTCTCCAGAGTTAGCACAGACAGTAGTGGATGCAGGAGCTATCGCTCACTTAGCTCAGATGATCCTGAACCCTGATGCTAAACTGAAGGTACATTTAAAAATTATTTTTTAAAATCTCCATTATACCAGTCATTACTTGATACTGAATCAAAGACACTGATGTGCGTATTTATTTAGGAAGCTCTTGTTTTGGGCGTTAACAAAATATCACTAACTATGTAGTCATGAAGAGTTCTGAACATATTCAGAGATTTGGCTACTGGATAAAAACTGCCGCTCTGTGAGGAACAGCTAAACTAATCTTTAAAGTGGATCGTATTAATTTTTTTTTAGAATTACATAGTATATGAAGAATGCAACAGATATTTTTCATGGATAAAATTTGCACCATTCAGTTACAAAAAAGATTTTGCATACTTAAGATTATACTATAAACCTGTTAATATTAAATATATGATTGTATTTCAGAATGTACTATCTGATGTGAGTAGCTGTTGTTGAAGGTTTAATCACTGGAGTTTAATTGACAAAAAAATTGTTTCTTAATCTAATTAATTTTTCTGCCTGGCTCTAACAGAAACAGAAGACAACATAAAAATGCCACTTCAAACAAATAGCTAAAAATTCTTTAATATAAACTCTGATAGACCAAACTTATGCAAATAAAGATACTTGCTATAGTTTTCAAGAAATTTTAAATTATAGTTTTAAATGGCGTATATATATATTTTCTTTTTTAATACATAGCAAGCTTGAATGGGATAAAACAAAGGAGAAACTTTTATTCAGGAACCAGTGAATGTTCTGTGCCATTATATTCGTGCATGAATTGACTCAGTGAATTGTAAAATAGCTGTAATTGTTTTCCCTATCCTGCTTTGTTTTCCTGGATGCAATAGATTTTTGTGTGCAGGAGGAGTGTGTGTTGTGGGATGTTTGTATACTATTGATTTTATAACAATTTTTATTTACTAGCGTCAGGTGCTGTCAGCTCTAAGCCAAATAGCAAAACATTCAGTGGATCTTGCCGAGTTGGTGGTTGAAGCAGAAATTTTCCCAGTTGTGCTCACATGCCTGAAGGACTCAGATGAATATGTCAAGAAAAATGGTGCAACTTTAATTAGAGAGATAGCAAAGCATACGCCTGAGGTAAAACCTTGAAAATGCAAATACAAGGTCATATCATTAGATTTTACACTTTAAATAAAATACAGGATTATTCTGTCATTTGCTTTTTGAAAGGGAGGGCAAATAGCTGTTTGGCATGTTCATTGGAAAAATATGGAAATGCGTGCTGATATTATGAGATGTGTATTGAATATGAATTGGGTTAGGAAACTGGGAATCATATAATGTATACCTAGCTACTTCATTCCATAAAATATCTGCACAGAGAGAGAGTTTTAGGCTGACAGTATTGTCAGTCCTAGATATTAAAAATATCATGAGGAAAGCCTCACAGAAGTCATGGTACCAGCTAATAAATGACAAGATCATCTTATAACAATAATAGATGGTGTGTGTTTTTTAAAAAAATCTTCTGCAGTGCTGGGATCACATTTTAATTATTTTTCCAATGTCAGTGAAGGTCAAAAATGCTCTTATTTTATTATTAAACTGATGGTAGTTTCTTTTATTAGCTTGAGTTTGTAATTCGAGCCTCAGCATTTGCAGGTTTTTTGCCAAAAATCGATACAGGAAGGTGGGGATGTTTGACAAAGTCAACACAAAATAAATAGGAAAAAACAAATAATTATAACTAATCAGTCAGACCATACGGATAATTGAAAGGCTCTAAATATGATTGTGGAATGAAACACAAGCAATGTATTTGTGGAACAGACTAATGCTGAGTGCAGCCAAAACCATGGTACTAGCTTAACAATTGAGAAGTGTTTAAACATGAGTGTTGTGCTGTTTCTTCAGCCTGCTAATCTTGAAGCTGCTGCTGATTAAAGGTTGCAGTCTTGTCGCATTTCCTGCTTTCCCTCTCTACCTCATAAGCAATGCAACTTCACTTTCTCCAAAAGGTGAAGAAATTATCACTATCAAAGGGAGGCACTAAAGTCAGAAGCCAGAGGCCACACTCGCAAGACTGCAGGTGAAGTCAGAAAAGTTGCTAGCACAGGATCCTCCATGCAAGGGGAATTGTCCGTTCTAGCAGCTCTCCAAAGGAGCTGTAGGAAGTATCCGGGTGACTCCCAGCGGGAAGTCACAGTCCACGTTGGACTTTAGAGTGACAGTGATCTCTGTCCACCTCTGAGCAACTCTGTTCAAGTAAAATGTGTTGCAGCAGAGACAGATTGGCAAACAGTATTTCTAGAGGAGTTGGCTGTGTCAGTCGTGTGAGCATTGTGGCTTTTGGATCTCAGCTCTCTATCTACCTACACAGTAGAATTCACGTGAAGGTCAGGATCTGGGGGACTTGCAGCGAGGCCTGAGGCTCACAGCACCAGGGATCCTGTCTGTGCAGGAGCTCTGCACACATGGCTGTGCCCGGACACGGGACTCGGTCATCACTGGCTGCGGTTCACAATCACGTGAACAGTTTTTCCTAAGTTTATTAATTCAAAGTTATTACTTTAAATTTCATCTAGCTGTTTCATTAACAAAACAACCCCCTTTTAAAGGCTTTAACAGTGGATTTTATGCTCGTCCACACCAACTGGATTGGAAATCCACATGCTTCGGTTTTGTTCATTTGATTTGGGCTTTTAAAAATGTGTTTCTTTTGCTTTGGAATCTTTGGGACAAATGTGATATATCTAACAAGCTAGAAAAAAATAATCCTAATATGAAATTATTTTAATTTCTATGCATTGTTGATATCATACATATACTACTGCTGTCCCTCAAGTGATACGAGAAGCAATACCTTTTGGAAAGAAACATGTTGCATACCTTGATACACACAGGAGACATCATACACTTTGGACGTGATTATATTTATAAGCAAGGCTATATAATTTGGCATTCTGGGGCAAACTCCATTGCACATCCAGTGTGCTCCCTGAAAACTGCCCTCAGAATACCCTAGCATAGCAGAATGATGTAGCCCAATTCGGTTTTGCGCATCCATGACAGTTGTCTTTGGCTTCATGCCTCGGTAGGGGGATCCACAAAGGCTCTTATGCTGCAGAGGTTATCTAGAATGCAGCTGAGAGGAGAACTGGGCCTTTCCCTCTGTCCTTGCACAGAACATACCGTGTTGACTTGGAGTATCTGGGTCAGTAGGTGTGTCTTCAGGGGCAATCATGTATTAGGCTGTCATTTGCATGAGTCTTCGGTATATACTAATGGAGTTGAGAATGTGTCATTCCATGCTGTAAAGCATCAAGAATCCAGAGTCCTGATTTCCTTGCAGTAAAGTCAATCAAAAACAGAGTAGCAAAACTGCTTAACTCCTGAGAACTTCATGCTGCACTTAGTGCCCCACAGTCTGTATGATACATCACTTTCTTTATAAATCAGGAGCAATAAATCTAAAGACTTTTCTAATGTAGTGCTTTATGCCTGTTGATACTTCACAGTATCTAATCTCTCCTGTTTATCTTTTCAGCTTTCACAGCTTATAGTAAATGCAGGTGGAGTTGCTGCTGTGATTGATTGTATTGGCAGCTGCAGAGGGACTGTCAGGCTGCCTGGCATCATGATGCTTGGTTACGTAGCAGCTCATTCGGAGAACCTGTCAATGGCAGTGATTGTCTCCAAGGTTAGCTATCACTTTGTTGTTTTCCTATAATTCTTCAGTGGTATTCTGAGAAAAAGATACAAATTAACGTAGGCAGAGAATGTATTTTGTGACAGAATTATATACTTGCTGCTGACGAATACACTTTCTCCTAATATTGCTGTTTGCTGTGGCTGAAATTATGTGGTAACCTGGTCAAAGTGTGTCTTTATGAAGTTGAACCTTTTATAAAATGTCCTGGATTAGTTTGTGAACATCCATTTGTATTACAGTGCATGATTTTTCTGTGTTGCAATTGCACGAGTACAGAAAATAAGTCAGTGAATTTCTATGGTCTGTTTCCTCTTAAAATGAATATTGTGGCTACATCAAAACCCTTTTTGAAACAAGAATGTTAAATGGCACATTCTTCATTGCACTAGCATGACTCTGCTAGTACTGCTCTACTGCTAGAGTAGTCTGGCAAAAGAAATCTTCAGACTTGAAAAGACTTCACTTCCTAATGCAGTATGGTTTGATTCTGTTGTGCAAATGACATTTCAAATGAGATAAGCTATGCATTTTCAGGTTTAAATAAATTCTGCTGGGCAATGATATAGAAGGGAGAGAATTTGCAGTATTCCGAATAGGTGAAATTAGTGCCTGACATAATATTCTGGTGTGAATAATGCTAACTAATGACCAGAGAATGAAAGTAATTTCACCGAGCACTGTTGGCCCATTTTCACACTCATTTAAGATATACGGTATGAATGGAAACAATGAAACAATAAAAACAGAGGAACAGAAATGTCTTCTAGTAGGAATACAAGTAAAAAAAAGTGGAAATTACTTTAACATAACATCAATAAGTTTGCAGGGAAGGTAAGATTGATCAAAAAATGTTCTTCTGCATTTAAAAACTAAAGAAATAGACACTTTTTTTCTTGCCTTCTCTGGAGGCTCTTCTTGGATGTGTCTCTATCTCTCCACTTTCGGGGATGCCTAGAGCAGATATGCTCCTGCTGTTGAGTGCTTGACATTAAGTGGGATGAATCCAGGATTAAGTTAATGTAGAAGCACCTTAGTAATAAATTTTTGAAGAGTAATAATGGTTGCTACCGTAACTGAATGGAAGCACAGTGAAAGATTTTGTAGGGCTCTGTGCAAACTCTCATGAATTTAGATATTTTAATGAATGATCTACAAAGAAAACCCAAATAAACTCAAAACCCAGTCCTCTCCCTTCAGAGGAGACTAAGCTTGTGGGATGGTACATAGTGCTGAGGACATAGCTGGATAAACTGAAATCATCTGAAAGAAAGGCACTGTGGCATAACCACATGGAGTTACACTAAAGTGATAGCTTCATTCCGTGGTACTGTGTCCTGGAAAGGACGTATTTTGAACAATTATTTCTGGGGTCATACTGGGCAAACACTTTGTTGTCGTCTTCTGCTGCAGTGCAGTGGCCAAAAAAAAATAAAAATAAAAGGACGATTCACTCCCTTGCAGTATTAAAGAGTGGAAGATGAAGCATTATTGGAAAGAGAAGTTAGTCTATCTGTAGTACTAATGCATGTAGTTCTGTTGTCCGTATTTGAAAAAAATCTTGAAAACCCCCTGAAGAGTGTGCAGAAAAGACTGAAAAATGATCCATTGGATGGAGAAAAAGGTTTTCTAGTTAAGAGGTTTTGTAGTCTTGCCTTACCTAAAGTAGCATGAAATGATTCCTATTGAAGTGTCCTGGCATAAAACACCAGCTACTAAGTAGCTCCATAATCCTGTGGAGAAAGGAAGAAGACTATGATCCTGAACCAGAAGAACTTTAGTAACAGCTGGATGTGAGTGAGGATTCTCCATCTCTTGATATCTTCAAATCAAGAGTTGAAACCTTTCTGGAAGTGACTGGATGAGTCAAACATGAATTAGTGGACTCAAGAAGAGGTTGATAAGTTGAAATATAGTTATGTGGATTAAAAAAAATAAATTATTGAGCCCTTCTTGTCTTAAACTGCTTTCATAGGTTTATAAACGCTCAAAATCTTTTATTTTCAGTCTGACAAAACTGAAGCCTTTACTCTTCATACAGCCTGAATTGTGTCATGTATTCCTTTTATCCCTTAAATTTGTGCGTTAGCTCAAACTGCCTTCTGACTTAGAACACTGAAGCTGTTTCTCTCTTTTAGTTACATTTATTAAGATTTATTCAAAATTCTTGCTAATCATGATGTTGTGAAAATATGACACCACTAGCATGCGTTCTCTTATAGCTTATTTTAGAAGAAGAGTGTAAATAGACAAATATTTTCTAACAATCTGTATCAGTTCCAAGTTGTCCTTCCCTGGTATAGATTTGTAAAGGTTGTGCTTTTGATTATGCTATAGGGAATACCACCACTGTGTGCCTGTTTGGTAGAAGAATGTGAAGATCATATTAAGGCAGCGGCTGTCTGGGCCTTGGGACAGATTGGAAGACATACTCCTGAGCATGCACGTGCTGTTGCAGTAGCAAACGTGCTACCCACACTCCTTGCTATGTACATGGACACACACAGTTCAGATGATCTTCAAATGAAAGCAAGTATTTTTGTAGGATGTGAGTGTGAGATATTTATTGTAATCAACATGTATAAGTGCTTAAAAGCTACTAAATGGTATGTCCTTTTATTATTGATATTCATCGAGTCACAGACTTCCTGGGTATAGGCTGCTCGAAGGCTGCCTGTCGTTTATTAGGACTGGCTGGTCCTAATGGGTGTGAGTATGGTGCATATCAAATCATGGTACAGCCGCAGCAGCTTAGTTCCTTATTTTCCTCCCAGTTTAGATCAGTTGCATACACCCATAAATGCTATAGTTTCTTGTGAGTGACTGATTTCTAATAGTCTACTATTTTTTTTTTTTAAAACTATAACATCTCGTACAAAATGTTATAGTCCTTGTAGTAGATTTGCTTACATTTGTATTATTATAATAAGACTTTAACAAATGCTCAAAGCTCTGCAAACATGCAACTCTTCATGTTTAGGGCCTTCCTTGTGTTGGAGCTAGTAGAGTTGCAATTTGGCAAAGTGTATTTTTGAGCGACAATAAGAGAACCAACTGAAGAGTACAATACGACAGGATACAGTCTCCCATGTTGTTCTATGTTTCTGTACATTCCACTGAAGCATAACATTCCAGATCTGTAAAATAACTTTTGTATAGTCATTTTCAGTGGTCACCAAAATATCAAGGCCAAATTAGCTGTACCTGTAATCCTACCCAAGAAGGTCATTACTGCTTGTAGCAGTCCACATTGAGTCTGTTTTCAGAAACTAAACACTGATGTGCAACTGTTTCACTCTCTCTTTCCCTCCCTGCCTGAATGGTACTGCACTGTGTTATCCCAGACCAGCAGACTCTCCCAGTAAGCCACGTCTAAAATACAGTATTTTAAAATGTGTTTTGATTTAGCTTTCTTATTGTATTACAGTACTTCAATTTACTTAAAGGGTCTACTCCTGCTTGCATTGTAATGGCAATTTTCCTCTGACTACTTTGACTGTAGATGACAATAATAATATGATGCGCTGTAGGTTTGGAGGTTTAATAAATCTAAGTAGAAAATTGATTCTTCATTAAGTGACCTAATAGATATTATAGTTTTTGTTGAGAAAATAGTCTTTCAGAATTCTGATCAATTTGCTTTTTTTGATCAGACTTCAGTGATATGTAACATGAATTCTTGTTGTTTTCACTGATGTCTTACCAGAGAAATCTTATTTTGCATTTCAATAGACTAAAAGGGCCTTAAAGAACATCCTTCAGAAATGCACGTATCTTCCAGCACTTGAACCATTGCTGCATGATGCCCCTCCCAATATTATGAAACATATTGTTGGGCAGTTTAGTAAGGTAAGAAAAGCTCTCTTGATGAGTAGTATGTTAATTGTTTTTCATTTAACAAGGAAGCTTTCTTTCAAAAGATGAGGTCTCTCTAAATGTCTCAGTTATTTTCTCAGGATCCCCAAGCATCCTCTTTAGAAACAGTCTGGAGCATCCTGTTCTTTTGCCTGATAAACCTGGATACTGTTTCATCTGGAACCTGCCATAATTCATCCTAAGACTGGGAAAACAGTTGCTTATAAGCAAGGTGTTTTTTTCTTCCTTGCCTCTTGAGATTAAGTGGAATATTAACCCATGTGCAAATATTTTCACTGAGCCAATGTATCACGGAAATCCCAGTCACATCTGTTTTAGATAAAGTACAAGCTGTCTGTACAGGAGTGACTTAAGTCAGTTATTTTACAATAATCTAAAGTCTTCACAGCTTTTATCCTCGTTGCTTTTCAGTCTCAATAAAGTCAGTGCAAAAATACCAAATCTTTTCTCATCCCTCTCAAGATTTGAAAGTGTTTGTTGTTAATTACGTTGTTGATTTGAGCACAGCATGTAAACAGTGATACAATTTAATCAAAATATTTCAAATTATTTAAGTAATTGCGAACTATTCAGGAGATTTCCAGTGTTTGCAATGTTCACCAACTATTGAGAATCCTGCTTAACTGTAGACTATCTTTTGTGCAATACCTTGCAGTGTAATCTGTTAGCAGGGGGTATGAGGCTGTCTTGGCGAGATGTTCTCTCTGGAAATGGCCAAGTAAAACACTCTTGGTATTCAGTTCTGATTATCACAGGTCTGGGAGCACTACTGCTTGTAGTGCAGATTCCTGATTACGTTGCCACACTTAGGTTTGTCCTGTCTTCTTGCTAAGTCTGTACAAAGATTGGAGATTTGCACAGAATCCAGGGCCTTTTGCTTCTGTGTGCTGACTGGAGCTATTAATGAGCTGAGTGCATAGTAATTGGTTACCCAGTGTATAGATTTGGATGTTGTTTGCTGTTGAAGTGGTTTTGTACCCTTCATAACAGCTGATCTTTTGTTTTGCTTTATTTTTCTTCTTCTCCTACATTGTATGAAACAAACTATACTTGTCTGGCATTTGCTCTTCTGAAGTATACATTTAAAATTAAGTTCTCTGCAGTAAAAGCATTTCTCTCTCCTGTACCATAGCTTGGGAATTTCCTATTCTTAGACCTGTGGTGGATTTCTCCTGTGGGCTTATTTATAGCACGGTAAAAGCCTTATTTCTGAGCTATGCTTCAGAGTGGGATGCTATCCGTTCTTGGTGCTGGACTGTGTCATTTTAGCATTATCATTTTCAGAGTCTGCGCAATTCTGTGCTGTCTCAGTTTGGACTGGGGGAAGGGACTGTGTCTCAGAGGTGCTCTCTGTCATTAAGGCCTCTTCCAAGAGAGTTTTCTGCCGTCTTATCCAGCCTGGGAGTCACAGTGTGGAGGAGGAAGGCAGAGAAAGGGCCGTATCCTGTCTCCTTGCTAGTTTCTACTTGGCAGTTCTTGTTGTGGGAGATACATGGAAACAGCCGTCTATTCAATTCCTACAACGAAGCAATCGCAGTTGTTCCTAACACTTCTATGGAGCATATAACAGGGAGAAGTCTCTATGTTCCCCTGTGTTTTCTTTACCTGTCTGTTGATTTTGTACAGCCTAGAGGGACCAGAGAAATGAAGGCTGTTTGCCTATATGCATGGCAGAAATCTCATCCTTCTTTTCCTTCATCCTTTTAGGCAATCCCTTCCTCCTTCAAGGCCCTTGTTTTACACTGAGATACAGTCAAATTTATGGCTTGATTTGTCTGACCAGTGTGAAGGCTTACAAAATGCTTTGGCCCTATAGTATGAAACTCCCGGAGTTGGTTTTAAACCCATCTGGTTTTGTTGTAGATGCAGCTGATGTCTTGCATTATCTCCCTCCACCCTTTTTTTTTTTTTTTTTTTTTTTAAATATTATTGCAGCCCTGTGGGCCTATGGACTACACGCTGTCATTCTCTCGCGCCTGGCCCAGCCCCCACTTCCCTCCCTCCTTCCCTCCCTCCTTCCCTCCCTCCCTCCCTCCCGTCCTCTGGACCGAGCTGCATATTGGCATCACTCAGGGAGCACAGAATGTATTGTCTGATCGTTTCTGCTTCTCATCCCCCTTGGCTGCAGAAACTTCGCCTTTTTGCTTTGTGTGTTTGTGTGTGTCTGCTTTTTAAAGGCTTCCATGGCTACACAGTGTGTTGTAGGATTTTAATATCTCGAAATTTAATAGTGGCGTGTAATGCTTCAAGGCTGCATTGTTCACTTGCAACAATTCTCAGTATTGTTTTCATGCACTAATCTATACTAGATCATTATAGTGATATAAAATTCTGCTCCACAATTAAACTGTGGGAATTGACATAAAAGACCTGAATAACTTGGTTTAAGTGGAACAGATGCTGCTGTTATTCCATGCTAGTGTTCTGGTTTTATTATCTATTTAATCTCCACAATCTTATTGTCTCCATAGGAATAATTCAAGAAATATTATTTGTGTAAAGATAAATATTCAATTCATTATTTTTATATATGTTATATATTAAAGTGCATGTTAAATTATGTTATAACCATAAAGGCCTGGTTTATGATTTTTTTCCTGTACGACTGGGTGTTAAACTACAGTAGTCATTACAGATGTTGTACCTCTGATGTTCCATTTTGTCTGTCCTCTGAATTAAAAACAGATAAGCAATATTTGATCCTAGTAGCACAGAGATTCCTTTAGAAGAAAATATTATTTTTTTTTAATATACTTTTCTCTGTGTAGGTGTTACCACATGACAGTAAAGCACGTCGTCTCTTTGTAACAACTGGTGGACTTAAAAAGGTACAAGAAATAAAAGCAGAGCCTGGGTCACTTCTTCAGGAATATATCAACACTATTAATAATTGCTATCCAGAGGAAATAGTGAGGTAGGGAAAATGAAATTTAAAACATTCATACTTACAGTATTGTTAGATGTTTTTCACAGGACAGCACAAAACAAGGATTTAAACTATTAATTTAACTTCTGCATGAACTGTGCTTTTAATAAAACTTTGGTTATCTGCCCCAGTGGTAGCACAGCTGCTAGACATACTTTCAAACACTTTCTCTTTTCTGATTGTTTTTGGAATCAAATTTCTTTGTCTGTAAACTAAGCCCAAATAATCAGGCTCTTGCAGGAAACTGGGGGGAAAAGTCAGTTCTACACCACCCAGACAGACTCTAAGGCTTCGGCACAACGACTCTCATATTAATGAATGTCTGTGGGAAATTTAGGTTATCTTGGTGACTTACTTATGGATTACTCAGGCTCCAAAATACAGGTATTGGTGAATCTTTTGATGCATCCTTGACTTCCCTAAGAGCCTGTCTGAACTAGTGTATTCAGAGGCTCCTTTGAAACTTCCTCTGATGTACAGAGGGTCCAGAGGCTCTCCTGCACAGTTGCTTTGCCCACAGCTGCCCTTCCTCCCCCAACCTCATCATGAGGCTTAAGTGTTATATAAAAGGACCATACACCAGCTGTCTGCACCAAGTTGAACTTTGCCCTTAATGAATACAGAAACACTATTAAATAGCTTACAGTCAAAATGTCACCATCCTAAATTGTAATAATGAGAGAAATGCCCTCCTAGATTCTAGATATCCATTTACCAGTCCTTCACTCCATCAACACATCAAAAGGATGTTGTACTCGTGCACTCCCTCTACAGGCTCTGAAAATCTGCATCATCAATTTTAATTATAGCAACAGAGTTCTTCAGCTAATAGTAGCTACAAACTAAGTCATGCAAAATGAAGCCCTGTTTGTCTCCACAAGGAAAGGCCAGGGGCTGTCAAATGGGTAAAAGCAAAATCATAAAGACACTTTATTCTGCAGTGAATACTTCAGAGGAAAAAAGGACATTTGCTTACGCTATTCTGGATATAATTAATGTTTCTTTGTTGCAGCTTCTTTTTTTTTCCCCTGTAAATGAAGCAAGGTTAGTCATGTAGGCTGGGATGTAATAAAGAAAAGGGCCCCTTCGAGCATCTCCTGCTTGCCTCTTTGTGCTGCTGCCTGATGTTGGTTGTGCTGCCTGAGGCACAGCTGCTATAATAGACTCCAGCTCCGGGTTTGTCCTGGAGACCTGTTATTTTAGGCTGTTTGCAGACTGAATATAATAATGCATTGAAAAGTTAGCTATAAAATCAGAGAACTAATGTGAGTTTTAAAAAGAGTTGCATTATGCAGAAGTCATCCAGAAAATGAAAATCAACAAGGTAAATGGATCTTCCTTCAGTGTGAAAACACTGGGGATTTTTACTTGAATACATTTTAGGCATGCATTACATGGAAGTATGTTCCTCTCTCTTTATAGTTAGAGCTTCCAGGGCTCAGAGATGACAATTTACATGCTTGCAAAACTAGAAATGTACCAAGATGTATGTTTTTAGAATAACACAGAATAATAAATTTCAGATACTCTTAACCTGGAAAACAAGAACTAAATGCAGCTTTGGTGATGCTTGCATATTGGAAACATGTAGTTGGTCCATTGTGGAAAACCAACTGAATGACAGCAGGACAATAATGGCACCATAGAGTCCTACTCTAATGAAAACCTATTGGATAATCTCCGTCCTTGAGTTGGCATTAGAGACAGAAGGTCATTGTGATAAATTTTTTTTGTTCCAGAATCAATGTGTCTCGCATTGATGTAGACTTCACATTAGCTTTGGGGTGTATGCTTATGTTTGACGAACAGCAGTAGACTATTGTCGTCTGGCAGCCTATGGTTTTGTGTAAACTCATGCTTTTTTATTAAAGGCCATAATTTCAAAAGAAGTTAACATCTACATTGCTCAGTAGAGACAATGCTTATGGCTGCTGAACCTATCTAAAAACTAGCCTCTTACCTACGTGCCCTTAAAGAAACTAAACGTATTTTTGAAAACCTGACTTCCAAGTATAAATGATAATGTAAGTTTTAAAGCAGGCTCTTAAAACATTGTAAGGGAGTAAATGTATAATTCCTTGACCAGTGTTTAATGCTGGGATTTTTTCTGATCAACAGAAATATGAATAGTGTTTCATTACTTAGCACAGAACATGCCTTGTAGTCTAATGCACAAACAAAATCTTTCTCTTTCAGGTATTATACCCCTGGATATTCTGAGCTACTTCTGGAAAGGGTGGAAAATTACCATCCAGTTATGTAAACTTCATTTTTTTTTATTGGAGCTGTATTTCACATTTATGCCTTTATGACTGTAATACAAATACAGCTGTTGAAACTCTTGTTTGATTCTGAAATCTCCTTCTACTGATTGAGCTACTGAAAGAACTCAGCAATTCTGGCAAGCTATATTTTGTTCTTTATAAACTTGTTTGTTGCTAAGTTTTTATTCTTTTTTGTTTTTCTTTAACATTACTACCAGATATTGCAGCATATATGAATGGAATTTCATGCAGGGATGATGATTTATCACAGAAGCTTTTTTAGAATCAGTCATTTCCTTTTCCTTCCACAAGAAAGGTTTGTTATTATCTCATTCAAATTTTAGCCTTCTCAGTACTGTAACCATTTTCCCCTTTTGCCTTTGCATATTGTTTAGAGCTTCCCAAGCTTGATGAGGGGGAAAAAGCTGGCCCCTGTGCTTTTTCTAATTATAGAATCCATTCTGCACTGAGATATCTTCTACTGCTACCTTTCAGAAACTAATGTGGTGTGATTTTGTATCTCCAAAGATGTTAGTAGCTGCTAAATAAAGACATTATCAGATCTGATGATGATGATGAAAGGGCTGGATTCTGCATGATATGATAGCGTGGTGGTCCTGGCATGGTAGATAATACCTCCTGTGCAAAAGTCCTCCTAATTAAGGCAGGAGTCACTGTGGAGGGAAGGAGCAATGCACTCTTTGGTGTATGCATTGTTGTTCCACTTGGGAAGAACGGAGTGAACTTAGAACTTCCATGGGCACAAAGGGAAGCCGACCCACTGATTTGAGTGGTGGGACTACGGCTTCTCAGTACTTATTCTTCAAAAGCTGAAATTGCTGCAGAATTGAGTTGAACCACGCTTGGAACTTAGTTTTGAAGTTGCAGATCACATTGAGGTGGAGGTTATGGGAGGTACGAGCTCTTGCCTGTCTGTAGAACATCCTGGAAATATTTCTGCCTTCTTATGTAAAGTGAAAAGACTTTTACATTCTGCTTACTCCTCTGGTGTACTGTAGCAGCGGGGAGCAGCACACAACCCCTTAGTATTTCCTAATATGTAACTGTCATTTACTATTTTTTTGTTCTTCTAACCATTTTTCTTCTCCTTGTATGCAGCAGTTTTTTGTGGGATTTTTTTTTTTTTTTTCTTTTTTTTTTCCCAAAGAGTAATAAACAGTGTTTCTGAAACGGGATGTTGAAATACTGGCAGCCACAAGGAAAGACAATATTTGAAAACCCCCGCAGGAGAGAAACTTGTCTACTTTCTTAAACATATTAACTGAATGAGTTTATAAAACAGGGATAGTCTCTTCTATTACTCGTAAAACAGGAGCAAAGACTTATTGCAGTTGGAAATGATTTAGAATGGCTTTTCTCTGCCAAATTCCAGGAAACTATTTGCTTTTGTTCTTGTCAGCATATTTTTCAGCAGTTCACAAAAACATTGATGGGCTATCTTGTGTTAAGGTCAAATGCTACAGAGGGCTGTGCTCCTGCTGCGAGGTGCTTGGTGCTCTCAGACTCTGCTCTTCAAGGGGAGCAGGGGATGCACAGTACCTTGCTGTATGGAGCCTGACTGAGACGGAAACTGGTGGTGTCATGAACGCTAGAATAGAAAACACTCCGGCTGGGTTCATTCCTTAGCCCACATCAGAGTGAAAAGTCTTGGAACAGACTAGCTTCTGCCAAATGCCTTTTTGTTTTCGGTGTTTATATTCTGACATTATTAATGCTAGGACACTAGTGGGAAAACATTAGGTCTATTAAAAAGATTGGTGTAATAGTCAATAATTTTCTCACGTGCACTATGGATATTTAAAAAGCAAATCTTGTACGATCTCTAAAATAAATTGTAATGGAAGGGCTTCCAGACAGTCTTGAAGGATCTGAAGCCTTTATTTTCCCTGATGGAACAGAAGTGGTGCAGAGAGCTGAATGCAGTTGCAGTGCAGATGGAAAGCAGGGTAGACATGGAGCTGCGTCCCCATAGCTGTCTCATGTGCTTGGGAGCACACCCACACCACACAATGCTGATGTATATGTTTTGTGCGGAGAGAGCAAAGAGGCTTCAGTCCCCTGACAAATGTGCTCCTGCTGTGTCACACTGTGCTACACTGTAAGGATTCCACAGGGTTAAATTTCAATGCCTAAACAATTTGTTCGCAGTCTTTTCACAGTCTTTTTCTGATTCCTGACAAAGGACGTGATTGCACAAGGCAAACCTTCAAAGTGGTCTGATTGTGCGGAGCACAATCTCCATCAGACCTAGCATAAGTACATCTTTACATCAGCTAGGCAGTTCTGTCCTAGGCCAGTGGCTGTTTGGCCTCTTGTCACAGGACTCTCCTGGGCGATGCCACATCCCATTAGGCTGTGGCAGTGCAAAGCCCTCTCCCACATAGTTTGAGACCCCCTCAGCTCTCACTTGCTGGCAGGTGCTTCCCTGCATTGTACGTACACCTCGTGGCTGGAGTCTTCCCTGGAGGTAAGTGCCTGCACAAGGCAGATCTAGCCCTTAACAGCAGAATTATTGCTAATTTGTATTTTAGGCTTACATTACTAGGGCTTTTTACCTGAAGTGTTTCACAAGCTCTGATGTACACAGCTCTCATTTGGCTTAAGTCATCATCTAAAACTATATTAATGTTTCTAATTGCTGCTCTGGCAGGCTTCAAGGGTGTATCGTTTGTCTCAATTTCATAGAATAAAATGTAAATTTGCATTTTAATTCATTATGCAAATGCTATTTTCATGCTAGCTTGTGACTGTGATGCTAGAGAAGATGAACAGGCTCGTTTTGCAGCTTGAGCCTGACACCATCTTGGGATGTTTGTCTCAGCTTACCACTCAACAGTGCCTGCTTCTGAGCTTAGGACATACAAGCATTTCAAGTAAGAGTCCCTCTCACAGAGGTGGCTTATTAAGACACACAAAGAAAATTAAGCCAGTGCTTTGGCAGAAATAAATGTAAGCGGAGACAGCCCTTAAATCATTTTGCCAGTTCCTTTGACTGCAGCATTGGGACTTTTCAACCCAAGTTTTTAAAGATCTTCTCTGGGGCCCCAAGCCATGATTTTTGTCTACATTACTACAGCTATTATTACATCTACAGACGTAGACCAGGGACTTGAAAGAACATGTGGATGTGTAAAACTTTACCATATTTCATTCAGTGGATGGATTAACTGGCCTACAAAAGCTCCATTCTTTATCTGAATGACTGGAAACCAAGAGGATCTGAAAAGGGGAAATTCAAGGAGTTCAACTCTTGTGCATGTAATATGTTCTGCATTTCCAGAGGGATTTACCAAGGGATTGCTTTGTCTCATCTGAAGTGATCAATCTGCTGGAGATCTGCATCTTAACAAACAAATGAACAAAATGTTGAAGGAGCTGAATGGAACTGGTGAAGGAAAAAAGAATCTCCTTTTGTGAAATAAAGCATAAAGTTACTGTAATTAGGAAGTGGATGGAGTGTGGGTAGATCCTCGGTATTCTTGATTTGGTGTAGGAGGTTGTGAATTAGCTTGGCCAAAAGGGATTTTTAAGGCACAGAGGATGCTGTGGGACAGGGAGGATTCAGATTCTGGTGTAAATTGGAGTCCTCTGATTTCTGGGCATTAGGGCTGGCTGACTATCATCCCTTCAGGTGAGGAATCTGTAAAAGCGTGCTCACCTCAGTATCTTCCTTAATGGCTGCTTGGTGTTCAGTATCTTGGTTGTTAAAGTTTTAGACCTCACTGTGTGACCCGGAAAGAAAGGAAATATGGGGTTAGCACTAGATTGCAAAGCCAGTGGTTCCACTTCTTACGCCGACATAGGATTGCTTTTACAGTCTTGGATAATTATTACAAATCCTTATGTATCATCATTTTCAGCTGTGAAGTATCTGCTATACTCCTTTGTTAACTTGCAGAAGTGCTGGGAAAATTAAATTCATATGAGAGGTTGATGCAGCAGAACTTAACTTCCTTATAACTAATACCATATTCAGAAAGGAATATTGCTGAAGAACCTACGAAAATTTACCTAAGAAATCTTTGAGATGCTGATTTTTAGAATTTGAGTTGAACTAAAAGGCAGTGGATTTTGTGAGTTGCCTCATTTGACGCAATTTGAAGGGATTTTGGAGAAACAGCAAATTACGATGTCTCTCATGACTATACTAAAACTATTGATGTCATTTTTGTATAATACTTAACTGTTAATATTGATGCTACTATGCTGTATTCTGCAGTCAGCTCTATAATTTAGCTAGTGAAAATACTAATTACATTATTACCACTGTACTGTATTGCTAGATACTGCACAAAAGATTGAATTAGGAAATACATGTAAGCAATACTAAAGCATATTTTTGATGATGAGAATGCCTTTTACACCAGAAAATGGTATTGTGCTGCCTTTCACAAGAGGTTACCCTTACTTGGGTTAAATGCATTTTGTAGTTGTTTGTGTTCTCTCCCACCCAGAGCTCTGATCACGAGGGCTCGCTGAGTGCTCAGTGAAGTGCTGAGGACCATGATCTGCTGTCTGTAGCAGAAAGCGTTGTGCTCACTCATGTGCATCAGCAAGCTATGGAGAGGAACAATGCGAGTCTACTGATGTCATCGTCTTAACAGATTTCTGCAGAGATTTCGAAGGTTTACTTTTTCTTCATAAAAATATGCTTATTACTACTAGCTCCTACCTCCAAATTGTGTTAAAGAATAGATACCCAGAATAACTTCAGCTATTCTATATTTTGTTCCTTTTATAACAAAAATTGCATTTTGGGAGAGGGGAAAGTGTGTTCATGTCTTTCTTTAAAACAAAGTTCTTTAATATTTTTTGTGTCAAAATCAGAAACAAAACTCTTCATAATGTTTTGACAAGATCTGTGCCCATTGCTCTCAAGGAAAGTTGGGTCTTCACTGATACAGGCTAGTGATGTGTTTTATCCTTGTTGTTCTATTTATAATTACGTCTGATGGGCTCCGTACAAGTTCACCTTTCAATATTAGGTCAGTGTTAAAGCCATTATCAACCTAGAAGGTTGGATTCCTACCAAGATTCAATCTTTGTTGCCCCACAGTGCTATAAATTATATTACAATCTATAGTTAAAAATTAATAATATGCAACATAGAGGTCTGATGGAATCATGTTAATGAGAACACTGAAGCTTCATTGACTTGCAATATCATTAGAGCTCTGAGACAGGTTTATAGCTTTGTGCAAAGTATATTTGTGTTGGTTTAGACACAGTATTTATTTGGTCACACCCAGCCAAATGTCCCCTTACTAAATTAAAATAAATGCTGGTTAGTTCAATGAGCTACAAAGATATATAGCGTAATTTCAGGTTCTCAAGTCACAGAAAATAAGCCCCAACAATGGAAATCAGTAGAGGATCAAAAATGATGGATATACTAGAGTGAATATGAACAAAGAGGGAAGGGAGTTTACTGAGTTGGGCAAAGTTAATTTTTTATAACTCAAGCAACGTATAAAATTTGGAAAGAACAGCTCACGTTTGTAGTCTGCTCTGATCTTTCTGTAACCCCTGCCTGTATACGTATACACGCGCACACACACTTGCAGGCATGGGCAACCAAAATGTAATTGTAATGATTTCTGTCTTTGCTTTCACAAGCCTTGCCTCTGTAAAGCATCTGTAGTGGCTGGAGGAGAGCAGGTTGTTGGCAGGTCCTCTGCTCACTAATGCCAGCTTTATGGTACTAATTTCCATTAAGGTCAGCAGCACCCACCTGATTTCCATCGCAGTGAGGATCCGGCACTGGATCTGCATCACCCCTGCTCCTTTGTGCTCTGAACAGCTCTTCTTCTTGCTGGAAACAAAGCAGAAGTGATAAAATGACTTCCTTGTTTTCTTTCCCAACGGTGCTTCAAATGAGGGAATGGTAGGAAAATCTTTCTAGAGCTTTTGTGGAATGGCTTGTGCTCTGTGTTGGAGACTGAATTCCCAGCCATGCAGGGCGTGAAATAAAAGGGTACATTAGAAGAATGAGTAACATACTGGTGTTGCAGTTATTACCTGCTTTAGGAAATGAGTATGTAAGGAAGCTTCAAGTTTTCTATCTGTCTCCTTTCATGAGTAATACCTCCTTGCTGTAGCCATCTCTGAGTTTGGTCTTGGAGCTTGTTGTCTCTGCCTCCTGCTTTGAGACCAGGTGGTTGCACCAGTCGGTGGGACAGTGGCAGTGACGCTTGTCCCAGTCTAGTCTTGGATTGTTATTCCCATGGATGTTTTTGCTTTATGGGAACAGAAAGGAGGATAACTCCGACAATTCTACAAGCAGTTTAACAATATGAAACTTTCTTGGTTTCAGTCACTCCAAAGCAAATCCTACGCCAACTTATCTGTGAAGACTGCAAGGGCTTGGAGAATGCTGTAGACAGGGAAAATTGGCAGTGGGAGGCTGGGCAGAGTTCAAGGGGAGCAGGTCTTGTGCCTCTGCTGCTTGCATGCCACCACAGCCAGAGAGATGGAGCTGAAATCAGTCTGTCCTTAATTGCATGGGTTAAGACCCTGCCCTGCCCTCGAAAATGCCCTGGGAAAGGCAGTGTATAGCATATACCCATGGGGCTGAGGGGAGTTACAGATTCCTCTCCCCTCCTCCATCCCATGTCCATTTGGCAGCAGCGCACCAACTCTACCTGGTTGGGTCTGGCACAGGGAGGGCTTCCACCTCCTTCGGATGTCCAAGCGGTGTAGTTCATTAGTGCTTTGAACTTGAAAACTGCTGTGAGAGCTGATTGTTATTACTGTTTACTGATGTGGTCAATGTATAGCTGGCCTTAACTAATTTTCTTGTGGTAATTCCCTTGGTTAAAATGAAGCAAATGAGCTGTTTTGGTGACTGTTTTAAGAAGCTGCCGTTTCAGAAGCTGTAGCTACATCACCCTGTCCAACAGCAAGGGTGGAAACTTGGCTTTCTCTCAGCTCCAGTCTGGACCATCTCCCCATATTTATGTATCTTTTTATATCAGACATGACCTACTAGTAACAAAAATCTGTTAAAATTTTTGCTACTGACTCGAATTATCACGAGCTTGTGAATCGTTGTTTTAGGCCTAGCCCTTCCCCCTCCAAATGTTTTTTAAAATCCCAATTTTATGTTTATGCTAATGTAGTCTTGCAATGGGAATGTTTGGTAAAATCGCTGTTTAATTTACAATAGAAGAGTGCTTTAGCAGCTGTTTAATAGCAGTTTAACTACTCTGACCTAAATGACTGTTCTTAAGAGATTGAAAAGTAATTGAAAAGGTGAAAAAGTCCAGGACTGTCCTCTCTTTATTTTTTTTTTTTTTTTTTTGCATTTTGTGTGTTTCTTTCTTAAGACATCTTTGAAACAGCTTTATAAACAATTTGAGTTCCTCTGCGTAATTCATATGAGAGAGGAAAGAATGTCAGTTTGCTTGGACTTGTTTTCTGACCACCTGAGAAAAATGAGTTTTTCATCCTCTTGAATATCATCTGGAGTTATAATAAAATGTACTTTCAGCTGGATTCCTTCTGCATGAAAATAGACAGAGCTACATCATTGCACACCTAAAGGAAGGACACAGAACTACAAAAGCAATCTGAAATCTGGATTTTTTTCTGCTCCTCGGAGACCACAAGTAATTTTCTATAATCTTAATGAAAATTATTTTAATCTTGAAGGAGGGATATACCTCTCCCTTCCCCACAACCTGAGTAGTCCTGAGCTAGAGATCGTTTAATACACAGCTACATCGCCCGTCAGGATCATAGTGTGAACCCCTCCTAGCAACAGCTATTGAAGGAACCGAAAAAACCCCACAAAACTAAAAGGTGATTTGGGAAAATTCACTAGTAAGCTACTAAAACTTCAGCTGAATGCTCATTCCAATCTGTTGCCGATGAATGCAATGTGGTGCTAGTGTGTGGGAATCCTGGGGTGATAGACACATGAAGAATACATAAAAGATGGATGTTTGCTATCTAGCGCTGCAGACAGGCGTCCTACTTGTCTGGGGAGCTGGTCCTGAAAACCCTCAGCCAGGCAAAACCTTTTGTTGATTTGAGGGTGACTCTGCACTGGAGAAAGGTTCCTGGGCCCAGGCATATGGCAGTCAGATGACGGCGGCGCAGCTCCCGTGATGTGCTCCGGGCTGGTGGAACGGTTAGATGACACAACTCCACAACTTCACACAAGCGGGCTGTAATCTGAAGCCCTTCTGCAGCGAAACCCTAGGCAGCAAGTACAGTTTCTGAGCCTGATATAAATTCCATCCTGTTTAACTGCCATCACTTCTACTGCTGCAGATTAGCAAACCAAGTGAAAGAACAAAGCAATGGGGAGATTTGACCTGGCTTCATAATGCGGTTGAAAAACTCCTCGTTGGAGGAGCAGTTTCCATAACCCCAAAAGCACAGCACTGAGGTCTTTGCTGTCTTCTGGTGCCATATCATGCTCTGAGCGGGCAGCTGGTCCATTTGCTTCGTTCCCTTTCTCCTGCAGAATGAAATAGTGGTTCAGTCACTTTCTTCCGCATTTCCTTCATCTTCTCTCTCTCTTTTTTTTTTTTTTAATTCTTTCATTTGCTTTAACTCAAATTCACTGATTCACATTATCTCATACATGACTTTATCTGTGGAAGAGATGCAAGAATCTCTCCTTTAGCTCCTTCTAATGCTTTTCCAGACGTCAGGTACTCCCTCTGTTTCTTGATTCTAGGTTGTGATGTGCTTTAATTTGTCCTGTGTTTTTGTTTAGTTGACAAACTACTCTTTGCATCTCCTTTAGCCCTTCTAAATTACCACTCCACACATCGCCTGTCATAGTTCATGCTCCTTTTGTTTGACTTTGCTTCTTCCAAGGCTGGTTACTGAGTCTTGGCAGAATTGTTATAGCATCTCACAAACAGCTGGTTTTTTGCTGTGACAATAGGCTGATGTGTGCCTGAAAAGTGAACCCACAGGCATGCATATTAAATGCTTACAACGTCGTGACAAACACAACCAATTTTTTGAAATCCTTAAAAAAAAAATAAGGTGGAGATTAAAAATGTGAAATAATTGGAAAGAAACATTCCCAAACTGAGGAGCAGGCATGCTTGAGATGAGCCACGCAGTAGCAGCTCTGGGGAAAATCTCAAAAAGGTCTGTTGCAGTGAAAGACTTCAAGAGGAGAGGAAAACACCATGGACCCCATGATGTCCCACACGTAGGTAACGTAGCGTGTGGGTGCCTGCACCATTTCTGCTGGGTTGTATCACAGTAAAGGGACCACGGAGCAAATGCAGCTCTACTTAACCATCAAGACAGGGTGTTCTTATTTTACAGAATTCATTTATTGCTTCAAATAAACCATTTTATCAGACGACTACATCATGATCACTCTGAGCATGTATTTTAACAACAGCCTTGTTTTAAACTGTGTGGCGTACACTTCTGCCTCTCTCCCTCTCTCTTCTCTCTGTATCTTCCCTCCACTTTTCCATTTACTTTTCCCCACAAATGCTTGATGCACACTATAAGGTATGTCTGTTGGTGGGTATTACTTTCACCATCTTTTCTTTGCAGTACTATGTCTATACATGGCAGACAGCATCATTCCTAATTACATGTTGCCCCCAGATGCTCCATGGATGATGCTGATGGATTGCTGTGTGGGTGGTGTTGAAGGGGCTGGGGGAGGGGAAGCTGGGATGCGGCTCCTCTAAGTGGTAGCAGAGGTCTGTCTCTGGCCTGGGCTCATCAGTCCTCCCTCAATAAACTGAGCTCAGGAACCTCCGAGATCCTGCGTCTGGGTGTTGGAAAAGGGGATGTAATGCAGGGCGGGCTTCGGGATACAACCCAAACAGACAGGGGAGCAGGAGGGGCTGGGAAAGACGGGGAATTTACCCTTTACCTATCGCTGCAGAAACCACACAGCCCAGAGGGCTGACAGACTACACCAGCTGCTAAATTGTGATTTCTTGATTTCAATTCCTCCCCCAGCCCCTGTTTTGTGCCGGGGGGCGTCAGCGCTGTGAGGCAGAAATGCACCACAGCAGTTGGAGGCCGTCTGCCCTGTCGGCTCAGCTCCATTTCCTTAATGGTACTCCTGACAGCGACCTTCTTGCGTGGATTAAGATATGACTGTTGTGGTCGAGGGCAGACAGTGCTTTGGAGCTGAATCAGGTGATTTTGGGCTACCAGAAGTGTGGCTGTGGAACTGGCCGACTGAGCCACTGATTTCCAGCAGCTGCCTGCTCCGAGGCTGGCTCTGTGGAGGACCTGGGTAGAGCAGAGGCAGGAACGAGCATCGGCAAACCCTGCCTTTAAAAGGAAGGGGCCTTCCTGCAGCAGAGGGATGGACATGCCTGCCCCAGAAGACTGAGGAGGAAGAATGGAAAGTGGAGAGATCCTGGACCTTGAAAGGGTGCTCTCCAAACCCCACAGAAATCCAAGCAAAGGCAAGGAGCCGAAAGCAAGGATTTCCAGTCCAGTGTTTGTCGCTTTTACATAGACCTTTAGTCTTCAAGGGCTGCCAATTGAGAAGGAGGAAGTGAGAGAGTGCAGGTGTGTGAAAGCGCATCTGTAACGTCTGTTTCCTCCTCTCTTTAACTGTCCTGTGGTCCTTGAAGAGTTTTATATTTAGCAGGTCAGCTACTGGGAAGACATGAAGGGAGGCAGGCACTACTGGCTTAGGGAACTGAAGCAATTGGACTCTATGGGTTTTTACATCCCAAGCCCAGTTCTTGGCCAGGAATTCACCCCACCAGAGTGTGCGCTGAAACTAGAAGTGTCTTGGGATGGTGTGCAGAAGCACATTTAAGAAGAGAAGACATTAGCTGCTGCGTCAGACCAGTGGTACATCCAGCCCTGAGTCTGTCTGCAGCAGTGGCAGAGGCATTGCCACCTGCAGAGAGCAGGTCAGCCTGGTCACGTCCCGCGGCCCGTCCTCTCTGTGCTCCCCCGGCATCCCCAGCTGTTGGATTTGAATGTTCGAGGCTCATCACTGCCTGACCCTTCTAGTATCTGCTTATGGACCCACTTCCTGCTCACTCGATTTTATGAAGTCCTTCTAGAGTTACTTCTCTGAAAGAGCTTAGTGTGACATACAAATCAAGGACTTCATCGTGTGCTCTTCTCTTCAGGTACTCACTGAAAACTTTGACTAAAGCCCGTTCCACCACCAATCCCACAGCAGGGAAATTTTGCTGATGCATGTCCTCCACCCTTACAAGTGACTATTAAGCCTTATCTTTTGCTTCATGTCCTGCTTCCAATTTTCTGCCCCTAAGAGTCCTTCCTCCCGTCCTGTGGCAAGCTAGTTTCTCTGATATCCTTTGGTGTGGAACCTCATCAAAAGCTTTTTCAAAATTGGACTGTTCTGTGCCTGCTGGACCCACATGCCATCTTCCCCGATGCACTCCAAGGACTGTGGTGGGTTGGTGAGGCAGGGTTTCTCTCTGCAGAAGCCATGCTGCCTTGTTCCCAACAGACCATGTTTACCCCTGTATACAGTGGCTTCATTTTTTTAGACCCTACTGCCATTAGCAAGGATGGACGGCAAAATTCCTGGTCTGCAATTCCCAGGATCCCTTCTAACGTCCTTTTTGTGGCTGGGAGTTGCAGTGGCAGCTTGCCAGCCCTCTGGCAGCCTGGTGCCTGCTGTGCTGGGTTACCCTCCCCGTCCTGCACAGCCCAAGGCTGAGGGGTGAGGATGGAATAGTAGTCAGGGACAGAGTGGAGCTTTACTCAGGAGTGGAAACCATTTCCATCCAGGGAAATACCAATAACTGATTTTTTTTCCCCTTCAAAATGCATTTACTCAACTTCTGAAGTGAGTACTTCAGGGACAAGGCATTTTATATGGCTTCTCATGCAATGGTCTGCAAAATGCAGAGAAGATGTATAGAAATTAGGTGATAATACAATTTCTGTCATAGTTCTTGTGCCTGCTATTGATATATAATGATATATATATATATTGATTGGTGAGATTTTCCTTACAATGTGATGGGGATATCTGCATTGGCAATTTATTGGAGTAAAGGGGAAGAGAGACTGTAACGCTACACTGAAATAGTGGAGATAGAACTTAACAGAAGAAATGAGCACAAAACTGAAGAACGTAGCTAAATATAGACCCTTTGGGCTATAGAAACAACTCAATGAAAAGTGTTGACCCAACTATTAAATGCGGATATTTCTTACATGACATCTGATGAGGGACAAGTGCTGCTGAGGAGACTCCGAGAGGATCCAGCTCTGGAAAGAGGCTGGAAGGCAGCGAAGCCTTTTCTTGTCCCTGCTCACAGGTAATGCTGTTGTGCAGGTAATGCTCTTTGCTGATCGTCACCAAGATGGGGAGAAAGGAAAACACAAAAGCAAAAAAGACATAGTGAACAGTAAATAAAAACACAGGAGGCAGCAGTAGAAGATGTCAGTTTTCTGTTGGGCTCGAAGCGACTGCCGAGGAGCTTTGTTCTGGGAAGAGAAAGTGCCACAGCAGGACGGGAACGCTTGGCTTGGGCGGGTTGTCATATCTGTCATCATTATAAGCATGGACAGATGATGATGATCTCTCCATTCTGTTTCTGGTTTTTCTCAGTCTCCAGAGAGGCTCATCCAACTGTTTTCACCACAAAATTTATTCAGCTAATTTGTCCACTTTCCTCTCTCGTTTTCGTCCAGCACTTCTCACCTTCATCAAGCTGGCAGCATCTTCTCTGTGCCCACTGCTACTTTCAGCCTTCCCTGTTCCTGGAGACGCTGACTGCTTTCGGGGCCTGGTGGTGTGTTACTGTCTGCCTCCTGCACCGCTTTTCAGCTGCTCTTTCCTGCACATCGTGGCATCCCACACAGCGCAAGGCAGGGGCAGGGCAGGGGGAGAAAAGCAGGCAGCAACGGGGGGCTCTTTAAGCGGGTCACTTCTCATAGATACAGTCTCCTGCCTCCTCTCCTCTGGCTCCCCCTCCGCACCCATCCCTCGGGTGCTGACCCCAGGTTTATTTTCTAGCCGCCAGCAGCAGTGTGTCTGAAGCCAGGCGGCTGCCAGCACAGCTCGCTCAGCTGCCGCGGGACGATTTTGAAGACAAGCCAGTTTCACAGGGCTGCAGCTGGAGGGAAAGAGTTTCTAAAAGCTCGTTCCTCTTCAGAGTTTTCGGAGAAGATGTGTATGATCACCGATGCTTTCCAGTCTCGGTTTTTGATAAGTGAGTTGAAGAAAGATAGAAGTCTAAGTCCTTTTTATTTATTTTTTAATTCTTCCAAATGATAACTAGGACATAGCAATTGTACCTAGTTCTGTAGCTCTCTGCACCCTGAGCTTCTCACATCCCATGTTTGAGGAGGACCACTCCGAATGAGATTTATGTATGTGTGGGCATTCGGTATAATTTGAAACAGACTGCAGCTCAGTGTCAGGGCATTTAATTTTAAGGCAAAAAGCCTTAAAATCATGATAGAAGTCATCTGGGGACCTGCACCAGCAGCATGCAACCTTTCTTGCCGGAGTTGTTCCTACCTGCTTGACGCAGCCTGCAAAACAAACAGCCACCCATGCAATCGCAGCACCGAGAAAACGCCGCTGTGATGGATGGCGTCCAGGTGTGACCTTTCACCTGCTACGGTAGCCAAAAATCTTTGTGGGAAGAGTGCATGATGGAAGATTATGGGATAATAAAAAAAAAAAAAAAAAAGAACACCCGCAAAAAAAAAGATCAATCAGCTGAAGGATTCTGTTGTTAAGAAAGTATTAACTATTTTTTAAATACACAGCCATCTGACAGGCCAGGCCACACCTAGAAGGGCTAATGATAAAGCCAGAGTTGGCTGGAATGGTTCAGTCCAAAGGGCAGAGGCTGGTTTGCTGGCGAATGCAGAGCGAATCTTCGGTGAGCTGCTACAACGGATGCAAGAAACCCAGCACACAATCTATTATCAAACGCGTGGTGGAAAATTGACATTTCAGCAATGTAATACGCTTGTTTTTCCAGTGGCATGAGACTAACAGGCTCTTTTTCTGTGCTTGATACAGCGTCATCCACATCTGAGCAAAATAAATGGGGAGGAAGACGATTTTGCTGTCTATTCTTGGCATTGCTAATTTTAGTGCTGCTAAGAAGAGGGATTTTTTTTTTTTTTAAAGAAAATGTAACAAAGCACATGAGTCTTAGAATAAAACTAACTGTAAAGGGCAACATCACTGCTGTTCCTTTGATAACTTGTATTTCAATAACTGCTGTACATCCCTCATGTTGTCTGGGATGAAAACCAGCCGTCAAACTCTGACACATCGGTGTTACGACATCTTTCCAGCTTCTCTGAACCCCAAAAGCAAACCAGGGTTTGTGTAGCTGAAATAAATATAGAATGACCATGAATGGAAGCTTCTTAATTCAGCCCCATCAGTACAAAAGATTACTTATCTCGTCTAATTTCTGTGCTGCGTGCAAGAGGGTTTGAATTCCAATTTTGGAATCAGTTGCCTCTTTCCCTTTTGCAACTCCTCCTCCTACTGTTGTGGTAGTTCATAACATACAGATCCACGTATCGAAAAAAAAATGGTGGAGAAAGGCTTGGCTTGTGATTTTTTTTTCCTTCCAGTCCAACCTTCTCTGAAACGCAGGCAGACGTGTTTCTTTTCCCTATGATATAGCTCCTATTATGTGCTTTGCACCTTTAAATGTGCGAAGCATCCTGCCTGCCTGGCAGGACCCTGATATCAAGATGGGAGAGAGACAGGCTTTGTTTTCTCTCTCATGGAGATTTTGCATTCGGTCTTCCTTTACCGCTACGTTGGCTTGTGGAGAGGGTTAGTAAACAACCCCGTCCTGTTTCCCAGTTTCTTTACATTTTCTGTACACAAAAAGCAAAGAGCAAATTTCCCCCCTGCACAGGGAAATGCCAGGAGAGGAAAATGTGCAAAACCTCAGCACGGGGAAGCAGCGTCTCCTCCACGGCAGAGCCTTCTCACAGCAGACAGGCAGGCTGAACGCTCGCGTTTGAAACCACAAAACAAAGAAAATAAACTAGCAGGCAGGCATTCTCGAGTGCCTGAGGACTATTTCTGTTCCTCACCAACCTGCTGGCAGCCAGGACAGCAAGGAAGGCGCGCTGCTGCGTGGAGGCCCCATACGTACAGCTGCATTTTGGGGATTAGGCATTTGCCTTCGCATTTTCAGATTGTTTCTTTTTTCTACCTGGGTCATCCATATCCTAGAGTACAAGAAAGTGAGAATACTATGAAGGTCATTCTTCACCCGTGGTAGGTTACTGGTTAAATTGGTTAAGCAATGATCTGATTTTGTAACTTGTTTCACATGAGCAAGCGAAGGGGCCGCAGCCAGCGGGGAGCGAGGCTTGGCTGCGGCAGATGGGGACAGCTTTCCTGCGGGGTGACAAGTTTGGAGACCTGAGCTTCTCAAGGATAAGTTTTTCCTTTACCCCGCTCTCACATGGGCTTCAGAAGCTGCACGGTGGCTGCTTTCTGAGAGGAGGTGAGTCTAAGGCAAGCCAAAGTGAGTGAAGCCACATTAGCATTTGGGTTTGTTTGTATGGTCAGAGGCTTACCCATGCTGTCAGTTCTGATGAGTTCATGGAGAAGTTATGGCAATTTGTGGGGAGGCCTCCAGGCTTTCAGATGAGGTGTGGACTCACTGTGGTTGGAGCTGCATTCTTTCTCTCCCCCCGATACAAGTGACCTCCTTGGAGAAAAAACCCCAGGCCTTGTGTCAGAGCAGTATTCTGCATTCATTAAACAGAGATTTCAGCTGCTGCGTGTGTAGATGCGTGTGCACACGGAATAGCAGCGTTCCTACCAACATCCTCCCTCAAGAATCCTGTTGCGGGAGGGCAGTTATAAATAACTCTTCGGCCACTATAATTGTTCTGCCAGCGCAAGCTGCCAGAGAAATACATTGACTCAGCACATGCCTGAACAAGCTCCTTTCCCAGGCAGCACCTCCCACCCTATAAACATCCCCGCAAAGTCCTGTAGGTGCCTGGTGGGGCAGCGAGCCCCAGCTGGCTGCTGTGGCAAGCTGGCGTAAGCCAGGGCTGAATCAAAACGCATGCTTGTAAAATATACTGAAAATAAAGCACTACTTACGCACTAGTTAATATTTTTTTCAGTACCCCCAGCTATAGTTCGAGCCACGGTTGCCAGAACTCCAAGTGCCTTTCCCTGCAGTGGTATCTGGGTGTTTCTTGTGGGGAAACGGGTGTTCTTCTGCCGCTCGCACAGAGCCGCGCTGGCCTTTACTGAGCCAAGTAAAATGATCTTGTACGCGTTCACTGACAAGTGGAACAAAATTGTCCCCCGTGCTAATGTTCTTAATGCCTGCTGCTACAATGCTTTTTATGCCGCTTCCGCCTGCCACAGCCTCACCAAAGAAAATCCCTGGCCCCGTACCAGGTAGGAGGCTGCAGTCCAATTTTTTGCCGCTGTTCCTAGAAGGATATTAATTCTTTTTCTATAATTACATGGGAGATTCATTTTCTTATTTAAAAAAAACCACCTTAAAAATAATAATTAGGAACCTGACATTATTCTTTTATTTTTCAAAGCAAGTTCTACATGGAAGAAAGAACACAAAAAATGTGATTTGCTTTTTATCACTTGGAGCACCAAAACGGCTACAAATGAATCCAAATGTAATTTTCTTGAGAAAATCATTCCTCTGTTATGCAGATCTTATTTGCTGTACTTCTCAGGGCCTGTTTTACCTATGTAGTTTGAAATTATTCAGAAAAAAAAAATCTGCCTTTTTTGTTTGTGCAAATCTTAGTTCTGCCTTTTTATTCTGCTAATTCTGTCTCTGAGACTGCTTTTTCTATTATTATTAATTCCTGCAAGTAATTGTAAAAGACATATCTTCAGAATATCACCCTCTAGCTTTCCAAGAACCTATTTGAACATGCACAGTATGTTCCCTTAACTACATGGCTCCATTTAAACCAGTCCAACTGCTTGGTAGATATGTAGGTAAACTAGTGCTCTACCCTTACCTTGCTGTATCTCTTTCCTGAAATGGTGATGGCATCATACCTTTACATGAGTAATATTGCATATGTAGTAAATGTTTTACCACTGCAACTACTTTGGTAAAATAAAATCATACCCTGCCTAATTATAATGAAAAAAAAACAGGGTGTAGAGCAAGACTCACTGGTTAATTCTTTGTTACAGTATGTTTCCGGCTGCAACAGAATTTAAGCATCATATTTTCCCTGTGGTGTTGTTTTAATTTTTTTTTCCATAATGTCACAGGTTTATTATTTCTAAATGCAACGACGACATCGGTTACAATGGGAACATTTTTATCTTTGCCCTGTGTTCCGTAGAGACAAACCTCGAGAAGTCAAACAGTGTGCTTTCAAAAATGAGCTTATCTCTGAGGTTAAACAAGGTGTGGCAACCCTGACATGGGTCAAGAAAATGTCATTTTCCAGCCCCTAACAGGGGTCCTCGTTCTGTAATGTGAAGATGGTTTCATAGCTGTGTATTTACATATTTTTAGCACCGTCATATACTTTGTTTTCAGCAGAGATGTTATATTTAGAAGTTTCTCAAAATGTGGAGCATGTGTTAAATTTCTTTTGCGTAATCCATCAAGACTAATTTGATTTGAGACCAGTGCCTTTTTTTTCCCCCATCTGTTTGGAAAAGTGCAGTTGTAGAGACATCAGTCATGTAACACTTTCTGTGAAACAGCTTTACTGACAGTTGGGAGTTGTCAGTAACCATGTGGATTTCAAGCTCTCAGTCTGGCTACGATGAGAAAACCCCCCTGACACATAATTTCCACAGAGCCACAGAATATAAGGACAGAAAGATCCAGCGTGATTATCTAGCTGACCTCCTGCCTAGCCAGCCCAGGGATAAGTCATGTTTCAAGCCTAATCGCTGCAGAAAACACCAGCTTTTGGGACAAACATACACTCAATTTAATAGCATTTGCTCGGCGGTCGCCAGTAATTTATTTCAGTAGTTAACGACTGTTATTTAGTTCATATATATGTTGTGTACATAACTGTGGATTGTTTCCTGTTTCAACTGATCTAGCTTCAACTTTCAGCCTTTGGGTAAGCTTTAAGAGATGCCGAATCTGTGTTCCTTGTCTGAATGCCAGAGACCAAAGCCTCTGTTGGGTGAGGGTAGAACGGGTAGATGCTCCAGGTGGCAAATTGCTGGAAGCAGCAAAACAGATCTGCAGAGGGAAACCCATGTCCCTGCTGCCCACACCCACAGCCCCACTTTGAGTTTGCTACCCCAGTGCTGGGGCAGGAGAAGGGGCTTGCAGGGCTTGGCACGGGCTTGCAGGGCTCACTGGCTCTGCCTATGTGCAGGAGGTGGAGGAAGACACACCAAAGTGCCCATAAAAGCTCTTTTCCTTTCAACTAGGAAGTCGTAAAGCTCAGTTTTGCCCCTACACCACTGAGAAATGTGAAATCATCTCTCTTTAAACCAGTGCAGGCATCTCCATTATGTTCACCTTTGGGAAGCTACCATACCTGGAATGTCTCAGTCTCTCACCAGAAGAAGTTTTGTACCTTCTAGGACGCTCTTCTCTTCATTTGTATTCTGCTCAGGAGGTGGCCAGCAGAACAGCCCACAAGGTGATGTCAGAGGTGATGTAACCTACTGCATCATACTTGGCATTTCCTTTTATCCGTGTTGGTGTGCACCCATCTTTGTATATTAGCTCCTTTTGTGACAGCAATATGGTCTGCAAATTCAAATTAATTTACTATGCTCTCCAAGTCTTTTTCCTTAACCTCTGCTGATCAGCACAGCATCTCTTCTGCAGTAAATCCTCCATCCTTGTAGATATCTGAGCTTGCTTTTGGCTGCACTGGAAAGCTTATGGTTTCACTGTGCCCATGCAAATGATCAAGTTGACTCTGGGTTACAATTTTTCGTCCTCGTTATTCGCTGTTCCCCTGATCTCGGAGTTTTTAAAACATTACTCAGGAATCACTGTATCTTCTAAATGCAGTGCAAAAATCTGAAATAGTGCATATTCCGCTACCTTCTTCTTGCAAATTGGAAATGAATCCACTTAATCTTGTTTATAATAATATTTTGTTATCATTTAATACAGTTATTATTCCAATTAGTTAATCAGAGAATCAAGGGACCTCTGGAGTTCACCCAGTCCAACACCCTGCTTGAAGTGGGGGTTTCACCACCAGTGGATGATGTCAGCCATGGTCCAGCTAAGTCTTGAAACATCTCCAGGAACAGAAGTTCCATAACCTCTCTGGGCAACCTGTTTCAGGGTTACACTGCCCTTCTGGTGAACACATCTTCTCATGTCCAGACATGTCCAGCCACCTCAGCTTGTGGCTACTGGCCCCTTTTACAGCCTCTAGTGCTAAGAAGACATGTTGGGCTCTTGTCTGCGTACCCATCCTTCTAAGAGCTGTGGGCAGCTGTTCCAGCTCCCCTTGATCTGGCTAAACAGGCACAGCTCCTTCAGCTTCTCTCATATTGCTCCAGGTCTCTGATCATCTCTGTAACCCTCTACTGGACCCTTTCCAATTTCTCCATGCCCCTCTTGGACTGCTGAACCCAAAAATTGGGTGCAAAGCTGAACAGAGGGAAATAATAACTTCCCTCAGTTTTCTGGCCACTGTCCTTCTAACATAGCCCAGGATGTGACATGCATTGTTCAGATGAGAGAGCGTGCTGGTGATTCACATTTGGCCTCGTGCCCTCTGTGATTTTCAGCTCCTTTTCACGAGGATGACTCCTCAGTGAGGTGTTTCCCAGCTTCTAGCAGATCACATTTCCTTGTTGAACTTCATGAGGTGTCTGTTGGCCCAGATCTCAAGTTTATAAAGGAGCCCTTGCATTGAAGCTTTGCTGTTTGTGAATCCAGACAGTGCAAGTCATCAACAAAGCTGACTGTGTTACCATCAAGGTTGCTAATGAAGATACTGAACAATGTGGATCTCAGTATTGACTCCTTGGGTGCTCCTCTGGTTGCTGGTGACCTGCCAGACATGACCTACCAGTTTTCAGCCTGTCTTCCAGCCTATCTTTCTAGCCCACACCCTCTGAACTCCCAAATGATGATGCTGCGTGAGATGGTGTCAAAGCCTCGCTAATGTCAGGGTAGATTACACCCAACACGTTCATTTTCTTCACACATTCAGAAATTTCATCTTAGAAAGTAGGCTGGTTTGCCATCAGGTACTTTCTTGTCCTTCATGGCCTTGGAAGTGGATCACAAAAAGGACACCCTCCCTGACCTTCTAGTGACTGGAACTATCTCTGGTCAGCAGATAGTTCCCCAGTTTTCTTTCTCTCCTTTTTAAAGATAGACGAAGTGCTTGATTTTTTCCAGCCATCAGGGACTTCCCCAGTCGCCCTAGTTGCCACAGACAGTAGAAAGCTGTCTCATATTCATGTTGCCAGTTCTTTCAGGAAATTGGAGCCATCCCTCGTGTCCATCTCTCGTATGCTCCCTTTTTGCATCTGTTTTCATCAAGAAGAAGCTCCCATAGACAATCAAGTCTTCTGCTGAAATTCCATCTTCCTGCATAACAGGATCATGTTTTGCTGAGCTGTCAGTAAGATCTCTTTAAAAATCCTTCAGAACTTCTGGGCACATTTCCACTTCATGGTTGCATCCCAGGGGACTTTATTTAGCAACTCCCGTAGTAAACTCAAGTGTCTTCTGAAATTCAGAGACACAACTCTGTAGCTTACCTTCCTAACCTTCTTCTAGATCTTGCATTCATTTATGGTGACGGAAGATAAGTGGCTGATACTTGTGACCACATTCACCCCTGGCAAGTCAAGCAAAGCGTAACCCCTGGCTGGCCACTCCAGCATTCACATGATGAAATTATCACTAGTGCAGTGTAAGAAGCTGCTGCCCAGTGCTTTGCTGCCCTTCCAGCAGATGCCTGGATGGTTGAAATAGTCTGTAAGGATCAGAGCTGGTCAGAAGGATACTTCTGCCAGTTGTCTGTAGAAAGCCCGGTTCACGGGCTCCTCCTGGTTGAGCCTGCTGTGAGAGGCTGCCCTACCTCCAGCAGGACTGGGCCCTCTGCTCCTCACCCAAAGACTCCTCTGGTCTCAGCTTTCCTGCTGGAGCTTGGTACAGGGAGCTCCTTAACACAGAGCACAACTCATATCCTTCACATTTGATTCACTGTGATTCATGTCATCTTGATTCATTTTGAATCTCTTGATTCATATCATTCTTGTTTCCTAATCAAGATGTCACTGATCTCTAACCTTACGGTCAAATGCAGTCAAAGATAAGGAATCTAATTCCTCTTCTTATTATCCGGGCTTGGCATAGAACCGTAATAATAATAATTACATATATTTCCTTATCCTCAAGCTTTCTGAATCTGACCAGCACAGGATGTAGTGTTCTCCAAGTCAAGACATTTGCACATGATGACACCAGAAGATGAAGTTGTATTTGCCATAGAGTGCTGCATTTGCACCCTAGCACGCTGCAGCCATGAAGGTGGAAGGTATTAGAGGGGCATGTGAGCAAATCTTTGCGCTAATGAAAGTATCACACCAACATTAACATCAGGCCAAACAGGGAGAATTTTTTTCTTTATTGGTTAATCCCCTAAAGCTCCAAACAATCATGCAAAGAATAGACTCTTTTGAATGAAAGTCACACATTAACTTTATGTTTATATTTTACTTCCACTCCAGTTGAGTGGTTTTTTTCCTTGTTTTCCCTTCATTCGTTTGATCAGGATTTTGTGTAAAAGAGGAACAGAAGTGATGACTTTTTTTTTTTTTTTCTTTTAAAGCAGAAAGCTTGATGCAGAACCTGTGCTGTTCCTGTTGCCAGAAGGTGCAGCAGCCTGGCTGCACGGTGACTCATGGCCCTGTGCCACATCGCAAATAATGCTCTTATTAATCTCCCCAGGCTTTGTCCTGGCCCCCCTCCTGGCGGTGTCTGATTTCATGGCGCGGCGTAGCCAAAGGTCAGATAAACTACACGATGGCCAGAGTTGCTACTGAAGAAGGAAATCGGAAATGCCTCTCCCAGCAGTTTCAGCAACGAGAATGGAGAGAAAAAGAATTTCTTTTATTATTAACCTGCCCGATGTGTCATCTGATGTTGCTGTTTCAGTAGAGGAAAGCCGTGGAACAGCAGTAACACAGGGAAGCAGCCAAGCCCAGCTCTCTTGCAAATGCTTCTGGGTCTGCTTGACTCGGTACATTTCTCAGCAAAAACGTTCTTTCTTTTAGGTGTTGGATCATTTGCAACAAATGTCTGTCCCGAGCTAAAAAAGATGCTGAGTTTGTCTCTAACTGAGCTGATGTCATTGACTGATTCACTAATTACCCACTTTTCCCCAGATTTGATTCAACATACCGTTCACAAAGAGATAACCAGTCGCAAATTAGTCAAGCTGGAGCGTGTGATGTGCTCGGCTACTTGGCCATTTTCTCGTTGCCAGTTTCGTTACCGATGAGTGATTACTTCTGTGAAATCAGCAAGTGCTTCTTGCAAATCGTTTCTTTTCCTCCATGGCTCCCCAAAGCGTTTTTTAAGTCACATGGAATGCGGCCCACAGGCACGGGGCGGGAGCGCTCTGCGAGCAGCTAACGCGGCCAGATCAAATAGGTGTGCTTACTGTAGGCGTCGCGTGGTTTTCCTTGCTCTCCTCTGAACCACGCTGGCTGTGGTTTCTGGTGGCTGCTGCCTCTGTGCTACAGGCTCGGGGTGATGCTGACACATACAGGACTTATCTGGAAAAAGAGAGGGGAGCAGAAGACAGTGTCACTTCCTGCACACCCTGTCCTGTCCATTTCTATCAAAGGTCAAGACCTCGTCACAGCTTCCTGGGTCATATTTGAGTGATTTTAGGGGCGAGGGAACCTTCCTTTGGCTAGGCAGATGCAGGAGAGCAGTAAGATCGTTATTCTAAGGCTTCATAATGTCATGGACAGACACAGCAATTCCAGCTCTTATCATGACTTTCCAAATCACATTTGGGCAAGTCTGCAGTGCATGGGGCCGCGGTTTTTCGCTCTGTCACACAGAGATGCACCAGCCCTGCTCTCCATCCCTGTGGTAGGGCTTTGCCTTGCAGCAGGGCTCCTGCCATCCACATGGGCACTGGGCTGCTGTCGGACGGATCCAGTAGCCATTTGTTCCCACTTTAAGCAAAGACCAGTAATTGCACAAAGCACAGAGGAGGGGAGAGACCCCCCGCCCCAAGTGGTCTGCCTTAAACCTGTCCTCCGCCACCGCCGGGACGAGGCAAGGTTTTGCAGTGGGCAGATTTGGGGGTTGTCAAGTCTGTCATTTCCAGGGGAATGGCCCCCAGTTCACTCCCCCGTTGTCCAGCTTGCCAGCAGCTGCCCTGGGACATGGCCCCGTGGGACCCTCACCCCATTTCCAGACATCAGCTCACTTGCTGCACCACGGGCCACGGCAGGGACTAGGGAGGTGACAGCCAGGGCCAGCCCTCCTGCCTCAGCCTCCATTGTCCCCTTTGTCACTGCCTGTCCCTGGCCGGTCTCCTATTAACCTGGTGGCTGGCTGGTGGCAAACTGTGTGGGAAGCCTGCCCTCCTTGGTTCGTTTACCCAGGAGGGGGTTTACTTTGCAGAGAGCGGTTATTACCGGTCTGCTTTCGTTCTTTGTCATCCGTCCTGCCTTATTTTTATGTGGATTAGCTGTTAATAATAATGTGAAACGTTAAGCTTTGGCAATCAGCTGAGCTCTGAGCAAATCCGGGGACAAGGCGGCCACTGGCACAAGGCTGGTGGCCACCGCGGTGGGCAGCGGGACACGCCACGTGCTCGGTTTGGTGGCCGGCACTGGTGGCCCCATCCCGCCAAGGCAGGAGGGGAGGCATGAAGGGCGGCCCAGCACACACCAGCACAGGGTTCAGCATCAGCACGACTCCTCTTCACCCCAGGCTTCTCCCAGCGCTGCCCTTCGGGGCTCCTTCCCGCTCTCCCCGGCTCCTCTCCATCCCTCAGGACGGCGGCAGGAGGAGGAAGGAGCGGAGGGGTGAAGTGCTTTGCTCACAGATGCTGCTGTTGCGGAGAGAGGCACTGCCGTGGGAATGTAGACGGACCGGCAGAGGTGATTAATAGTGATACATATTATTTTAATTGAGTCATGTTTGGCCTCTCGCTTTTGTCGGTGCTCGATTTTTTGCTATTGTTATGGTGTGAATTTGAAATTAATGTAAAGTATAATAAGAATCCCTCAAGCTGGCAAATGCAGGCAAGACTGAAAATTAAAATGCTATGTAAATCTTACAAGATTAGGGCATAAACTGCAGCAGGCGATGGAATGGCTGAAGCTTGAAGATGCTGGAAAAACCTCTCTCCACATTATTCCTGATAATACAAAATCAATTTACATTGAATGCATTTTTTCCAAATAACCATCCACCACATGCTATTTGATATTACTAATGAATGCAGAAATTGGATCTTAATACATTCCAGGGAAATATTCTGTAGAGCTTTTATTAGTTCTAAAAATACTTTGTGGCATCACAGCACTTTGTCATTAAAATTGCCAGGTTTTGTGATACAGATATCGTGGAATTGTAATTAAAATGCTGCGGCGCTGGCAGTGGCAGCATTTTGTTTTGAAATCCCAGGTCCTTTCTGAGGGCTTTTGAACCACCATTTATGAAATCCTACCATCGTCTTGCCTTCACCCCTGCTAGAGTTGAGGGAAGGGCAGCAGGCAGCACGTGAGGCAGGATGGTGATGGTGGGCAGGAGCGAGGGAGATGTCAGACGAACTCACGGACATCACTTGAGCTCTTACACATGGTTCTTCCTCAGGGCTACCTCATCCTTCCCCGATGCCCCTGAAGAAAAGGCAACAACAAGCAATTAAAGGAGTTTCTCCCACTTGGGATGCAGAGTAGGTTCGGGGCTGTGCACTCTGCAGGGTCCCACACATGGCAGACACTGTTCACCTTCACAGAATCACAGAATCCTCATGGTTGGAAGGGACTGTTGAGATCATCGAGTACAACCACAAAAAAGAACAACAACAAAAAAAACCAAACCAAAAAACCACCACAAACCAAAAAACCTGGGCACTAGAGCATGCCCTGAAGTGCCACGTCTACACGTTTCTTAAATACCTCCAGGGATGGCGACTCCACCACCTCCCTGGGCAGGCTGTTCCAGTGCCTGACCACCCTCTCAGGAAAGTAATTCTTCCCAATATCTAATCTAAACCTCCCCNCAACAAAAAAAACCAAACCAAAAAACCACCACAAACCAAAAAACCTGGGCACTAGAGCATGCCCTGAAGTGCCACGTCTACACGTTTCTTAAATACCTCCAGGGATGGCGACTCCACCACCTCCCTGGGCAGGCTGTTCCAGTGCCTGACCACCCTCTCAGGAAAGTAATTCTTCCCAATATCTAATCTAAACCTCCCCGGCCCCAACTTCAGACCATTTCCTCTGCTCCTGTCATTATTCCCTTGGGAGAAGAGGCCAACCCCCACCTCTCTACACCCTCCTTTCAGGGAGCTGTAGAGGGCAATGAGGTCTCCCCTCAACCTCCTCTTCTCCAAACTAAACATGCCCAGTTCCCTCAGCCTCTCCTCGTAGGACTTGTTCTCCAGACCCCTCCCCAGCTTGGTGGCTCTCCTCTGGACACGCTCCAGCCCCTCAATGTCCTTCCTGTAGTGAGGGGCCCAGAAATGAACCCAGGACTCCAGGTGAGGCCTCACCAGTGCCCAGTCCAGAGGCACCATCCTTGCCCTGCTCCTGCTGGCCACGCTGCTCCTGACGCAGGCCAGGATGCTGTTGGCCTTCTTGGCCACCTGGGCACACTGCTGGCTCATGTTCAGCCGACAGTCCACCAACACCCCCAGCTCCTTTTGTGCCAGGCAGCTCCAGCCACTCTGCCCCCAGCCTGTAGCGCTGCAGGGGGTTGCTGTGACCGAAATGCTGGGCCCAGCACTTGGCCTTATTGAACCTCATCCCATTGGCCTTGGCCCATTAATCCAACCTGTCCAGATCCCTCTGTAGAGCCTTCTGACCCTTATCCAGGTTGTCAGAGGGATGGACTGGATTGTTGCAGGGACCGTGAGCCGAGGGTACACTGCAGTCCTTGAGGTCTTATCTCCCTGTCAGGCCCTGGGGGATTTCTCACCCTCCACGTGCTAGATGCCTCCATTTCAATGGGATTTGCTGGGATTCCNGGGGAGGTTCAGATTAAATATTAGAAAGAATGACTTTCCTGAGAGGGTGGTCAGGCACTGGAACAGCCTGTGATGGAGTCGCCATCCCTGGAGGTATTTAAGAAACGTGTAGACGTGGCACTTCAGGGCATGCTCTAGTGCCCGGGATTGTTGGGTTGTGTCTGTTTATGGGGTGTTTGTTTGTTTGTTGTTTTGGGTTGGTTTTTGTTTTTTATTTTGTGGTTGGACTCAATGATCTCAAAGGTCCCTTCCAACCATGAAGATTCTGTGATTCCGTTTCGCTGAGATGAAGCCGCGCTGGCAGGGCGGGTGGGTTGCGGGGAGATTGGGGAAAAGGCTGCAGAGCCCTCTGCTTGCGGGTCACCGGCTTCCATCTGCCTCCCCTGAGGAGGAGGTGGGAGTCCCCGCGCTTTTGACAAGCTGCTTGGAGCTCCATCTGCAGCACTGTTGGGGAAAATATCATTTCTCCTGCGCCGAAGCCAGCCCCGAGCCATTAATTGCCGGCAGCGGGAGAGCCATCCAGCGCTGGTGCCGGATCCCACCTTCCATGCCAAATCCGACCCGCCGCCGCAGGGTGGCAAAGGGCTGCCGGGCGGCGGGGGAGACGGGCCCGGGGCTCCCTCCCGGTGGGTCTGTGTCAAGCCAAGTGCTGCTTCTGACCTGCCAAAAAAAAAGGTGCTTTTTATCTCTGCAGATTAAAGCCAGCCTGGGAGCGGGGCTTCCCTGAAAGTAGGCCTCTCTGCCGGGTCCCTGGCGGTCGGGCAGCCCCCCCTTCCCTCCTGTGACTCAGCTTCCTCGTCTCGGGAGTAAGGATAATAATATCTGCCCGTGGGAGCTTCATCGGTTACAGCCGGTGGCTAAAATTGTCAAACCAAGTGAGAGAAAGGGGCCATGTACCGTTAGATTTCCCGTGTTTTTGTTTTTTTTCTACTTCCTACAGATTGTTAGATTTCCCATCAGGATTCTTTCGTGGGTTTGGTTTTTTCCCCTACTTTTTATCGATAAAAACGAAGCGAACTGAAAATGAGACACCTGGAAGGGAAAAAAAAAGACGCTACCAGACCTAAATAAGACTCTGTTTGTGTGAAGCCGTCTTTAACTGTTTTGTTGTGCATACAGGCAAGCGACCCAGCTCTGGCCCAGAGGAAGGTTAAGACCCCCAAAATGAAGGCTATCGGAGCAAAGTGGAGAGATGAGTTGCAACAGCAGCATTTTTTTTTTTTTTTTTCAAATCCTTTTCAGCCATGGTTACAGCTCCCATTTATTCTGCCACTGATTAATTTGATCAAACATTGTGAACAAATAATTTGTATTAAAAATCATGCAAGTTCCACCCTTCATGTAGTTGGCTTCAGGCAGGTATTTATTGGATAACATAGTCTCAGACTAGTGAATGTTGACATTTAATTAATATGGAAGCTTAGCATGGTGAATATGAAGAATAGAAAAAGGCCCAAGAAAATCCTGTGATAATGAAAGGAGATGACAACTAGGTTCTGGTAGTCAGACATTTCTGTTGACATTGAAGGGTCAAACGTAGATATCTGGTGGAGGGCTGCAAATAACACACTGCAGGTCAGGGTTTGCATGTACAAATAGCTCTGTATGATGCCTGACTTGTACCTGCTTGAGCTGCTGGTGCTTACATTGGCAGTGCTATGGTGGATATTTTCGACATGCCTATAGTAAGAAGATGTTACCAAAACAGGGAGAATGGTATAACGAACTTGCAAAGTGCTACAGCGTGCCACACAGCTGTGGGATTGCTTTCCAGGGACTGTACCCATTAAAAAAAAGAAAGGAGAGCAAACTTAGGCTAGTAAAAGTGCATCTATATTAGGGTATTAGCCACTATGACCTACATATCTACGCCAGCACAACCCTGTAGCGGCTCAAAAGCACTTGTGTCCTGTCTAACTTGTGATGGGTAACATCTGCCCCCACAAAAAGCAAACAAACTGCAAAGAACTTGATTGTAATAAAAGGAAAGTGTTTTATCATAGAAATCTACGGGAACTGTTTCTCTTGCCATGCAGAAATCAGGAGCATGAGGTTGGCTGAATTTTCCATTCCATTTACTCTGTAGTTCTTGAGATGAGAATAGTTTCGGAGAAGGAAACAGAGAGACCTGTTCTGTGCTGTACACCGAGGATATCACAAGGCATGCTAAATTGCCCACTCACTTTGTTGGACATAAACCTACCACTAACTTTTGTTTATTCTGTGGTTTACCTTAGAAAAGTAATGGTGTTCACAGTCTGGTTTATTGCATGTGCAGGAAGGATACTATTTTTTCCTTACATTATTGGGCTTTATAACTAAACCCCTCTACTTTCATCTACTTCATGCTGGAGTTTGACAAAAAAAGAGGTGCAAGTCTGTCTTTTACTCTGTTTCACGTTGAGATTCAACAGAGAAGTTTCTACTGAGTGGAAACAGATATTCCATTAAAAGTCCACTGCTTCTGTATAATTTAAATGCTTTTTCAACACCACAAACTACCTCAAGCCAAACAGCTGGTGTTGACTAAGAACAGTATTTCAGCCTGTTACATGCTGTGATTATTACTTCCCAAACAAGAGTTTATACTTCATTTTCAGTGAAGATTAAATTAATTAGGGTGGCAATGTGATATGGGAATAAGGAGGCGAGTGAAATTAACAGTTTTCACCTACTCTGAGGTTTGTTTAATTAACTATTTCCATTTGGAAGTGTTCTTCTGGGACTCTATTTTAGCAGTAATACTTGTTTTTGAGCAAATATTACACTTTGCAGCACATGCAGAAAAACACAAGCGCGTCAGAAAGAATTACTTCCATTTTGACTGTGTGTGACGTACAAAAGGGAAAAAAATCACATTGAACAGAATTAAAAACTCTGTCTTTTCACAGCATGTATTGAAAATGAGTAGTATCCTCTCACTACATAGGAAGAATTGTAATGTGTGAAGAAGTTGTGTTCTCCTTCTTTATTATATTTGAAGAAATTCCTTTCTCTTGTTGCAGGAAAAGTGTCACATAAGAGAAAGCTACTAATTTCTTTTTTCGCCATTAAAACATAGTGAGCATTCTCCTAAACTATCAATATTATTGCAGTGCTTTTCTCTCCACAGATCAGGGATTGTTACTCCATCATCAATAATAGTTTTTAGTGTTTAAAAGCTTAGCTCTGCATTCATAATGCACTGTTAATACAAAAAATCTTCACTATCCTTGCAGTTGTGTCAGTATTTTGCAAGTCATTTAAAAAAGAAATAAAAATTAAAAACATCTGCTTTAGAGACCAACCTCTAAGAATCTCATTCTACAAGAACGCAGGTTGCCCTCACATGCCCTTAATGACCACTTATTGGCAGTAACATAACTTAAGGTTTTAATTGATGCTTTAGCCAGGCTTTTGACTTCGCAGTAGTATTTGTAAAGATTCTAATTATCATGATATAGTAGAAATTAGAAGGCAATTTGTAAATGTTTAGATCGGTGTGATTAATACAATAAAACTAGAGCAGTCTAAACATGTATATAGCTTTACTGATGGCAGCAGTCCACACTTAAAAGAACTATCTAAAAATAACTGCAGATTCAGGTCTTAAGAGATAAACCACCACCATTCTGACCAGGCTTTCATTGCCACAGAAATGTGATATGTAGTACAACTTGTATTCCCTTAAGTGTAATTTGTATTCCATCAATTATATGAACAAAATTAATCTCTTTTCCTATTTGAACGTTAACTGTGAATACATACTGAGAGAACTGAATATATTTGCTAGTTTAAAATATATAAGCAAGTAAATCTTGGTGTACAGTTTCTTCAGAAGGAGTTTCTGACGAGCATGTAGACATCTGAGGTATTTTGACTGTACCCCAAGGAATGTTTCTTTCCCTGAAACACAGCCCTGGAAACCTGAGTTTCCACCACGCGCTGCAGTAAATTGCAGATTCCCTTTCTATGAATATTTTTCCACTTTTGGTTAAAAATGACTGTATCAATGACAGTCTCATAAAAACTGGACAATTTTTTTGTCCCTCTGAAGCACATTTGAAAACACTGGGTACAAAATTAATGCAAACAGAGTGAAAACAAATTAATTAAACAGCAAAACCGTTTTGTAGTATCATTCTAAGGCATTCCCAGACTTCTGCCTGAACAGTCACCATTAAAAAAACAGGAGAGCGTTTTAGAAGCTGCATTTGCTGCTCCAAACAGGTTAGAAAAGCTTTAACTGTGTGATACTTAGAGTTGTACAGTTCCCTAAAAATAAAAGTCACTTAACATTTCCTGACCATAGCATTTTTCTCATCTGCCAAACCAAGCTTTTTGCATGCAAAATCCAGCCATCGGTGTTTAAAGAGATTTTTTACCACAATTATTTTTAAAATTAGTTTCCTTTCGTAATCTTGATACAACCTGAGGCACCTATATTTCATAGAGGCAGAGAGGACAGAAGCATTTTGTTTCTGGGCAGCAAGGAGTACCTGTTTTGAGTTAGCTCTTGCTTGCCTGACTCCCCTGAATGATTCTATTGATTTCGAGGGGACCACTTGCATGAGAAAAGTGAGCAGCAGAGACTGGATGCTCGTTTTATTGTTTCATCCAACACAGATTCATTTTCTAGGATCAGTTATTCTGCGTGATGAATGGGAAGTGCAACTAAAAAATTGAGCCTCGAAACCTAACGTTAGCAGAGAGCGTATGAAAGTCTGATTGTGAAATATGATCCAGAATGCATTTACTAACAGACAAAACTTGAGACTCATTTCTCACACAGGCAAGACTGTTAAAGTCAGTAATACTTTGCTTTTCCATTACAGCCAAGAGGATTTCTGCTGCACAAAGGCTAAGCAAAGCAAAGATAGCGAGATCTGGTACTCAGAGCAGCAATACTTTTATTTAGTGAAACCTCATGCGTGCAGAAGGTAGAATTAATTTAATTGCAAATGAATGTCAAGAAATAAATTAACGAAGCAGTACTAAATATTGCAACAAAAATATGTTATGGGTAAGATATTCTTTTGTGTCAGCCTTCTTAAAGAGAGGGAGACAAAGGAAAATGGGTGGGGGGAAAAAAGGCTGTACTGAAAGCACATACAGAAATCAAACACAGGAAAACTGTTGGGGACTTAATCGTGCTAGAGGTAAATTGGCCACTATTCTTTCTATCAGAAAGAGACCAGAGTATTTGATTAAGTTAAACAGGAGCTATTTCTTTGTTCCTGAGAATAGAGAAAGCAGCATTTCAGCCAGACAACTGAGACAGAGAACCCAGGGAAAAAAAAAAAAATCTATTAAAGAGATAACAAAAGGGAACAGCACTTATACTAATTCTGTCAAAACTCACGAAGCAGCCTGAGAGGTTATAAAGGTGATATTCTTCTAAGGCACTTAGAGGCTAGGCTATATTAGAATATTTCAGGTAGGTCCAAAGGATCAGTGATTTCTTGGCATTTTTACAATTTAAAGGCCCAGTAATACCTATGAAATTAGCTAAACAGCTAAGTCTACATGGGCCAATAAAGCAGCACAGCTGTGTGGATTATAAATTAAATGTTATAAAGACTCAACCTTTGTAACACTGGAATTATTTCAAGAGGCGCTGTAGAAAGGCAGACCAGCAGATTTGATGGACATTTGAGCTGTTTTACCTAGAACAGGCAGCTCTCGCATTCTAAAGAAGAGGCTGGCACTAGTATCGCTATAAATAGGAGGGTAAAACCCTATGATTTCTTGAAATCGGTCATGTCAAATCAGTATCTTTTTATCTCCGTGATAATTTCTAATATTTACCAATCAGAGTGTAAAATAAAACAAAACCCTCGTCTGCACCTATATTCATTTAAATCACTGTTCACCTTCAAGCAGAGAACAGTTCTAGCCATCTGCTAGTTTTTATTCTTTAGATTTTCATATGTGAAGAAATAATTAGACTTTGAAAAAAACCCCTAATTCTTCTGTTTCTGATAAATTCACACAGAATGTACTTTACAACAGTTTTTATACTGAACACATTTTGTGCAAATACCTTGATCTTACTGGGGCTAATTTAGGGTAGATACTGATTTGAGAGCAAAATATGGCCCACCAGCTTCCATATTTAGGTTAATGCAAAGATTTATTAGTCCTCTAGGTAAACATTGACCTTGACTTCACCTTGGTCAATATTTACTTCTCAAGTTAATAAATCTTTATATTAACTGCAATTGAAGTCACTCTCTGCTTAAGAGATAAAGACCAAACAGGACCTCATATGAAGACAGCATTCATCAGATAATCTCTGCAGCTTGATTTATCTTCTTGCCCACTTGTCTTAAAAAAATGGTAATCCATAGATGGTGAAAGATCTTCCCCCTCTGGAAGGGAAGGCTTTTTTTTTTTTCTTCTTTTTTTTATTCTTTAGTTTTGTGCACTTTACTTGCATTTTAAAGTAATGCAAGTAATGCTTTTTGTCTCTTGCACTTACATATCGTCAGAGTTTCCAGGATATTATTCTAAAGGATGTTACACCCCTACATGGTTTATTTACCTATGGCCAAGCATGGAGACTATTTTACTCAGTGAACAGCCCTCTCGGTCACAGAGTTGGTTGTTATTTGGTTTGAACTGAATTGGTCTGACTTTTTGGAATTCATAGTTATTTTGGAAAAAGGTGCTGACTGGGGGGTGATGAGAATGACACTGCAGTCAAACACCAATAATAAACAAATCAGCTAACATGTGAAGACTATGGAAAAACAGGAAACTTTGAACTTATCAGAAGAGAAGAGACATCAGAGACTTTATTTAACCCAGCTACTGGGAAAGGGAATCTCCATTACTGTAATAGAAATTGTCTTGAGAAGCATTTTGAGCATAAGGAGAGGATGAAATCACAATCAGAGACTTCCTTGAAATTAACAGTGATAAGGAAAACCAGACAAGAACAGGTCTATACATCTTCTCTTTCCACAATTTCAAACACCATCGCACTGGTTAAAATCTTACCATGCTGTTTTCTCCACATTTAAAAGTTGTGCTTTTAAAAACCGAACCAAACAACGTATGTTTCCTCCATGGGTCTCTCTGATTGAGCCCAGACTAGATTGTACCAAATTTCATTTTTGAGTGGATTCTGAACAATATGAAGTCTTTCTGCTTGACTGTTGTCCAAAAATTGAGGACTTGTCGAGACAGAATTACTCAGATTACAGAGAAATTAAGAATTGAACTTTCTGAGAAACAGAATCAAAACAGCATTAGCCTTAGAAACTAAATGGCAAAGCTGTTTCATTTTTTAAAACAGATTTAAGATTTCACTTAAATAAACATCAAGCACTTCACTCACGCAGGCATTCCCTTTGAAGTCAATAGGATTAGCCATGAATAAAATTCATCCGAAATTCTGCACAGAAAGACAGGTACAAAGTCAGTGAATCATTTAAATCACACAGATTCTCAGCTTTAGGTTTAAAAGATGCAGAGGTCTCTTGCTAGTCCTTTGGACTGGAGTGTTTCATCATCTGGAACTCTGCGGGGCAGGATTTGTCCTCACTGGAGTGGATTTCAAGACTCTCCACCTACGTCTTTCTCTTCCATCGAGTTGCAGTTTCAGCATTCTATTGTTTTTCTCCGTGCAGCGCTGATGAGTTTACAATGATGTGGTGGTGCCTTTCTGCAGGCAGCGCAGGGAAATGTCACGCAAACTCCATTAATAAATCATCCTATCGGCATCAACTGTTTGAATGGCACAGCCAGCTCTGCTAGCAAGACAATATATTTGCATGGTCGTGTGTGTACAGTTCTAGACAAGTATATGTATATATATATATACTCATCTTCCAAACCCCCCAAAACTGATCTGCATCTCTTTTTTTTTTTCTTTTTTTTTTCTTCCCTTTTTGCTGAAAAGAGCAGCATTCAGTAACTGACAAAGCATACAAAAGGATACAAGCTGTATAAAGCCAATGGTGACCGGTATAATATACCTGTGACTTTCATCGTAAAGGATGTAACTGCTTGTAGCTGTGTTTCTTTCTTATTTCTAGTTCATGGGAACTAAAACACAGATAGTATTTCAACACAGTTACAAAATCAGCCAGGGTTTTTAAGTAATTTTAAAAAGGATAAACATTAATAAATAAAGATGGTTTTCTTTAATTTACTGGCGTGTGAAGGCAGTACTGCGAGTAAGGGGAAGTCCTCAGAGAGGGAAAAACCAAATTATGGCCGCTGACTCCCCATATTCTACTTTAATTGGTGGGGGTTGCCTTAGAGGAAGACACACCAGCCTTTCCCGGCGGCAACGTCATTTTGACACCCACAAACACCGGGGCAGCATTTACATATCGAATCCTTTGCGTGGCCGCCCCGCAGGTCTGCGCGGGGAGCCGGAGCCCTGTGCCCGCGGTGCGGGGCTGTTCCGCGGGGCTCGACCCGCAGCCACACGCAAGGGGACACGCTCCCGGAGCGCTCATCGCTACGCGGGACTCCCCCACCTCCCCCCCAGCACCGGGCGCGCTTTACCGGCACCGGTAGCCCCGGGGAAGCTCCGTGCGTGTCACCCCGTTCGGTGGGCTTGGGGGGGTGGGGTGCGGGGATGTCCCCGCCGGACCCCCCCCACAGCTTCCCCCCTCCGGGGGTGGCTCCGGGCTCGGCCTCCCCCGGTTGCCATGGGACCGGCGAGCCGCCCCCCCGCCCCCGGAGCCACCGGGAACCGAGCAGCGGCGGCCGGGCCGGGGAGGAGGCTTTGCTGGCGGTTTGCCTGCCCTCCCGCAGAAAGAGGTTGCGGTGGCGGGGGGATTTTCGGTGATTTTTCAAACCTCATCCCCCTCTTCTCTCTCCGAAACCAAGCGGTCGAAATCGGCGGAGAAACCAACCCCTCCTCGCCCCCCCCCCCCCCCCCCCCCCCCCCCCCCCCCCCCGCCAAACCGGCTCCGGGTCTCTCCCCTTTGTTGTGCTGAGCCCGGCACCGGCGCGAAATGAATGGGAAATTGTCTTTTAAAACCAGGGGTTGGCAGGTGATAGCCCAGGCGCGGCGAGCTGACGGCAGGAGGCGGCCAGCACCGCGGAGCGGAGACAGAAGAGCCGCCTTGGGGAGGTTTTAAACCCTTTTCTTCCCCCGTTTAATCCACTTCCCAACCCTAATGTGACTACTTCCCCGACACACGGCGTGCCGGGGGAGCCGGACGCGCAGGGTAGTCCAAGGGCGCGTTTGTGTAATTAATAAAGTAAATGAAAGGGTTTTAAAAAAAAATAATAAATTAATTCTACTCATTTAGTCACCAATCTGTTAATGAGGCATGGAAAGCCCCCGGGATCGATAGTGGGGAGTAAAAGCGAAGTAGGTGAAGGAGGCGGCTGCTGAATGGTAAAAGGTTTATAGAGGAAGTATCCGTATCTCAGGCGATATAAATATATATATAAAAGGATATGTATAAATCTTTGCCTGCTCTGGCGGGGTCTGGATTCCATCAGCGGGATGGAGGCAGCCGCCGTCTTCCTGCTTTATGGGGCTCCAAACTTTCCCTTCCCTGGGTACCGCGGGGCTTCCACCTCTGCTCTGCCGCATCCTCCCAGCCGCTGGCTCCTGCCATAAATATTAATACTCTGCGCTAGTGCGAGGCATAATTATCTGCCCTTAATTGCAAATTCAACCAAAAATCGAGCCTGCTGTCATTCAGGCACCTCTAAATTATTGTAATTAGGGCTCTTTTTATGTCAAGTGAATCCCTGGGCTGAATGTTAGTCCTTGTATGCCGTAGTGCAACATGTAAACCATATGCTGTGCCGTGCTGCTCGGGAAACCCCACCGCCGGGGGAAGCTCCCCCCTCTCCCCGCCCCCCGACTCCCTCCCCCTCCAACCCCCCCGGCTCCCCCGACTCCCAGGGAAAGGCTCGGCTGGAGGGGGAGACGCGCTGCAAGGGGACGCGGGAGGAGCTGGGGTGAGACCCCAGCCGGGGACCCACCTGGAGCTCACCGCCCCCCGGCCGGGCCAACGACGGAGGGGATGCCCACCCGCGGGACCCACGGCTGCCGGGGACCCCCTTCTGTCCCCTGCCTCCTCTCCTCGGAGAACCGACCCTCCCACCCGAGCCCCCGCCAGCTCCCAGGGACGACGTCTGTTGGGTGCTGCTCAAATTAGGGTCCGTTCTCCTCATCTTTTGGGGGTGAGAGAAGGAGGCAATATCCTCCATAAATCCCTTGACGGGCCTGGCAGTGTGCAGCTGAGCCACAGGTGAGGCTAGCAGAGGGCACAGCACCGAGGGGTACAAAGAAGTGTTAATAGTCGTGCTTCTTTCCTTAACACACCATCTGAGAAGTGGGCAGAGTGCTCCTCCCTGCAGCCTTGCCAAGGAACCGGCACCCGGGCACTAGGTCCTTCTGCGGGTTAATGAGATGAGCCTTGTCCTTCTCCCCGAGCTGGGGGTAGCTGAGGGCACGATTTCTGCTGAAGGACGTGCATCCTTCTGGATGAAGCTGGGGTGCTGTGCAGAAAGGAATAACAGATTTAGTGGGGTCAGAAGTCTGCAAACCAAAAGGGAGCTCATAGTCCAGGCTGAGGATCTTCTGCCCCAACGGAAGGAGCCTGGGACTCAGCCCATGGTGAGATTTATGCACTTCATGCAGTGATTCTCATACAAAATACATAAGCAGTCTTTATGTCAGCTGCTAGAGCGTGTCCAGTTGCACGTGGTCTGCTACGGCTACCGTTTGAGGAGTCTTCAATCCAGTGTGCTGCCTTCCAGGCTGAAAGGGAGAGAACTAATATTTTGTATGGAAATGTGGCATCAAGCTTTTGGAAAACTGCTTAAAAACACAAGTTTGTAAATTAGTGCTCAGGAAGCGACCTGCCACAACACTAAATACAAGAGCCGTCTCTTCAGCCAGAGAGGAGATGCTGCTCACTCTGGGGGTGCTCTCACATTTGGTGGAAGGGCTGCGTAAGAAGCTCTTCCCCTCTTATCTCCAGTTTATTCATTCTTGCCCTTGTGCTGCCTGCTGTGCTTACAGAGCTGTTTGTGTGGCCAGGAGTGACTGAAGAGTTGTTATGGCTATTTTTCACCCCCAGCCCCCAGGCCTAACAACTCTTTTGAGTTCTACTGAGAAATTGTGCCCCTCCCTTGCCTGGGCACACTCCTGAGCTGTATCTTCATTAACACAAGTCACACAGGACTCACCTGCAGCTTCTGGTGTCCCAAGACAGGTGATGGAGTGTGAGATAGAATTATAATCAATGAAAAGTTTACTTTCCATGATACTTAGTGTTCCCAGTGGGAGGGTTTTTTCCTGAGTTGGAAATTCCCACAATAAAATACCATCAAAAGAATAAGCATATAAAACCAAGCACTCAAAAATTAGGAAATGACAGGATGAAACTTTTCCCCTAACAAGTTAACATGGCCTCACTGTAATGGGCTTTTGGTCCGTTTCAATTTTGAGATTTTACACCATCTTTGCTGCAAAACTCCCTCATTTAAAGCCAAAGGTACCCCATAACCTGCAAGGGAGTCTGAGTTGTGTTTCAACCACCGTCCTTCCCTCGCGTGGGCTGCGGCGTTGTGTGGGCAGCAGGAATGGGCAGCACGGGAGGGAAACCCTGCAGGCAGCAGGTCAGCGCTTTGCCTCTGCTGCAGAGCTCGTCTGTCACCTGGGCTGGTCCCTGCCAGGAACTTTTCTGAGATGGCCACTTTGTGCCGTTCTTATTTCTAGCCCTCAGAGAGCAGCAGGGACCTGAGCTGAAGGGGATCTGATTTGGGAAAAGCTGCTGTTTAAGCTGTGGAGAGCTACACCACGAACCCGTGAAGCGCTACAGCACGTGAAGCTTTCGCAAGACCCAGCTCCCAGTGCTTCCAGTGGGGAGATCCAAAACTGAAGGCCTGGGTCGTACTGTCCCTGCCCAGCCTCACCTGGGGCATCCCCCACCCTGCCCATGGCCCAGGACCCCCCGTCAGCCCAGCCGGTGGCCATCAGTCCCTGCCCCAGCAGCGCCGTAGGATGCCGTAGCCCCTGCCCTGCTGGCCCAGAGGGAGCACCCAGCCCTTGTTGCTCCCTGGCAAAAAATATTTTGAGAGATCGAAACATTCAGCTTTAAATTTTGTCTTTTAAGCTCTCGCATATACAACTAAGAGAATAATGCCACCTTGCCTCACAGTGATGTAGTGCAAATAATTTAGCATTTCTAACGAAACGAGCTAGCGAGGTGGGAAGATCGAAGAAAGGCCCACAGAGGACCTACTGGTACAGCGAGGGGCTGGAGAGTCCCCACTGGAACATGGGATCAGCAGATCCCATCCTAAAGCAACCACATCAGGGTGAGGAACTGGATGCTTCTTGTTTTACTCTTTGCTGGTGTCTTGAGCAGCTAAATTGCTTCAAAACTAAAAAGTCCTTCAAAATTCGCCAGGTGCGTTAGCTCTTCTGTAAAACTTATTATTACACTCTGTAATATTTCTCAGTGTGTAGCTTGTTACTCCCCGGCTCCCCAGATTTTATTTGGTGAAGCGGGGCATGGTGGCAGAGATGACCCTATTCTGGCCCTGTTGAAGTCAGTGGAAATTTTCTCCCGACTCCATGAGAATCTGCATTTCACACGGGGAAAAAAAAAAAGTTGCATTCCTTAAATCCAGCCAAGGTCAGTTTGGATTTGGTGAGCCCTAACTGTTACAGAAAGCTGTTTCCTTGAGCCTGCAGATACTGTCCTTGTTTTAGGTAAACCAAATGGTGTTCTAAATTCCAATTTCAGAAGCAAACACAGATGTGATAATTACCGTCTCTGAGCAGGAAGCTATGATTGTGTAAATGGGTCAACATTCTGCCTGGGCTTGAGCCAAATGAGTGTTTTGTTTATGTTACAGAAACCATAGTTTGTTTAGAAAGGAAGTTTTAGATTAAATCGTGGTGTTTTAGGAATAGGTAGAGTCAGTGAAGCTTGTGCTATCACCAGTTCTCAATCATTCTGCAGAGCTATCATCTGATGTGTATTTCATTTGCTTCGTACGTTATTTGCAATAGTATTAATAACATTGTTTACAATATTAATAATTTAGGGTTGCTATGAACCTGTGCTTAACTGTGTGTGGGAAAATGATTTGGGATGGTGCTTACACAGCCAGTAAGATACCGTCTGTGAATTTGCAGATATTATTTACCAGCAAGTTTGCTTAGAAAGCCCTGCCATGCAAGTGTAATTGCCCTTGCCCTCAATTTGAGCTTTGTGCCGGCAGCAGCATCCCACCCCGACGGCCGGGCGGCACAGCAGGAGGGATGCTCGAGGAGCAGCGCTGGCTCTGCGGGGTCTGGAGTTGGTCTGACAACATGGAAGTGGCGCCCAGGTGTTTCTGGCCTGAGAGCAGAGGAAGGAGTGAGGGTGAGCTTCCAGAGAAAGGAGGACGCTCACTGGAAATCTACTTTTGTGCTGATGAAGACTTTCCGATGCATACCTTCCCAGCAATGAAAAAGCAGTTGATGAGATGCAGGGCTCCTCTTTGCCCAAGCACTCATTCTGTGCTCCTTGCCAGAATCTAGCCCTTGTTAGCTGGGCTGGTGCGCACCATGCAGGCTCAACACAGACTTTCTTTGGGCTAAAAAAAAGCAATTTTGTAAGCGAGCCCTGTGCCCCTCAGCTCCGAGGAGGAAGGCAGGGGAGGGACCGTATCCCGTGGAAACTGCAGGGGGCACAGTGTCATTACTAGAGGGCTGGGATAATTAGATGCTGTTAACTTGCCTTCCCTAACGAAAAACGAAGATGGGATGTTCAACGGCAGAAAATCAAGTCCTGGCTCTGATGACTTCCCCGTGCAAAGGCGCTGTGGTCTGATGCTGGGTTGGTGCTTTAGCTCATCGCCAAGCGAGAAGCAATACCTGCTGGAATCTCTTTTCTGCTTGGTGTGGCAGTGAGCGGCCCAAGGAGCTCGGTGGCCCAGGTGATCGTTTAGCCTGGTGGCGTGTGGCACAAGGTGGTACCACTGCGGGTGTGCCAGCAGCTACCGCGCCGCAGTGGCCTTGAAGCGTGGGGGCAGCCGGAGGAGACAGCCAGCAAAGTCAGCACAGCGCCTTCCCATCAGCAGCCAGAGCCGGTGACGAACCGAGAGGCAGCTCCGCGGGCGCCGATGAGAAGTGACAGGGAGGCCTGTCAGGGAGCCCCGTGTCACCTCAGCAACACAGTCCCTGTCATCCTGTAACACAGCATTTGCTCCTGTCCCCATCCAAAGGCACACGCGGCGCAGGGGGATTTGCTAAACACCCAGCACTGAGGATTGGAGGGAATAGGTTTGCTTTACCTTTTCAAAATGTTAAAAAAACATTTTGCATCAACATAAAATAATTTCTGTTCACTGGAATTCTTTCTGCTAATAAAGAATGCTTTGAAATATATTAATTTGAGAACTGACTGTGTTCCATGTCACTTCTGATGTATTTTTCTTACATGCAGCTGTGAGGAGCAGATCCCTCTCACCTGTTCTGGGCCATTTGCTTTCAATCTGGGGACATAGATATGGCTATTCAAACGGTATCTTTTTTTTTTTTCTCTGCAGAAATGCCTTGTACAGCTGACATCACCAGTTCAGCAATCTACAGTGCTGAATAATCGTAAACATGTTTGTCCTACTTATTCCCCTGGAGGATTTTTCCACTTAAAATATTTAAAGGAATATGTGCTTGCTGCGACATAGGTTCATTTTAGACATATTATGTCAGATTATACTAATGCTAAAGTTCACAGATTTAGCAATAATTTCCCCCACAATTAAAACCCAAAAGGTTTTGCTTGTAGATAAAGAATTCTACCAGCTGAAAATGTTTTAACTGTCCAAGAAAAACATTTGGTTTATTTATAGAAAATCATCTTGTGACATTGCATACGGATGTGTTACGGTCTCAGAACTGATAAATTAAATCTAGAAACATTTGTTTCTCAGGTGTGTCATCTCTGTGAAGTACAGCTAGGTAAATGAGGGAGAGTGAGGGAAACAGTGTTCCCAGAGCTGCTGGGGAGCACTGTTAACGGTGTAACAGAATTTATTGTAGAATTTTTTAGAGTTTCAACAAAAATAATAAGATGGTGTTAACTTCCTAGTTTTCTTTTTATTTGGTACCAGTGTTGTTTGCAGATTGTCAGTCAAATAGTCATGATTTATTCAGCTATTTTACTACAAAGCTAGTTCATCAAGGAAGTTTATTAAATATTATCTGAAAAAACCTGCTTGTAACAGTACAGTGAGTTGGATCATAGATTCTCCTAGTTAAAAAAAAAAAAAGGTTTTTTTCTATGTATGTACACTTTATTTTACCACAGGTGGTCATGTTTCAGTTGGTAGGAATTTCATCTATATTTAGGGGACTGCATTTTTAGGTAGCAAATGAGTCAAATGGAGAAGAATCCCCTAAGTACTTTCAGAGATGGAGCCTATGAAGTCTTATAATCTCTTTTTCAACTTGTCAGCTTCCTGTGACGATGGAGATAACCAGAGACGATACGGGCTGGCCATTCCTGCAGGTGAAGGGTAGCTCAGCCTGTAGGGAAAGACTAACCCTTCCCGAGGTCTCTCCCCTCTGACTTGACAGGAACACCTTGCCCTGACCCGGCCACCCCTGTCCCTGAGAAGGCTGGAGCAGGCAGAGCCCCGAGGGGTGGCTTTCTTCTCCTCCCTTCAGTTCTGCTCTGTCAGCACCTTTCCGCAGCTGGGGCCAAGAGCCGCTCTTTCAGAGGAAAACCAAAACAAATAATTCCACTAATCTGCCTTCACCCCTTCAAGCAGTTTCTACAGATTTGTGGTTTGTTGCTGATTTTGAACTCTGAGTTGCTGTGAGTAGGAGATTCATGTGGCGTCTGGTTTAGTGCCGAGCAGCTTGAGGGATTGTGCTAACACTTTCCCTTGTGTAGGGTGCTTATGAAGTCCCCCTTTTCTACCCAAACTCCTGCCCCTGTGAAAATGTGTAGGAACTCTGCAGCCCAAAGCAATCTGTACTTCTCTGACAAATTTGGTTAAAGCTGCCCAGAGGATTTGGACAATTACTGGGTCATACGCATACAGAAACACATGGTGCCTGTGCATCTCGGTTTCCTTAGGAAACGAAGATAAAAATACACCCATATCTCTTCCTAAGATCAGAAGCTAAATTATTACATCTGTGTGCGTGGGGAAATCCTTCCTTTATGACTTCTATACTTAGTGGCAGAAAGCTTAAATGCAAAATTTGAACAAAATAGTAGCTGCCTTCATGGGCAGCTTAGAGGCCTGGCCAGTGTCCATAAAGGAGCTGGGTTGAAAACCAGTTCCAGGGTCAGAAAGGACAAGGGTTATCCAGCCCAACCTAGCCATGCCATTCATTAGCTCCCACTTTTATGACTTGTTTTCTGGATTTTTATCACTTTTGTGCAACTGTCTGTGAGGGAGAAGAGAGGTTTGGAGAAGAGGACATCAGGTGCACATAGTAGTGGTCTCTGGGGTGAATTGTACTGTAGAAAAATCAATTCCTTTCACTCAATATTTCCATTTGCACCTTATGCCACAAGCTCATGTTCTGGTACTTACTTGAACCGGCTCTTCGGCTTCCCTCTGAGAAACAGATTTTCAAAGTAGTCTTCTGTCCTTTCAGCACGACCTGCATTTCTGATCACTGTTTGGCATCCTGTAGGGCTGTGACCATTTAGCAGAGCTCATAAGAATAACATTTTCCCTTCATCACTGTCTGCAGCCCTCGCTTTTAGTGCCATGCACAAGTAGTCAGTAGACCAAGATCTTATGGCATTGTGTAGATCATCGATGAATAGATAAATAGACTGAGAACTGGTCCCAGAAGTTTCATCCAGGAAAGAATCCCTTTCGGATACTTGCTCATTAAACTGCATCTTATGTTTTGGTATTCTTCAGTAAGATGGTTTTTAATCTATGCATGCCTTATTATCTTCATGTAAAGCAAGTTTTGCCTGTTGTGTGGTACCAAGTCAGATGCCTGGGAGAAATCCAACTGTACTATACCAGTGTGGCTCTGTCTTCTGGTTTCTACTCAGCTGTCTACTGATGTCAGGATAAATAGTCCATACCTACCAAGTCATTTTCCCATGTTTTAAAATAAGGAGGCACAATTTGGCATTTTCTGCTATTGCCCAGGGAACTGGGGCTGTCCAGGCAGAGTTTGGTGAGATGCTTGAGGTGGAACCAAGGGCTGTAGGTGGCCTGAAACACACTGTGGAGGATGGGACAGAAAGGAGGTGAGGTCAAGGAGAAAGACTGGAAGCTCCTGCTCAAAGTGGTGGATCTAAGGATGTCAGCCCCAGTGGTGAGCCTTGTGGATTGGCATCCATCCGTGTGATACAGTTTCTGAGGTTTTTTGGGTTTGCCTTCTTTAAGATGTCTTTATTTGTCGTAGACCTGGTACAACCACTGTTTAAGGCAGCCAAATGATGTTCTGGAGAACTGGAGCCTACCTTTGCCGTTGCTACAGGACTGGACATTTTCCTGCTTGGATTATTTAAGCCAAATCTTCTATAGGCAGTCACTGTGTTTTTCGTGTTTGTGAAATAAGACCCGTGGGAATGCTGGACACTCAGAGGTGAAGTTGACAGAATGAGAGCTGTGCTTTGAATCTATGAAGTCCTATAAAATGTCAATACTTTGAAAAAGCAGGCTCCTGGCATCTCAAATTACTATTTATTTTTTCTCCTAACCTGTCTCCAATCATGGTCTGTAAAATGGCAGTAATAATGGTGTCAGCCATCTGACCTAGGAGCAAAATAATAAAAAAATTAGTGAAGCATTCTGATACAGTGATGACGGTCCATAAGGAAACGAGTGATTCCTTTTGGACAGTAGACTTTAAACAGCATGTAAAAATGAAGTCTTGGATTACACCTTGAATAACAGGAAGAAAACAAAGTACTAGGCTTCTGTTCATTAAATAAACTCTGTCTTCTCTGCACTGAATAATGTAGAGATCCTGTGGAGGAACAGTGTGCGGCCATCAGAGGTCATATGTTAAAGTCTGATAAGCAGGTATCGTCTGGAGGCAAAGAAAACTTGCACAGATACTCAGTTCTATTCTTTTCCCAAATCCAGTGTAATCCACTAATGTGTTACATATTTTGTTTCAAGAAACACCATGAAAGATTATTTACCGGAAAAACAATACAAAGAACATCAGGGAGTGTTTTGTGTGTCCACCTCCCCGCGCCCCTCTCCCGCCTGTTGCCATATACATGTCGTAAATCCTCTACATTGTTGCTCTCTAAGGAACTGTGCAACTGGTTCATTGTTCGTATGTCAGTTTGCATATGCAAATGGCACGATGCCATGCATTTCAGCAGCAGAAAAAGCTGTTTCTATAATCAGGAAAACTAGCAATTAATGAGGTGGGAGTAGGAGCGGACACTGCTATGGGCAGGAACAGCAGGCTTTTGTGCCGTTTCTCTACCACTTTTTGTGTCTCTGCTTGGGTTTCAAAACTGTTACGCGGCTGAGACGGCCCCTGGTTGTTGTCTTTCTGGTTAATTCTGCCTTCCAAGGGCTCAGCACTATGTAAACACGCAATGGAAAACTTATTGACTCTGAAAATGAATTTAAAGGTGGGGAGGCTTGATTTGAAAAAAAAACACCTGTGTAACTGAATAGCAAGCTCTTAGAAATCTCGTTTCCTCAGCAGATGTGTTGCTCTCCAGGCTGTCTTGCAGCTGAAGGAGAGAAAATAGGAAACAGCAACAGCCAAGGCAAACTTTCACCAGCGGTGAGCATGTGTAGGAGTTGGGAGATGCTGCCTGGAAGGACCAGGAACAGGAGGATGCTGCCTTCTGGACGGTTGGTCTGCTATGCTGTCTGTATAGACTTTTACATAGCCCCTGTATTCTGCCACTTTTATCTAATCACACTCTGCCCTGGCATAAACTAACATATTTTACAAATGCTTTTGGATCGTAGCACGGTATTTAAAAGGAAACACAGATGTTAGCGAGCAATTCGGAGAGGAAATGAAAAGAGGAAGAGCATCTGGAGTCTTGGGTCTGGGCTGGGGCTCTGGTTGTTGGTTGATTTAGTACTCCTGGGTCTTTGCAATCAGATCTGGCCTTTCTGCTTTTGAGTAGGTGCCCCAAAGTATTCCCCAGCACCCCCGGCTTTGCTCTGGGCATGGGACTGTGCACTGTGCAAATTCGAGGCTCTGGAGGAAGGACAGACAGCCGAGTTGCTTTGACACCAACTCCAATTGCAACACTCACAGCCACAGGTTTTAGATCCCTTTCGGATTTTACCCACCTTCCGTTAACATTGGTGTCCAGATACAGTTGTTTGTGTTTAGAAAGGTTTGGCAAAGGACAATCACACACAAAAAAAAGCGACTCTTCTCTACCTGAAGGTTGTGCGTTTCAGTCACTGCTCTGAGTTCAGGTGAAGCTGGTAAACCCGCCCCTTTTCTCCATTTAATAGACAGGCTGGTAAGCATCTGCACAGCAAACTGTTACACCACCTGTGGCGATGATAAATATTTTATACTCTGCAGAATTTGTGTCTTAACAAAACTCTTGGTTACAGTTACCTACGTGATTCTGTTGTGCTGGTGTCTGTCTGCTGAGTTGTGCAGATTACGTCTGTACATCTGAACAGGCTTGACAGAAAATTCTGGTGTTATTCAGCCTCTCTTAGGCTGAGGAATACAGAATTTGGGAGCAGTTTTATGTTAGAAATAAAGAAATGCGACGTTATCGCAATTCCCTGGTATTTAATGTGGGTGTTGTGTCCTTAACATCCCCACAGCCCTGTACTTTCTCTCCCTCAACATCTCTTTGTCCTCGGCGAAACGTGAGATTTGATGAATGCTAAGGCTTACATACAGAGTCAGTCTCTCTTCTGAGCTACATTTTATTATTTAAACAAATGTTTTTATATTTTGCACCCTTCCGTTGACTTTGTCAGTGCACAGTCTGGGAATACTGAGTTATCTTTTACTAGCAAGGATGTAGCTTATGTTAATAGTAGCTAATAAGTAACATGGGCATTATCTGTGTTTAATGTAGAAATTTCTTCCTTTGCATGAGCTTTGGTGCTGTATATTATATGCTGTCTAGATCTAGTCAAACTTAAAAGCAACATAGAAGATATTTGATGGAGATCAGCCTTAAGGTCAGTTCTTTGTTGTCTTTGGAGTCTGCCGCAAATAGTTTGAAGGAAAGGGTAGAATCAGTGACATGGGAAGGTGCAGAGATTTTTTTTCAGCCTTTTTTTCCAATTTATATTTAAAGTGATCAAAAAACCTTACTAATTTTAGTTGTAAAGACAGATTTTTTTCTTTTTTTTGGAGGGTAGTGCTTTCTTCCATTTTTTTTTTCCTGGTAGAGGGACATTTATTCTGCTCTGGAGTATTGACCGTTTTAATCCTCCAAACACACTATTCAAACCTCCTGGAGGTTTCTGCCGATACAGCTAATTCAGGCTCCTAGGACTGCAGAGAGAGAAAAGTATGTGAATACATGCAACACTTGTGGAGGCCAAACGTATTAAAGGGTTCAGGGAGGGGTAGGTCCACTGAGGGCTATTAAGTGTAATGGTCCAGATGCAACTGTGGTGTTAGCGGAGATGTGGGCTCGAAATGCAAACTGTTCGGTTAGATCAAGAGATTTTGAAGTATTATATATGTGGCTTTGGAGATGTTTTTATTTAGTATGTGTTGTTTTCTAGGTAACAAAATCATATATGAGTGTTGCAAATGTACAGGGTTTTTTCTTTCTCAAACAATAGGAAAGAAAATGCACCCAGCTGTTTATGCCCTTTATGAAGCTTCCTTTAAGTAATACAACATATAGGAGAGTATAACAGCTTGAGGTTTAGGCAAGCTAGACAATGGTCTTTTTTCAGTGACTTGTTCTGTTCTTTTTTGGAAATCCAGCAGAGTTTTGCCAACAGGAATAGGATTGAGCCTTAAATGCTGAAAAATGAGCAGTGTGAAATACAGCCACAAATTACCTACAGTAACCAAAGTGAACTGAGTACCACTAGCAGAACACGTAAGGGAGTGTACATATGGGTTACGGTGAGCTTCAGCATTTAGAGGAAAAATGATGAAAAGAAAGAAGAAAAGCAAGCTGCTTATGGAAATAATTTTCCATCTATCTTGGGTCATAAATAATTTGTGCCAAACACGAAGCACTAAAAATATTTCTTCAATGCGGGTTTGACTGTTGTAGTATTGGCCCAAGCTGCTAGGTTTGAACAACTGCATAGGATGCATAATATTTTTAAATTGTTATCCCTTGAGGTATAAGGGAATATCTATCAGTTAGGACATAGAGATAAGTTTGCAGCCTTTAACATTTTACAGAAGAAAAAAGCAACTGCATGTGTACAAAAAGAGCAATCTTAATTTCTTTATAAAACCAAGTGAGACCATTGTTGACTCCATGTGAACAAGAACATGTGGGGTTTTTTTACCCCGCATTCATTGTCTTTTAAAGATAATGCAAGTTTTGATGGTGCCTTTATGTGCCATCGTTCTCTTCACAATGTGAAAAATGCTTTCATGTTTCTGATAGGGAAATGATAATTTGCAATCTTGAAGAGATTGTCACATAAAGGAGATTGTATGTACTGAGCTGCATATGCTGCACAGATGAGGTAATGTCTGTGGTGCACGCTTGAGATTAACCTGCTTGAAGCACAGAATACCATTTTAATGATGAATTAAAAAGCAAAGAGGGTGTGTGTGAACTTATTACTTTGGGCAAAAAAGGTGAAATCCTTCTTTAGGAAGGTTAAACGTGAGAAAAAAATGCTATGATGCAGAAATGAGCTGGAGAATTAATGCATTGTCAGAGGGAGTTTGGAGAAAAGGAGTATCTTCCCAAGTTGACATATGACTTAATGAGGGGCTGAAGAAATGTAGTGGAGGTGTGGAGGGGAAATAGATAAAAATAATTCCAGTTTCCTCTTACCATCAGATTTCCAGGTGTTATGTGTTTTCTTTGCCTCTTGAGCCTAATAAAAGACTTGTGGGAGTCAATGAAAATATTTTTGTCTCTGTGTTCATTTTCCCCCAATAATAGAAATTTCGTGAAAAAAATGAAACACCATGGTAGTCTGAAAGGCATTTCTTTAGATAATGTATATTGCAAATTATTTCCTTACAGGACAAGCAGTACAATCCTGGGTCATAGTTCAGCTTTTAAACCAGTTTTGATCTATTTTCACAGAACTAAGGCTTTAAGAAATCTAATAGTCAAACAGTTTCAAAATGTACTTACTATTGCACGTGATAAACCATATTGAAACACACCCTTTCAAAAATAATTTAGATATAGTCAGTGCATATGCTACCTGAAATAAATTGCTTTATATACAAAGTGGGGGGAAGAGCATGTTTCATAGATTCCTGCACCGAAGCCTCAGAAATGTGGCACAGTATTGAATATCTATATAATTTTTGGCAATTGTGGAGACTTTGTAGCTTAATGATTGAGAGTTTTTACATTTTCCAGATGTTAGGAATTTCAGTCTCTGTTGTGCAAGGGAACTTTTTGCTTTAATTGTACATATTTCTTTTAAACTGAAATCACAAGCTGCTTCACTAACATGCTCCATTTATCACAAGAGTCTTGAGAATGCACCTTCAAAAACAGATTTTGTGTGACTGCAGAAGTGGAAAAGAAAGCTGAGAGGTAGTTCCATTAATTGAAGAAGGTAAATCTTGTATTGTGAACTTGTGCATATAATCACAAAACTGAGCAAAACCTCCATTGTCTGCTGAGGTATCATTTCCACTAATTACAATGAAATGCGTTCTATTAACAGGATGAAGGATTATGTTAATATAAAAGTCCTTAGATAAATGTTTAGAATGATAGAATATAATTCTTGATAAGCAAGTGGAAAAAAAATGCTATAATTAAACAGCTGTATACAATATCAATAGTTTTATGCCAGGCAGTGAGGATCCTTTCCCGTCGGAAGGTAGCTAGAAATACCAACAGAAGCACGAATCAGGTTGGTGGACTCTAACTCAAAGATTTCTGCTTGAAGTCAAGCTGCAGCCGCCAGTGAAATGTGATTTCAGTTAATGCACTTTCCTGCACAGCATCTAGAGAAGCGGAGGGGGGTATTATTCTTGATTTTGCCTCATATTACGTTTCAGAATATGGGTTAGTCTCCTTGTGTCTTCCAGGCCCAACACCATCAGCAGTGCAGCTGCCACCATGTGTTTAATTTTACCGGCTGAATGAAGGCCACCACGCCGTGTGCTGTGTGCAGGGAATTTCCCAGGCAGAAATGGCTATGCATGTTACTGTGCGTAGCATGTGCAATGAGCCTGAAGCTTCTGGGAAGTGTTGGAGTTACCGTAAATGTGCAATAAATTTGGCACGCGGGGTGTGTTTTGGGCTTACTGTGAATGTGTGAATCAGCCATGCAGCCTAGTAATGGCAAATCTGCAGCTTCCAGTCAGTGTGGGAATGTAGAGTTAGAATCACAGGTTGGTTTGGGTTGGAAGGGACCTTTGAAGACCATCTCATCCAACACCCATTCCCCCTCCCCCCCATCATGGGCAGGGACAATTTTCAGTAGGTCAGGTTGTTCAAAGCCCCATCCAACCTGGCCTTGAGGACTTCCAATGATGAGGCAGCCTGTTCCTGTGTCTCACAACCTTCATTGTAAAATGAAAATGTCTTCCTTATACCTAATCTACATGTGCCCTCTTTTAGTTTAAAGCCATTGCTCCTTATTCTCTCACAGCTGATCTGGACAAGAACTCCTGAAACACATTGCATTTCCAAATGCCAAGCAGCTGGAAAAAGGGGCCATGTGGGGGGAGACCTAGGCCAGGGCAGCCCAGTGCAGATTGTCAAAGAGCAGGTCAGCATCTTCTGGCAAACAGGGAGACTTCAGGCTTTGTCTTAGGTTTGTTGTTTCTTCAAGTGAAAATTGTGGAGTACTAAACTCCTGTGGAGAGATTAGAGGGCTGTATAAGGTCATAAAAAGAAAAAAGGTGTTTGTTTTCTTTTTTTTTTTTTTTTTTTCACCATGGCTTCGCATTATCTTCCCGGAAGCTGTGCATACGATAGAGATGAAGTGGAGATTGTGAAACTCCTGGAGAGGCAGCATTTGGGGGGAACAGCTGTGGGCATGAGACCAGACTGGTTCTCCTCATGAGAGCAAAGTGTGCCGCTGTCTCACTGTACATGTATTTTGCCGATTTTAATAAATCAGCTGGAGAATGGACTTTTTCTTTTTTTCTTCTTTTTTATCTCATTGGGAATAATTTTCCTGCCTAGTCTTGAACCTGGAGGCTATTTTTAATTTTAAAAGGATTTCTCTCTTGATGAGGTGATAACCTAAAATGGCACAGGAGGATCTGATGCAGCATGTTTTCGTTAAGGGGCTCTGTTTTACAGTCAAGCCTAGTGATATAAAAAAGAAGTTTGAAAAGAAATTGTTAACTTTATAGATCTAAAGATGTTCACTTTTCTGCACGTGTGTATTTATGGGCTTGAACATTACGTTACAACCTAAATGCCAAAGAAATGCTTGGGTCCTGTGCAGTCTTCCAATGGATTATACATTTCCAGGATCTTATTGTATATCTAGAAATGCACATATTGCATAAAGAGCATCTCAGAGAAGAATATAAGGAAAGCTGCCTGGCAGAGGATGGGAGGGGATTTGGGGATGGACTCCTAGCAAAACGCTGAAGTGGATTGGCACTAATTACAAGGTTAAAGCCCAAACAAAAGCAAGAGGGCAGAAGGAATGTCACCACGTTAGGAAATATGCACTGACAGCTAATATCGCTGCTGCGGATGGACGTTTCGGGCACAATAGTTGGTGGCTGTCCCAGGACCAGCACAATTGGTGCTTCTGCCCTAGAAACAGCTGTTTGTGGGTGGTGAAATTGCTGCCTTAAAATCAAGTCAGGCCACATTCATTCTATTTCTTTTCCCTTATTGTTTCTCTCTGGAATGACTGTGACTTCTAGGGGCACCTTTGATAATGGTTCCTTGGCAAATGCACCAAAGGTATCTGATTTTTTTAGTTTGCTTCCAGAACAGCTGCCTACTTCTTTTTGCAGCTTTCACCCTCACCCTGAGGACACGATAGCAGGCTGTGAGCTTCTGGAGTCAGGAGTCTGTCCCCTAAATGTCATAAAAAGAAAAAAAAAATCAATCTCAGTGAACTTTGGCATATTTTTCTAATTGATGTGAATGAGATGAAAGGGATAGCTGACTTTTGTGACCTCGGCAGGATAATTGTGTATCATGTGTTGCATGAAGGGGTGTGCTGTAGCTGCAAAAAAGGGAATGGACACCATTCTGCTCTTTAACACCACCCATTGGTGTGTGTCATCCAAGTACATTAACAGCTGTCTCCCTTAATTTCTCTTCTGCTTACCTCCCACGTACTTCATTCATTTGCATGATGCAACTTGGTGAGTTAAAAAGTTTAGTGCCTAGGATTTTTTGGGCTCTTGCTCCAACTTATTTTCATTAATGCAAGTGCAATTATTAGTCTGCTGATACTCCTTCTATCTTTACCAAACCAGAGCAAGTCAGCAGAACAGAGTCAGCAGAACAGAGAGAACCTGGGCAGGTTCTCTCATGTTTTACGGTATTGGTACCTGTAAGAGGAACACATTGACACAGGTCTACATTACAGATAAGAACCCTCTTGAAGGAATAGGTTCTTCAGTGCAAACTGCCATGTACATTGTTAGGAATGAGGTCTACTCTCCAACAGTTTTTTTTCAATAAAACCCTTTTGAGGTGATTTTGTGGTATTTCTTTCTTAATCAAAAATGAGTAGTATTGGAAAAAAACAATTTGAGCAAAATTGTTTTTATAGTATACATTTGTGAAAGCAGTATTCTTCCCATGTTTTGATTTCATTGTAACTTTTGTGTCTGGCTGTAGACCAAACTTCTGCCATACCTTACTCCTCATGGAAGGTTTCAGAGCAATCCAAGCTGAAGTGCATCATCTTACTACGTTGCTTCAGTCAACTCAAAATTGAAAGGTTCGTGCTTGTATATTGAATTAGGTATTTAAGCCTCTTTCTTCTGGAGCTGGGAAGGTCTAACACAGACAGTATGAGCTTGCTTTTCCTTCCCTTGGTTAGGATAGAGAGCGATCCTGTTGCATAGAGAAGCTGTATGGTACTAATTACGCTGCAGGGAAGCTAGCACATTCTGTGTGTGCTGGAGCTTGATTCGTTCTGCTCTCGTCTGGTCTGTGGGAATTTATTTGACAGTTGAAGGGATGTTTGAGCTGGCTGTTAAGTTCTGTGGGAGCATTAGACAAATGGGACTGAAGATACTGTTCAGGAGAAGTTCTGTCCAAACATCTGCCTTGCTAAGTGATTATACTTAATATAGTTATACTCTGTAAATGTTTTGGTGAGAAGCTTGACTCTCCTTTTACAGCCGCAGTTATGCTGTAAAGCTTTTAGTACAGGTACAGTCATACTTCTTATGCTGGTACAAAGCAGAATATACTTCAATAAGTGTCCTAAATAAATATTGGAATATACACTAACAACGTAAGTGCTTTTACCATGACAAATCCAGATCCATAGTAAGAAAGACAGGAAATATGAATTTATGCTGGCACTGTTAAAATAGCAACACCTTTTAGTTTCACAGGGACTAATTTGTGTGAGTCACTGATGATGAAAATGTTATGCTTGAAGAACCTGGTTCAATAACCATTGTATTTAGATGGAGCCTTTCCTGGGCTTCGGACCAAACTTTAATTTCTAACTTAAGGTATTTCTAAGTTAGAAGATATTTCAAATGCCTCTGGATTTCTTTTGATGTGTTGAATGTGTTCCAAAGTGAATAATGGTTCAAAAGAATGGCTTGCGCTTGACAGAGTGGACTTTAGAAATAGTACAACTTACTTTTTACCGCTGTAAATCTTTGCTATAGGAAAGTCATAGTTAAAGCCAAACCTGATTGTGACTGCAGGGAGGGCAACGCAAGGGAAGTAGGCGAGACCATTTTCTACTACAGTGATTAAAAACCCAGAGTGGTGCCCCCTGGGCTGTGAATTAGTTTGGAAGGTAACATTTTGAGTTGTGGAACGAGCAAGAAGGAAGTAAAACACTTACTGTGAGCAGCTTGCTTAAACACAACATTAAGCTGTATGTGAGGTCTGTAAATAACTTTGTTTAGCAAAAAAGCAACAATTAGTATTAGAAACAGTTTGCCTGTTAACACCGAATACTAATTTCCTGGATGTGACTTCATGGCAACATCTGTATCATATGAAAGACCTAAAACCAAACATTGGCCAAAAAAACCCCTAGAAAATACCCAGAAATGTGTTTGTCTGTGAGTCTTTGCTGGTTTCTTTGCATTATCTGAGCTTTCCCACCCTTTATTTTCAGGATGAACAGTGAAATGTGGCCCCCTAGTTATTCCTGGCTGTGAAACTGTGTTGTCTAGGAGCCGGTGAGTCCTGTGACTGTGCAGATTCCCTTCTTTAGCTGCCCCACGTAATGGAAGAAGGCATGTTTGGAAACATCCTATCAGGTTAAGTAGATTGGCTTCTCTTCCAACCAGTCCTTCCCCCAAGATGTCTCAGATGCTGGTTGTAGGGTTTTACCCTAGAGCACAGACCCTGGCTTTATTTGGGCCACGACTGCCTTGCGACAGCTCTGCCAGCCCTGGGGCTCCCAAGGCTCAGTGACCGAGGTTCTCTCCGAGGGGGGTTTCTGGTTTGCTCACAGCTTGTGCAGAGTGCAGCAACTCATTTACTCCTTGACTTGACTTACCGTGATCCTATTATGTCCCAGCTGCATTCTTTACATGGGCCGCCTATAAAGCATGGATTAATTTGCACTGGTAGTTTGGATTTTTTTAAAATGCTTCATGGTCTTAAGCTTGGCTGTGTTTGAGGATCATAGAATCATCTGGGTTGGAAGGGACCTTCAAGGTCATCTAGTCCGACCCCCCTGCAGTCAGCAGGGACACCCCCAACTAGACCAGGTTGCCCAGGGCCTCATCGAGCCTCACCTTGAACATCTCCAGGGATGGGACCTCAACCACCTCCCTGGGCAACCTGTTCCAGTGCTCCACCACCCTCACAGTAAAGAACTTTCTCCTAATGTCTAATCTAAATCTGCTTTTCTCCAGTTTAAAGCCATTACCCCTTGTTCTGTCATTGACAGCCTTTGTAAACAGGCTCTCCCCAGCCTTCCTGTAGGCCCCCCTCAGGTACTGGAAGGCCACTATTAGGTCTCCCGGAGCCTCCTCTTCTCCAGGCTGAACAACCCCAGCTCCCTCAGCCTGTCCTCGTAGCAGAGGTGCTCCAACCCCCCAATCATCTTTGTGGTCCTCCATCAGGTCCATATCCTTCTTATATTGAGGGCTCCAGACCTGCACACAGTACTCCAGGTGAGGTCTCACCAGAGCAGAGCAAAGTGGCAGAATCACCTCTCTGGACCTGCTGGCAACACTTCTAGTGATGCAGCCCAGGATGCGATTGCCCTTCTGGGCTGCAAGTGCACTTCACCTTCACGTTCTGGGCATCTGTGGTCGGCCACGGTTTACTCTGTAATGTTTCCCACCCTCTTGCTCTAAGTCAGGATGTATGCTCCTCTTTACTGGGGTGCAACCCACTTTGTTTCTCACCTTTTTTAAAAAAGCTTCTTTTTGTTTCTAGTGTGTAATGGAATTTGATTGCCAACAACAGCTCTGTGCCTTCTTTCCCTCCTTCTTCTTCCTGTGTTTGACAGGAATACAGCAAATGCTGTCTCAGTAATCTCACTAATAAATGTAGAGTTGCTCAGTGGTAATGCAGGGCGCTGTGCCTTTGGAGGGGGTCTGGATAACAAGCCTTGCTCACCAGCACAGGAGCGTAAGGGAGAACAGCTCTTCTCTGGAGGTTTGTAAAGGACAGAAAACCCATTTTGGGAGAGCATTTTGTGTTTGAAACATTTATATTCTAATCTTCCAGAATAGACACACGTTCAAAGCATGGGCCTGCAACTGCAACATATGCAAGTCAGACTGGGTGACTTCTAGGACAACATCAGCTGTGATCTGTTCTTGGTCTGCAGCAGTGGTTGCATCTCACGGACTGGTGAGACAACTGATGCACCTTCCCCAAGAAGGCCAGTTAGATCTCTGTTTAATAACATAAAGGCTGGACTGACTGTCCTAACCTAAGTCCCAAGGCTTGAGACGTAAGAGGCTGCTTCATAGTGGTCCTTAAGAGAATGACAGTCTTTTCACATCCATTTTCTCATCTGAAAAGCTTGTTTCTTTACAGTTATCTGTTTGAGGCCGGACAACCTAGTAATCTAAATGGAGCCAAAATGTATGGCTGTGGGTCGTGTCTCTGATGAGGAGACTGGGGTAAGAAGGTGGGAGATCAGCAGGCTACGTAATGCGTGAGGAAATGTTTCTGGGGCTGTCAGAAGAAACCCCTGTCCAAATAAACTGTGTTTCCACAGACTGGTGTGGGTCACAGAAACAGCATATTTTGATGACGAAAATGTTCCATGTGCCCATCCTCCTAACTTGAAGTCTTTTCTGTATTAACATAGTACCGTACGACATGAGCAGCAGTTTAATTATGTTTTGCATGGTTATCTCCTCAAATCTTTTACTGTATTGCGTTTAAAGATTTTTTTTTTAAATGGGGTGCTGTCATTCTGCTTTTCTAGGCTGATCAGTTCTCTCTGCTTTGCTCTTCTTCTAATGTTACACCATAGCACCTCTCACAATATTTCAGGTGAGAAGGACACTATTATGAAATGCTTTGATGGTGTTGTTAACATAATGTTTTATGCCTCTCCTTCTGCATCATGATCTTTATGGTCTGAGATTTTTCTCTGCTCCTTAAGACGTATCCATATGGGACTGTCCTCCCTGACCCTGGATTTGGAGCAGCTGCAGTTACTGCCAAACCCAGGAACACACAGCAGACATCCCTTGCTCAGGGATATCATAGAGCACGTTCTCAGTAGCTTCTCTGTATTTTGTTTCTCATTCTCAGCTTTATTCCTCTGCTGGCCTCAGTACCATCTCTTCCTTGCTGCTTTACAAAACGTTGAGCTTTTTGGTTTATGCCCTCCCCTTACCCTAAGCCCTTGTTATTGCAATCTGTGCTGTGCGTTTCTTTTTCTCCCTGGAAGTAAATGAGTGACTCCTGCCATCAGATTAGTCCTGCTTGAATCACTCCTCCATTAAGGAAGCGATGTGCTCAACGTTGGCTCTCCTGGGAAGGTGGGAATTTGGAGCACAGTGATGGGACACTGCTCAGTGGGCTTATTTCATGTTTGTCAGATGCCACCCCTTGCAGAGGGTTTGTGCAGGCAGTCAGACATGTACCAGTGCCGCAGCAGCCTTCTGCCTGCCCTGTGTTTGTCCCTAGCGGCCAAGTTTTGGGTGGACCAGGCAGCGTCTGTGTGTCCATCCCCCCTCAATCTTCCTGTGCCTTTTTTCTTTTTTCTCCCCGATCCTCTTTAGAAACTGAGTCACTGGAGGACAAAACGGGGTGGCTTTATCCACTTTGTCCTGCAATTTGGTGCAAACAAAGCAGTTCTGTTTCTACCTTCCAATGAAGGGGCAGGAATGGAGGGACACAGATGCAGACAACACGCCGCTTTCCTAAAGCGTGGCTGTGGGGAGTGTGTCCGACAAGGAAACTGGTGTGGGAGATCAGCATGAAAAAATGTTTAGAAAACAGTTAAATAACAGAGGGGGGTCCATCTGTTTTCTTCCATTTGCTAACACTCCAGGAGCTGCTGGTGCCCACAGCCCCAGGAGCCTCAGCTGAGCCTCCTCAGCCCAGCAACGGGCTTCAGCGTCCTCAGAACCGTGAGAGGTTCAGCATTGCAGTTCTGTCAGGCTAGCGGCTAACGGGGGAAGAGCTGTGAGGAGCGATACAGGAGATTTTAATGACGTTTCTTAAATCCAGGATGCAATTTCAACCACCGCCATTTCTCTAGTAGCACTAGGTTGTGCAAAAAGCATGGGTTTTTCCCCCCCCATCCAGGCTGGGGGTCTCAAAAAGCACTTCTGGACAGTTGAGCTCAATTTTGGGGATACAAAGTTACACTTGGTTTTTCCTCCTCTGACAGACCCCGTGCCACCCCACTGTCACCCCACCCCTGGGGTGAAAGAGCAGTGTCCGTGCAGAGATGCTGCAGCTTGGGGCATGGGGAACACAGCTTGGAAACTCCTGCTCTAGACACCTTGGCAACACTATCAGATCGAAGACTGTCCTTTTGCCTGCCCCACAGAGCTTCGCCACAACTGCAGCAGCAGAGGGATATAAACCATTAGCCTGCTTAACTAAAAGCAGATTATTTCCATTGTACCCTATAAAAAGAGCTGATCATAACTACACAGTACAAAAGTTGATATTTTAACAGCCTCCTACCCCAAATACAAAGTCTTTGGTGCAGCCGATGTACAAATATACGTCTATCCAAGCCTGACTACTAAACTATGTGGAAATACTTTAGAGTAATGCCCTTCAAGGGAGAAAATATTTTGGTTTTGTTTTTCAATCACAGTGTGAAGGAAGGTTCGCCTGAACCAGAGTGTAAAGTTCAATATGGCATTATGTGTCTGGTTAAAGTAGGCACTAATTAATCAGACCTACTGGGGTAGAAAGGATTCTTACGCATCACTCGAACCCAAACCGCTGGGATAAGCAGGCACATCTCGGGAACACGGGAGTTCCCTCTCAACCAGAATCAAATGCGACCCCGTTATCCTCAGGTGGTGGGAGCAAACTAAAATAGTTGTCAGCCCGGTAGCTGCAGCGAGCCCTGGTATCCGCCTTGGTGAGCCAAATACGCTGTAGAAGGAAGAGTGACTGAGATATTCCTCTAATGAAATGTTTCTATGCATCCACTTAAAAATACATAAAACAGAAAAGAAAGTAGAGTGCTCTGGCCTTGGGCTTCCTACGCAGAGGCAAGGTGAAAGAGCAGAAATGGAGAAATGTAATGAGCTAAATCACCTTCCAGGCTTGCATGCGAGTGCCAAACCTCTTCAAAACACAAGGTTCTCACAAACACCATTTATTCCAATAGGATACACATCGCTAAATAAAATGAGTCACTATGAATGAATCAGATTGAGTGGGAACAAAGTAGGAGCTCCTTATAAACTCAAAGCATATTTGGGCAATAACTAAAATGCCTGCAAATATTCAGAGCGCTAAGTAAGAATGAATTTATGCCAACTCACAAAGAAGTATTTTTTGTATCTTAATACTTATGATCAAATAATGATTTTATGTCATATCACTGATGGAGATGAGACTAGAGGCTGCAAAGAGAAGCTGTGATTGGGAAAGCTAAGATCATCTCTTGCTTTGGGGCAAGAGAAAAGCAGTTAGTATGTTATTGCAGTGTAGCAATAACTACAGCTAAGCAGTAGCTGCGTACTCATTTTGAAGCTGCATTCTACTCAAACAGCCATTATTGCAAATTTTTTGAATTAGATGGCAAATGGATGGCTAGGAAATTCTCAAAATAGCAATCTGTAAATGCATTTATAAGATGTGACTGACAATTAAGAAGCACCATTTTAACAGAGGATTTTTTTTAAAATTAGGCATTGCAAAAATTAGAATAGGTCATTCTGTCTGGCTTAAACCATTTTGATTATTTTGTTAAATAAGGAAAGGGAATATTCAATTTGATATGTGCAAAAGCTAATATTTACATTGTTCAGTACATAGAGGCAGGATCACATTAAGAGAAATGAAAAGAAGAGAATAAACTGTTCTCAGGGTCCACTGTAGATAAAACAAATATTAATGGGCTTAAATTGTAGCAATGTAGAGTTAGGTAAGGCACTAGAAAAAAATCTAATGACACAGCTAGGGAGGAATGGGAAGGGATAGTACAGGGAAAGCATGGAACTACTCTCCCTGGAAAAGATTAACGCAATTCTTGCCAATGTTTATCTAGAGCTGAACTACCCTGGGACAGACTGTAACTATCTCTTCAAGTCTTTTCCCACCTTGCTTTGCCAGTTGAAGATGATGCTCTCAAGCTCTTTCTCAATCCCTTGTTCATGCACATCCCCTTGTGTAGCATGAAAGCAGATCTCTGGGCAATCTAATGCAGGAGTAAACCAGCATCATTGTCCGGATTAAAGACAGGACACTGCTGTGCCAATGCAGCCTCTGCTCTTTGCTACCACCTTGCATTGTAAAGGATGCTGATTTCCAGAAACAATACCTGCCATAGAGAAGTCAGGATGGAAAGGAACAGATGAAACAGATTTCTTCTCTAACTTAACTAACTGCCCTCTCTTTCAATTTTGTTTCCATTACATGTATGAAAGTTTGAAAGAAACCAAGAAGAAAGAGTGGACAGCACATACGGAGCAGACACTGGACAAAGGTGCGGTACAAGACCATCAGAATGCAATGAACCCACCTGGTGCAGGGACTTGTGAACCAGTGTTGGTAAAGAAGAGGTAAGCACCAGGAGGGAGATGGAAATTCAGATGACACATTTAGGTTATGTAGTTCCAGAGGAAAATATTGTTTCCAAGAATTTTAAATTTAAACATTTTGTTTGCTGCAGTCCTTGCATTAACAAGCCAATTGGAATGCCAACCTGGAATATCATCAGTGCCTTCAGACGAGAGGGAGAGGAAAGATTTTTATCAGAAAATACTTTCATTTGCTATGCGTTGTCATATACACACTTCTACGAAAGACAAGGTCCTTCAGCTGCTGGCTGAAGTCAGCAATGCCTGTCAACCACGGCGTGCCCTGGAGCAAACTCCACCAAGAGAACTGGCATTCACCCTTACCAATGAGGCAGGAGGGAATCATCACCAGCTGGATGGGTTGGGATACCTCTGCGTTGAGAGACTGGGATGAGCAGGGCATCCACAGGGAGCAAGCAGTAAGGTCTAGAACATCGTAGCTCTGTAGCTGTATGAAGATGACTCAGTGTCAGCTACAACCGTGCTGTAGGGGACTGCAGGAGTAATTCCACTAAATCACCACTTCAAAAGACAGGGCTGGCTTAGAACTTAAATGTAGTATACTTACTGGAAAGTTAAATCTGAGCATCTCCAGAAGTCTTAGGAAAAAAGAGAGGAAAGACTAACTACGTAACCTTAAGCACTGCAGTGCATCCTTAGGTTAATACTAGAGACATCATGAAGTCAGTAATTAAGCTGATTCTCTCCCCTCCTTATGACTTCACCTGCTTTTAACAGAATAAGTTCCTCAGCCATCTCCCCGATGGGTGGGGAGTGGCTCCTTTATCATTAATTCTGTCACGTGGATTTTACAGGTAAAAAATATTGTTGAAAATATTGTCTTGCTACATCTGTGCAATAAATCACAAGGAACTGAAAAGTGGCCAAATATATTAAGATAGTCACAATAAAGACAAAAAGATACTTTTCTGTCATTTGCCCACGCTGTGTGACACAGGCTGTGTCACTCACTGAAAGCCCTGAGAAAGCCTTGAAATACTAGAAGAGAAAGACCCTCCCTCCCCTCCCGTGTTCCCCTCTGCCCCCCCCCCCAGTTATTTGGGTTTATTCCCAAGTACTTTTAAGATCCATGTTTTAGTGTAAGATCTTACACATTAGCAAAGTTCTGTCAATCCTTCTATCAATTAACCACTGCGGATGATCTTCCTGTTTTATCTTCCTGCAATACAAAATTTAGTCCATAGAACTGCCAATTACAAACCTCAGCATTTGTTCTCAGAGCACAGCCGAAGCCCAAAAATTCAATGGCTAAATGTTTCAAGCCATTTAAAGTAAGCATGGGAGAAGCAGAGTAAAATCTAATGAAAAAGTCTTTAAGTTTCTTCTTATTTCTCCTTTGCGATATAGGCTGTGAGTTCATTTTAACATGCAAAGTTCATCTGTAAGCGATCAAAGCCATAGTTGAAACACAAGAACAAAGGATTTACCTAGTGAGTCATCAAAGTGCTTTATTTTATAAAGCCTTGCTCATGTTTGGAGTGTAATCTAAGCACTAACATACACAATAATGAGTCTTCCTTGCCCTGTCCAAATAAACAGTTTATCAACAAGAATGAGTGACAAAACTGCTACACAGACAAAAAGAATGCTTTGCTGTAAATGTCTAAAATTGTCTAAAAATGTACACTGGTTGGCCGCAATTAAAATATTTACTCCAAGAATGTGTACCTCATTTTTACTTCAGGGTCTGCCTGTGGCCTCATCCTTCAAGAAGCCACAGCACGCTTCAGAAAACGCATGAGAATGTTGAGAACTGGAGTACAGAGGGAGAGGAGAGAACAACAAAATATACCAAGCCACAGTACCAACTTATTTAAATACATACAATACAAAAGTATACACATACATTACAGTGCTGCGGACATCACTAAGTCGAACGTAACCAAAAAAAAAACAACAAACCACCCCAAAAACCTGGAGGAAAGGTCGGGGAAAGGAGAAAAAAAATAATATTAGTACACAGCAAGAGGGAGAGTATTGCCTTTGGCCGCTGAAGAGAGTGTGATGGGTTGCTATTGTATAGGCTCCTCTGAAGTAAACCACTACGTATGTTATGCACAGTTGCAGCCTTAACAGCACTGACATTAGTTATGGAGAAGGCATGCTGGCACTCCTGATTTGAGTTATAAACGACGATGGGGAGGGTGTGACTTCTCTCATGTTGCCTACAAAATCTAACAGTTTCGATAAAGAAATTTTAAAGGCACAGCTTTAGCACAGTGTATAAGTAGATAAACTCTTAAGCATATGTAAATTTGTCTCTTTCAAGCATGGAGTATTCCAGGGAAAAATACAAGAAGAGAAGAAATACAACGTCATTGTTTAAAAATTTTTAAACAAGTTAAACATGATCAGCACAGTTTTAGGCAATGTACTATACAATCAAACTTGAGTAAATGGCAGGACAGGTCATTTCGATCCTAAAAGACGACCTTGGGAAAAATCCCTCTGAAATATCCTTTCTCGTTTTATTGTAAAAGAGTCCATCGCGGAGGTGAGCGAGACATTCACTTGAGTACACTACTGCACATTACACCTTGGAAGATGACAAATATTACTTCATTTGTACTGCAAAATAGCTTTACATGTAAACTCAAAAGTCATATATTGTACACGGCTCTGAAATTCAGAAATATCCCTGCTTTCCTAATAATGTAAACAGTAAAATTCAGGGTTCATTTTTCGAGGGATAATCCATAATAAAATACCGCTGTTTCAACAGTACAACATAAGCATTTAAACTTCAAATTCCCAGTAAATTACAAGGGAATGGAACTTCTACCAGTGTGCACATCTTTCACGATGGGTGAAAGATGAAGCTACTATTGCCCAAAACTATGCACTTCAGATAAGCTTTTTTTTTTCCACTTGTAACATTATTAGTTCCTATATTGCAAGAATATAAAACAAATGAAAACTTCAGGTAACAAAGTGAAATAAGCAAAGTTTTCCCTTAACGTAAGTTTACTGTAGCAAAAATGTACACATAGCATGAATTATGTTAGCTCTTTGTAAGATAAGAGACGCCGGCTCTCAGATGTCTGAGAGGCTGAAACTTCCTGACACAATGTGCTGAAAAGAAGACAAAAATGGGAGAGGGAGGAAAAAAAAAAGGAAAAAAAACCCAACTGCTAGGAACCGAATGGGAAAAACCTCCGGCACCAAGGGCTGTTGCAGCTGTTTTTTTAAGGAGTGCCAGTGTGCAGGGTGTAAGTGTAACATTCGCAGTAAAGTTTTTATTATTATCATCATCACCATCATCATGAAGAATACTGTCATGTATCTTTTTTAGTTCAAAAAATAAACTGATCCACAGTTTACAATTTGATATCGATATTGTAGATTTAACATGCATTTACTCTTCCCCACCCCCACCCCACACCTCTTTGCTCATTTATTCCATTTCAGCTGGTAGCATCAGAGCTTTACTGTCACAGTGCACTCTGAGTAAGCTGTTCTATTTATTTAATTTATTTTAATTTTTTTTTTTTTTTTGCACACATAAAAGAGTCAGAAATAGCTAGAACTATGCTGGGAATATCAGGCAGCTGTTAAAGCGAGTACTCCACCCCACTTCAGTCATCTTTGCCAGCAGATGTAAACAAAGGGGTTGCTTTCTGCAAGATGAGTGCTTCTCTGAGTTCCTTTTTCCCCTATACTTGTAGCCACTGCTGCTGTCCCCAGGTCTCGTGTCTGTCCTATGTAACATGGTAGGTTACGTCAAGATGTTGGCAATAAAGTCCAAGAAGCGCTTTGAATACTGTTCGGGATTAACAGTTGAAATTTCTGCACCAGCCTAAACAGAGAATTGAGAGAGGAGAGAAGGAAGAGTCAGTGTTTTATTTGTCACCGAGAGTCTTACTTACTCAAGGAGTTTCATTTGGAGTCTTAGAACCAGACACTATAAACAAAACTGTAATGGCTCTCAACTGGAATATTACTGATGCACTTTTAGGCTTCACGTGAGTACAGTGATACTCGGTACCCACCACCACAACGGTGGGGCATCCATCACCCATTTCTGCATCGTATTCTCTTTACTTTCCTTACTTCTCTTTACTTTCATTGTACTTCAGTCTCCTATATAATTTCTACTGCATACATAACCATGCTATCCACTTAAGCATCAACAGATTCTGGTCTGTTGAGCAGCAATGAAGATTGCTATCTGAATGCTAAATCACCTGGTTTGGAATATATGGTAACAACGAGTAACATTTTTTCAACACATACGCATTCAAACCCGGATTCACTGAATAAGCTGTACAATTGCTATTTCAGTGAAGTCATGACTCCATTCATATTTTTATTCGAGGTTTTCAGAGCCTTAGGCTACATTTGTATGTATATTTTTCCCATTTTACAAAAGGGGAAAATTGCATGCATGCAATTAATGAACAAACTTCAGTGTCAGGTGGCTCATAATACAGACGGCAAAATAAACAAAATGGTTGTATGAATGTAACGTTCTGTAAGAAGTTCCAATCACAGTCAGCTTTAATAATCATAGCTGTTACTTACAGTATGTTTCTATCCCTTATTTAAGCCACAAGTGTGAGTTTTTAAAGTCTGCTACATTCAAAGTTCATTAATAATTGCCAGATAATGGCTGCATATGGTCTGCATCAACCTTCAGCTGCTCTGAGAGCAGAGAGAGTAATGAAAGCATTGTTTTAGACAAAAAATACCTTCTGCAGGCCTGTGTGGGGCTCATTGCTGAGCATTCCACATCGCTCGCTACTGTAAACTTAAAGGCCCTGAGACCCTTTGCTGAAGACCTCCCACAACGCCCTGATCCTTTAGATACTTAGACAGAGGAGGAATTTTAGCCTCATGAACGATTACGCTCTTTTTAAAAAGTTTATGAAATCTGAACCTTAAATCACCATAGAAGTGATAATGGTAAATAGAAATCGTAACTCCGGAAGGCTGGGCTTCTTCACCACATTTTTTGGGTGTCAAAGTAAATTCATGGCAGTCAAACGGAAGCCTTCACTTAATGGTCTCCAAGTATTTAATATATACATTTTATGCTTAATTTTGCAAATCGTACTTTTTTTTTTCTTTTTGAGAAGTCTTGTGAAGTCAGCCACAGAATATGCTGAAGAATTAACTTTCAACAGGCTGTGCCAAAGAATGAAGTATCACTAGGGTCCTGCATCTGAAATAACATTCCCAACAGCTTTCACAGAGCTGTACACTAATATAGGGGCCTGGTGAACAGCTTTGTCTGCAAGAATAAGGTGCATCTCACAAATTTAGGACAAAGATCTAAAAAGGTATCTCACCAGAGTTCTTTGTGAGTAAGAAAGCTATCTGTACAGCTGGAAAGGGAGTTGCACTCTCAGTATGCAATGGATAGCAGTTACTCTGTACTTTTATACTACATGTTAAAGGAAAAAAATGATTTACATACTTTAAAAAAATGATTTACATCAATTACATGTCAAAGGAAAAAAATGTGAAAAAATTCTGATTTATTTCCCCTTTCCCTAGACTTCCAGAACTGTGCTGTGTCGGTGCATTAAACAAAAATGCTGTAGAATAAATGGAATCAGAGAAAAAAATCAACCCAGATACTTACCCCATGCTTTACCGTTTTTGCAGCATGGGCTGCTTTCTTTTTTGCATCATAATGAGTAAGAATGTCAATAATGGCCATAAAGTATACTTCCTTCCTAGGTGCATCTGCAAAGGCAAATACATGGCAGTAAGAATGACTTTTGAGACATCTTTATCATGAGTCCTCCTTCTAACAAAGGACACTTTATAAGGCTCTATCAGTAAAGACAGGTTAATGTCAGTCAGAATCACAGATCTGTGAAGACCATAAGCTCAAGCCACTCTGAATTGAGAGTTTAACTGCACTCCTATATAATGCAAAACTCCCTCAACAAATGTAAAATAACCCTCCAGCACACAGAACTAGGAATTATTGCTCACATCGTGTAACGTGGATTTCATGTTCCTTTGTGGAAAAAAACCTATGAAGTTTTATATGAAAGGAAATGCTTCTGTGTCAACAAACAAGATATAACTTTCCTGTCTTGAACAGCCAGAAGTAACTAGTTATACTTAGTTTTATTAACATGAAACCCACTTTCAAGCTTCTTACACACTCCTTTTAACGATTTTCTTAGCTGGAACACAAAAATTGGGTGTGAGTGCACAAATTTTCATTCCTTATTGACCGTTTTTAACAGTGTTGTCTTATCTGCCAGGAAAAGAACAATTACAGATACTAGGTTTCCTAAAAGGGATGAAAAAAACCCATGAATTAACTGAGAACTGCTGTATCCGAATAGCTAAGCCAGTATTTTGATATTGATTTGATTATGTAGTAGGTGAATTATTTGACTGCATCTCCACACATCACAGTATTTTAGAAATACGTTCATAGCAATGCTGAGCATTATAGATGTATTTCACGTATAGGTGCTGACCATTTGTGCTTGCAAAGACTTTAGGATTCTGGTGTAAGAATCAATACATCCTAATGTAAAAATATTTATTACTGCTTACTTTCATGGGATTTTATTCCATAAACATCGATAGCTGGATCAAATTCCCCCGGAGCCAAGGGCAGCGAGCTGTTCAGCGTGTTTCCCGGACTGTCTGGAGGGGTTCCAATGGGGTGGGTCCCATCACTTTCACCTTCCTCTTCTCCATCATTCTCTTCACACTCTACTTCTTCCTGTTCAGCTCTTTCAACATCATGAATTCCAACCAGCAAGCTGTAGTCCATGAGTTTTAACTGAGCAAGAAACTAGAAAGTGATAATAAGCAATTTATCAATATCACTGAAAAATGTAAGCTCCACTTACAAACAGGAGAAGTTACACAAAGATGTCATCAGTAGAGACAAACAGGCACTTCTAAGAGGGAGCAAAAGGGAGGATTAAGTGATAAAGTAAGCAAAGAGATACTTGAATTTATTACGATGCAGCTAGAGCACACAGGTCACTTGCAACTTGTATCATAAAAAAGCTCTAGCCCACTCTCCCCACAGGGAAAAGCCATTTTTGCTGTAGTGAAGACCAGTGCCATGTGAGCTGATGACTAGGACTAGAGGAAACAGGCACAAACTTGAATGTAAGAAGTTCCACCTAAACATGAGGAGAAACTTTCTTCCTGTGAGGGTAGCAGAGCCCTGGAACAGGCTGCCCAGGGAGGTGGTGGAGTCTCCTGCTCTGGAGACATTCAAAACCCGCCTGGATATGTTCCTGTGCAACCTGCTCTGGGTGGACCTGCTTTGGCAGGGGGTTGGACTAGATATCTCCTTCCAACCCCATGTGATTCTGTGATTCTGTTCCTCCTGCCCCGTGTTTCCATCAGGGCCATCCTGGCCCCGCTCAGTGTCCGGAGCAGCCTCTGTGCTACCAGGCATGCTAAATCTGCCCCTTCACTCCCTTTTAAGCCTTATTAAAGAATCGTGAAAAAGTGTTTAAATATTCTTGCAGTGGAAAGTCGTGATGTTTTACACCATTAAGACATGAAACGATGCTGTATTTTCTTCACAGAGACAGGCTCATGTTTTAAAGCACAGAAGCAAAACATGAATGTGACTGACGGGTGGTTTTGAGTAAAGACTGAGAATGGGAACTTTTAAAAAACTGAAGGATGAACACACTTTACGTATAGACAGAGTGTTATTTCAGTCGAGAGGAACAGGATAAGGCAGAAAGCTAAGAGGGGAGGATGGAAATAAGGAAGGTATGAAAGCAAGAAGGTGGGATACAGAGTTCAAGGGGTGAGGGGTGGGCAGGGCAGAGCTGTGCTGCAGCCCCAAAGCAATGCTGAGATTCTGAACTTGTGGAGACCTTGCTTATGGTGTGCAAAGAAAGAGGCAGAAAATACACATTGTTTCAGATTTTAGAAATTCTCAGTGGTTATAAAAAGGAAGTTAGGGCAGATCAGAGAAGAAAGGATTTAAGCCAGACTTTGGAATAGTGATAGTGATGGAAGAGATGAGTATAAAATATTAGGAAATGAGAAACTACAGTTTGTCACAATCCTGATTCTGAGAAAAAAGAAGAATCAGAGATAACAAAGTGACTGTGAATTCAAGTGCTAGAAGAAATATTGTGAGATTGAAAAGAGGCTTAAGAAGAAAGAAGAAATTGGTTTCTAATCATTTCGATATAATACAGCAGAAGACTCTTCCCAAGACCAGAAGAGATCTAAGTTTGAAGAGATGATGTACAACAATATACAAGAATAACAGATGAGACTGGCCAAAGGCGATGGAGTGGAAGGACTCTGGGCGTATCATTAGGTACTTGACAAATACCAAGACAGAAGAAAAATCTACCAATAATTATACAAAAAAGCATGAAAGAGAACGTCTCTTGGGAAAAGTGTGCTGCTGCTGACAGTAAAAGAGATCAGCATAAGGAAAAGATCATCTAATTTAAAATGGAAAAAGTATCCTTATGTGCTTTTTCTCAGGACATTTTCAATGGAATGAGGAGGCAGGAAAATAGACAAGAGGACATCAAAACAGCAGTAATAAATATTTGTCTGTTTGAACACAGGAAGGGGATACACAGGAAGACATAAGACTCGATTATGAGAGAAACACAGTAACACAAATTACATAATGACAAAGAAGAATGGATATAAAGTCACACAGTTTAGAATACTACTCCATAATATGTTTAACTATAAATATTGTGGTATAAGATAATCCTATATCAAGTGCTGTGCATTTCTTTTCATTGTAGTGAAATCTGAGTGTTTACACTGTTTACACTCAGATTTTGGTACAAACTGCGTACTATCAGTTATCTAACAAGGGCAGAAGGCCCAATAAAAGAAAAACAAGATTAAAGAACAGCTTGTCATTGTTAAAATCAGGTGCCAGATGATTTCATACTAGTGGTTTACATGGGTATCAAACAATTTCAAAAGCATAAAAAATAGCCTCTCAAGACATGATCTGGAATCTGCCCTTATATTTACAATCCAGTAAATGATGTAGAAGATCGCACACAATCCACTTTCTGGGGTAATAAAGCATCCTCCACGTTCGTTGCACTTACTTAAGATCTTGTCTGCAACCCACTTACTGTAAAAGCGTTAGTCAGCAACAGCAGCACATGTTAGAAGAGCACAAAACTTAAACACACATAAACTTATCTCCAGAGCTGTGACATCAGTAGAGCAATTTTCCAGCACAACATTTAAAATATAAAATAAACATTGATATTTCGCAAAATATTTATGTTTTCATAAATTACCACCATTATAAATTTCTCATCATTATTATGATGGGAAATTAGAATTCCTCAAAAGCAAATTGTTGGGTAAATTCTGAATTTACTATTTTGTTTTGTGTAACTACCGAGATACAGATCTTAAGAACTAGACAAGTCAATTCTGAGAGCCACTTTGATATAAATAGCTGAAAGCCTTATTAAGTCACAGACGCATTTTGCTATCATGTCTCTTTCAACAAGGAAAACAGATTTTAGGCTCTGAGTACAGGGATCGCAAAATACTGTGTTTAGTGATGAGATTTTAAATTATGGAAACCAAAGTCAAGCTGTGTGAACTACTTAGCCCAATTTTTATTTTCTTTTATTTGCTGAGCTAAATAAGTTATAATAACATATTATATTAAATTCACATTTTAACACTTTTCTATTATGTATTAACTATATTAAGCCAATTACAAATTTATATGAGAAGACTACATTAAGACAATGAGTCCAACTGCTGTCTACAAATTAACGAAGCACTCTACTGTTGTGGTACTAAGGATGATTTAAAACTGGATTACTAATATGAAACAAATAGAACATGCATGGCTGTGCATAGGGGATGCTACCCTCTTTGTTACAGACTACAGTCCGTGCATGGGCTCAGCTCTGGTGTACCTACACCTGTAAAATATAACTAACAATACTTACCTCTCTCTCGGGGGCATTTGGAAGTACTAGGCTTGTAAAGTGCTTAAGTACTAAGCAGCACCATCATTTTAACGTCACATCGGCAAGGCAGGGACAATGCATGGCAACTAGCTATGGCAGCAAGCCATTTGTCACATCAGCAAAAGCAGTGATCAACTCCTGAAAGTTTAAATTGTGTTTCATTTAAAACAGTCTCACAAACAAGAGTTTTCATTAATGAATTACAGGTATGATTTCCTGGGCTATCTGTAATTTGCCACACATTTTAATCCCACATAACTGAACAGGCACATTCTTACCTCAACATCCTTTTTGAGTTTCTCAAGGAACATCTTTTTGTTATTTTCATCAATATGAATCTTTTGGCCATCATTAATAAAATCATTGTCTTTGAACGTCGGCAGCTCTTTGGCCTAAAACAAACCAAAACTCCTGTAAGAGCGGGATCGCAAAGAGGCACGTGGTGAAGCTGCTCTCCTGGCGTGGTGTCCCCACCAGCAGCGGGACCTCTGGAGCTGAGCCCACAGAGCCGTTTCCTTTGCTTATCCCCCTGGAAATGGCCTAGAAGGTATAAGTTTACTAGAGCGTGCAGGAAATGTAGCTAAGGCAAAACCTTCAACTCAATACTTGATTTGCATCAAACCTTGATTGGCATTGAGTTTCTTCCAAGATGTCGTTTGTCAAAGTGACTGGCAATAAGTGAAGTCGAAACACAATCTGTATCTCGTAACAAAGTGCTATTGCATCAGATCTTATAGATGAAGTCAGATTGGATTGCATTTTACACAGCTACTGTGAATTTTTCTAAGTGCCTAATACCAAATAATAATTTAAAAAGCATCAACTGAACATGAATTACCTAATGCTGCTTAAAAGTGGAAAATGCCAGAGAAGACCGCAGCCTTTTAATAAGTAATTAAACATTCTTGATGTTGGAGCATTAGTTGATTATCTTAATGTTTAACTCTCCCACGAAGTGATTTGCAACAGCATTAAGGAAAGCCAGACAGAGTAACCACTGGATTCAGTACTAAGACCCCTCAAACGGGCTCTGTTCTTGAAGGGCAGCGGCTGCAAGTTTACTTAAAAGCCCCAGCAAGCCAACAAACAAAAGACCAGTTACTTCAGGGTATGTGGTCAAGCAAACTACAAGCAGTAGTAGGCTTCTGCAATTAGAGCCTTTAAAAAATTGGCCCATTAAGAGCAATGAACAGCCTCTGCTCCAAAACATACCTGTTATAAAGCACAGTATTAAAATGTGAGCCTCACAGCAGACCCTGAAATGCCCTTCATAGATCTTCACAATGGCTCATTTTGCTGTTGGGCTACGCACAGAAATGGCTGAAATACTCAGTTCCCCAAAGGTCCAAATTTTTTTTTGGACCTGGAATTTGTGAATTGTTCAAGATCCCACAATGCTGCTTTTGTTTAGAAAAGTGACCCTTCTCTTCCAATAATTGCTCAAAAGCACTTAAGTAGTCAGTAACATTTCTATTGTTATGAATTCATGTTAAATCCTTCGCATCCTGACACCTATGAACTCTGGCAAAAATAAAGTCCTAATCTGGCTGCTCTGAATTATTACTGTGATGCACCTAGAACATACTGATATATTAAAATACCCTCTCATAGAGACTCTGTATTTTAATTTAAAATAAAAGGAAAAAACTCCAAGCAGCTGAGATGGAGCCATAACCATTCACCCATCCCAGACTCCTTCCACAGAGGAGCCGTCCTGCAGTGCTCCACTGCTTTACTTAAAGATGATGCTTCTCGAAGCTCACAACTAATTGTTTACTACAATATGACAGCACAATATGCATTGATTTTCTTTCTGCCCTACTTGGTAAGTAGTTTAGGATGAAAACGAGTATGGGAAACATCAGATAAGCACTCCAGACTAACAGCTGTAGGGATTATCATACACAACCGAGCAAACTGTCCCATGGATGAGGGCTAATTCTGCAGAGGCGGGACTGCAGATCCAGGGATGTTGCCAACACCAGAGGATGGAATCCAGTGCGTGGGATGCTTAAGAATGGAGAGGAGATTTGGATGAATTAATTTAAGATGAAACAATAATGAAAAGAATGCAGGAAACCAAGCTCTCTTCATTTCTAGCCCAAAGTCACTAAAAAAAATAAATCCTCAGATTATCTTTCCAGCTAGTATATCCAAGTTATTTATTAAACTAGGCAGAGGTTAAAGTGAAACAAACCCATTAACACTGAACCTCCCACCCCCTCGCTATTGATGCTGTTCAAAGCCGGGGGGTGGGTAAGGAGGAAGGATGTGCTTGTGGTTAAGATGCTGAGATGCAGGTTCATCTCTAGGCTCTGCCACAGACTTCCTGTAGAGCTCGGCACCAGCCAGGCAGACCCTGTGGGCGGTGGGAGGGGGAAGCTCACTTCTCCACCGAAGACAGTCCTACCTTCAGTAAAAATAAACTTAAATTACAAGCAATATCTTTTTTTGCAAGATGCTAGAGCTGATAAGCCTGTCGTGCAGGTGCAGTACTTCACTTTAACCTTGTCTCTACTAGCTCACTTTTATTAAAAATAGATTAAAGCTGACACAGGTGCATTTCTTGCCATCACGAGACTCAAGGGGTACTCCCAAGGGCATTCAGGAGAGTGAATCAGCTCTCTCAAAAAGCCAGACTCTTCCCTGCCTTGTGTGCGAGCTCCCCTGGTCCTCAGTAATCCCCCTAAGGATTTTTATCTGAGGTCATTTTTCTTCTCCCAGACGTCCGTAGCTGGGAAGACCGGGCAAGTGCAGAACTGCATAAATTAAAAGCCACTACTGAGGCATGTGAAGAAAAACAAAGAAAGAAAAGCAGTGGGTGCCACGTAAGAAACCGAAGCTCAGAAGAGATTGTGCCAGTGGTTGTCCTCAGCACATTATTTGTGGTTATTTAAAATTAATAATAGAAGTGTTCATGTTAAAAAATCCCAATATGTACATTTTCCTCTTATGCACTGAAATAAAAACATACAAAGAAAACCACATTGTGGCAGTCTAAAACACCATCTGAATGAAAAAATGGAGACTTTGCTTTAATGAAATAATTGATATGGTTAATTTTTAATGAAGTCTCAAATATTCCCAATGAAGCAAAATCCTTGTTGGAAAATGATTCTCCTAGAATGCAATTCATTATAAGGAACATATTACTATCATTAAAGAACTAAATATTTTAAGAGCTGCACAGGAGATGAACATCTAACTACTTCCACTAAATTAATAATAGGTTTTCTTTCTGAAACATCTCCATTGTTTTTAATTCCCTACTTAAAGATGCAAGAAAGGCACAATAGATTTTACAAATATGAAGTATTTATTTGTTAAGAAAGCATGCTACTTGCACACCTCAGGTTTTCATTCCAAAGTATGCCATGGTCACAGAGAATTTTAATGGCAGGAAGATTTCACTGCCTTTGAACAGGTGGAAAAGCAAGATTTCTTTGGCTAAGATGGCAGAATGTGTAGAACCTGATTCAAAAAGTAAAATTATGGTGAAACAACCCATTGTTTTTGAAAAAAAATTATCTTGAAAGTTAAGAACCAGGTAAAGTTTTATTTCTACAGAATATGGAAATAGTTTTTGCAGATTTTTTAACGTCTCAATTCAGAATCCCATCCCACTGTGTTGAAATGAACATTAACAATTTTTTTTTTTTTCTAAAGGGACTTTTGTGCGTCATGACCGAAAATAATGATCATGGCTAATATCGATGCCAACATTTTGGAAGAAACTTGCTAAAACAGCTGTAGGACAGTTAAGTTTCAGAGTAAATCTTGGGCTGAAAAATGAAAAAGGCTAATTGTCTTCACAACCCGACAGCAATTTCTCACCTAACAGAGGCAAAGATTAGGTTGTAGGAGAAATGTTGCATAGCAGTCTTGTTGTTTGGAACTAGCCACGAGTCCTAATCATGGCAAAATAGGGCTTACAGTTTCTAACTTTTGAAAATGCTATAAAACATTTGCCAAGAGTGAAGTTCCACACTTTGGGCTTCTTTCTACAGTGCATGGCTCACAGGCACCTTTTTTAATAAAAGAATTAAATCACTTAGATTAACTTTAGGCTGACTGTGCTCAGCAGCATATATGGAAGGCAGTATTTTTTTTTAAAAAGGATATTACGCAAAATATAGTTTGAAATAATTTGGGACAGGTGGTTTTTGAACTGAATCAAAAGTCCAAAGTCACTTCCATCTACAAGACGGAAGAATAACTAGAGCTTTCTCTGGAAGTCTGAAAATTGCAACTTCTTCCCTCCGGTGGTTACGGGAGCTGGGTTCAAGCTTCTATTATACAATTTGCCTTGTCCTTGGCGGGGGTTTCTAACCAAACAAGGATCTGCAGCTCCACTTGGCATCACAGGACTGCAAGTGGCAACGGAAATAGAGCGGTAACCCCAAAAGGGGGTTTGAGAGGGAACACTGGAATGGTTTTAGCCAGTATAGCAGGCATTTTTGAAGGACAAAAAAATTGTGCAGGATGTTGTAGATGAATTAGGAATTCGAGCACGTCCTAAAATAATAACTATATGTCTTTTCAATGATCAGGGAAATGCATCCAGAATTATCCCTAGAATTAATGTCTTCCTGCTGCAAAATGAACATGCAATATATAAAGTGCAAGATAAAGTTCCCCTCACCCCTTTTTTTAAAAGTCTTTTAACATATGGAAAACAGCCTTTTACACACACAAACAAAAAACCCCACCCAAACAAAGGCAAACTAGTGATTTGTTTTGAAAAACAATAATGGGGTTGGTGTCATGTAAAGGCCAAATGCTGAAATAGGAATCTGAACTCTGAATGTCCATTCCTATCTTTGCAATGCATTGCAGTGTGATGTTTTAAATTATAATCTCTGTATATGCAACCTTGGGATTCATTTCACACAGAAATCTAAGACAAGCTTCACATGTCTGTTTTGTGAGATGGACATATGAAGCAGATTAAAATCACTAAAAAAGTAAAAAATGCTGTTCTGAAATTAGCAATTTTGAAATAGCCAGAAAATATAGCTCAGATTTTGGGATGATCTACCTTGAATGAAGTTTTACTTATCGACATCAAAAGAAAAAAAACTAACTCAAGACTGAGTAATCTTCTTGCTATGCTCCTAATCCTTCTTCCTTTAGTTATATATGTCCTTTTCAGAAATCAGTTAATTACTATGTGTTGTAATATATAATGTAAAAAGTAAAGCCTAGAACTGTTTTTCACATCTAGATCCATCTTTCAATCTAATTATCAGAGCTATGTATTTTGCATACAATTTAACTAAGATGTAACGTAGCTATAAACTATGGGAATTTTTTCCCCAAAAGGAAGTTGAATAGAAAATCCCTTGTTCAAATGTATTTACTGTAATTTTTCTGCATTTATGCTTACTTATGAAACAACACATACTGCAGAGGTGGCAACACAAACAGATTAATTTAAAACCAGGTAATAATCTCTGAAATTGCTCAAGAAAGAAGAAATACGGTGTGCCTCAGTTCAGTTAGATTTTATTTTTCCTCTTCAAATTTCCTTCTGGGTTGCTCACTCACAAGCAACACGCTTAAGTTCTTTATAAGTACAAGTAGACTCAGCTGTAATTGCTAATTTGATGTCATACTGCAAACATAGCGTAATTGTGAGCAGGCAGACCACCAGGGGAGTTCTGCATTATCCTGGTTTCACTTAAGAGGGCAAAATTGTCCAAGGAATGAATAGAAAATGCCCACTATTAAAATAATAAAAATAAAAAAAATACAGAGAACTAAAGCCTAAAAAAAAAAAAAAGAGCAGCTGTCAGAATTTGACAACTGTTGAAACATACTGTTCTTTTAAAATTCAAGACATCTGTAAGTGCGTGTTATACTTGTTGCCAAAAAGTGATGCCTTTATTATTAAAAACATCACTTATAATGCAAATGAGAGGAATTGTGTGTTAAGGTGAAATCTAAGCGACGGAGCTTGTCTCCACGCTGATTCTCACAAAATATTGAAATGACAGTTTCAGAGCTTCCCATCAATATGTTAGGATATTAAACAGTTGAAGACAGTCAAACAGGAGACAAACTGAAAACAGGACAGAAAAGTAACAGAGTCATTCCAGCCAGCTTTTCTTCCTAAAAACTGATTAAAAACCCGTATGTTTGAATACTGTTACCTATTTTGCACTACAAAACTAAAATAGAAAAATAGTTTTCTTTTCCTGATTTTATTGTCCATTAAATCTTTCTGCATAATTGCCTCCTCTTTATTAACTGAGTAAATAATAACAGAGTAGTTTGATAGGAAAAAGATTCAAGAACGTGATAATTTTAGCCAAGTATGCCATTTCAAAGTAATTTATCTAAAATTTGCAGTCTGCATTAGAACGTGACTGAAAGACTTGCTCTTCTGTTTTCTGGCTTCTGCAGCTTTAAAAGAAGCTAGCATATTATGCTCGATATTCTGAAAACCATTTGATTACTTGAATATTGGCATTTGAAATTAAATATGAATTACTTAAAAGCCCATTTAAAAATTACAGCATTGCCAGTCATTTTGGCACCAAAAGCTTCCTGTCTTTTATTACTTTTCTGTTTTTCAAATGTGAATACCAGTGGATACCTTTATAGTAAGTAATGAAATAACACTGCCATTAATGGAAATTCTATTATTATTAACGTAATCGCAGGGCGATATTAATAAATTGATGATTTTACTTGCCTCTGGCTAAAAATTAGCTAATAAGTTACTACAACAGCTAAGTATTTGAGATTGTCTGGTTTTGCGTAACCATTCAGAGCAATTTCTTCTAACAGAGGAGATGCCAAAATCTCTTCAGAGCTTTTGCTAAAATGTCTTTTTTTTTTTTTTTAATCCCCCTTTCAAGCAAAAATTTTCCAGGCATTTTAACAGCTTTAAAATTGGCTTGAGATTCCCAAAGAAGACCACAAACAAAAAGTTTGAAAACAGTAACATCTACTTAAGGGAAAATGGAAGAGAAAAAACATGCTACAGGGCTCTCACTTGCCAGTTGTTAATTGTGGACCATTTCCACACTTATGTCCACACAGTCCTCAAGGCCCCAAAATTAGCGTCACACGTGCAGAAATAACATCTCATGACAGCGGGTCTTTAGCACCACTCAGAGTTTCAAAAACAAGCTTTCCTTGTCTATTAGTATAAATACACCCCCTCCTTTTTATTTAAGCTTAAAAACTGTGCGTTTGATACACTTGAGTGGTTTAGATGAGTAGATCGCTGAAGCTGTAGTGCCTGTTGCAGGAGAATCAGATCGCAGTGATGATGAATATTCTGAACATCTACAATATGGACACACAGAGTCTATTCTTCTGACCCTTTCAAATCAAACAGCAGACCCCAAAAGTTACGACAAAAAACATGTAATAAGCAAAATATTACTTTTCCCTGCTCGAATCTCTATGAGTCTTTCTTAAAGGATTTGCAAAATGCTGTTCCCTCTATGAACTTAAAATTCTACCCAATTAATTCACTTTCTAAAAATGTTTCTTCTGAGTGTTAGCTTGTGGCTTCCCTGCTGCACTGCACTGGTGTTTAAAGGGAACGATGAGTAACAGAAGGCTGTTCTAACAGCCCTAGACTGTCTGCTTGCAACATCAATAAGCTTAGTGTAGCTCTATCTCCAAGAAATCAAATTCATTTGAAAAGAAAAGAATGTGTGAGATTTACAATGGCAGAGGAATAATCTGGGCAACCGTTTGTTTTTTTTTTTACATTTCTTTCATAGAAGTACTCAAAATGACAGGGGAGGTTCTAGATGTGTTGAAGATGATAGGAATTTTTGTCATTTGCCTTACTGAAGTTATGATTTTGCATTAAATTTAGAGAATAATTGTTGTATTCAGTTATACAAAACTACACAGCTTTGTTTCAACTTAGCTATAACTAAGTTCAATAGTAATTTTGCCATGTACTTACATGCAAACAAATTTAAGTCACTGTTTCTTTGAGGTTCTCACTCAATATATTAACTACTATTGTGTGCAGTAGTATTAAACTATTTATTATTATGAGACATATTCCTAAAGCTGCTCAAAACCACTGCACTAGATATCTGTATTGTGTCAGTTCCTGTATAGGTACATATCCAGCTGAATATACTGGATTACTGAATATATTGTTAAACTTTACATTACTATTCCAAGCATTAAGGTTGCAACCTGAAGCAGTCCCATCCAAATAACTGGCCTTCCTAATTTCTATCAGATTATTTTAGTACTACCAGCGGAGGTTTTTAATGACACTAGGTATCGTTTCGTAAGACACTGAAGCGTTCATCGTCCTGTTTTAAAAACTCTAGAGTTGTGCTACTAAACAAGAACAAAAATAGACCACAAGAAAAGACATGATAGACCATTCAGGACATGATCTTGAGGGCCCAGTACAGCAAAAGAGAGCTAATGCTGACTACTGTAACTGCAGTTGGCATTTGGGACATCGTAGTTGCCTAATGCTGGAAGAAGAATTCTAAGTGTTTGGTCATACTTTAGGACGATGTGGAAAAACTTAGCACAGAGTTTTTCATGCAGTGAGAACTGCAGGGCTGACAGCTACTGTATGTCCCTTACTCCTTAGTGCAGTTGTGTGATCTGTAGAAGACAGAGAGGAAAGTATGGTACAAACTAATGCTTGGGAGATAAACAAATGATCTGAATGGCATTTGGGACAACATAAAATGAGGTCTTTTAAGCAAATTGCTGAATGATCTTATGCTAATTCAGAAGGAACGTGCTTGGAAAAATTAAGCAAACAGGTGTCATGGGTTCCTAGACTTCACCCAAATTTAGAAATCTAAGAAGTCTTAGATGACGGAGACTATGTTCCACCTTCAGTTATCTGTAGAATCTGTAAATAAACCTCGCCTACACTGCCATGAGGCTATTTCTCTGAAAGCTCAGAGAAATGTTGATTTTGAGAACATTAAATTTTCCAAATGAACTGGAGATGAGGAAAAACAAAGTGATCAATTTCCTTTCAGAGCAAAGCTTCAGCCTGAAATTTGAGGGAGACTGTCTCTCATTATAGCTACGTGTACATCCAATTCTGTCAGTTGTTTGCTCATTTATATGAGCTTTACATACCCAAAGGCTCTCACAATTCAAGGTTTGGTTCATCTTTGCATTCACTTTAGAAGTGCTGCCACATCACATCATCCCATTAACCGACACTGAGTATCCATAAATCTCAATATTAAAGAGCAAGAGAAAGAAGATGAAGAAGCAGGAGGAAAGAGAAGAAAGTCCTGATGTTTTCCTACCACAGGGCAGGCCCTGAAGAAACTAAGAAGAGATGAGAAAAAAGGAAAAGGAGGAGGTAGAGGATCGGCTCACTTACCTCTGAAATCTCAACACCACTGCAAACCAATATTCAAAGGTCTGCAGAAAATAGAGGAAAGATAAAGGAGGAAATAAGGTAGAACTCAAGAGGGGAGAATATGACAGAAAACAAAGAAAAGGGGCAGAACAGTGCTGGTTATGTTTGTCCTGAGACTAGCTAGCAGGTTAGATAACTGAGAAAGAAACAGAAATGCACCATACCTTTTCTTTGTCACTGGCTTCTCGAGCCACAGTAGAGCCCTGAAACAGAAAAAATGGATCTAAAAATGTGCATATGTCAGAAACTAATTTGAAAATGTTACGATAACAGGTCAAAAAGTGGATGAGCTGCATCCTCCTGAACTTGAGAGCTGTTTTAAAGAAAGGTGATACAGTAGGTAGAATGCCCAGGGTGGCTGAACTGCTGCAATCACTTGAAGAAGATGGATCATGAGAGAAGAAAGATGGATTAAATCCTCAAATGCTCTACATCTACTGTCCTCCTGACTGCTGGAGCTTCTTCCTCACGTCTCTTCCTCATTTTGGGACTGTCATCCTGGAAATTCAGTTTGCTTGGCAGACTTCTCATCTTTTTGTGCCAATTTATCTGTATGGTTATAGAATAGCCTATTATATATAACTATTTGGACGTATGTAATAGACATTTGAGAAGGATGTCACACAATATAAACACATAAAAATATTTAAAAGATCACAAAGTACAAACAAGAACAAAGCACCTCACAGCAACATGAAGTCAAAGGAAGAGATGAAACCAACTGTGAATTCACAAGATTTGCAGTGCTTCCCAAAGACTTTTTGGATATATATTTAGTTGGTTAGTTAGTTATTAGCTTAAAACTAGTAGGCAATATGGTGCTTTCTGAACAAACTGGAGGTGACCAAAAAAACGGGTGTATATATTTCCTTGCAAATTTCTTGGAGCAGGACCACACCTTTAAGTACCCAGCGTCTGTTTATCACATAAGAGCACGGCAAGAAATAATAACTATAAACGTGATAATTGGACATTGAAAGATGGGTAAATTAGCTCTGTTGTTTGTTCGAAGGTGTGCAACGTGTAAAGAAGTGCTAGAGTGGAGTCATACTAGGTTAAAGAATGTGAGGATTCCCAGCTATATCTTTTTATATCATGTTTTATTCTGTTTGCAGAGAGAAACTTGGAAAGGACAGATAGAAAAGATAAATGGGACAGTATGCCTTAGTTATTATGTATGGCCCAGCAAACAGGGATTTCATTCCATTATATCGTTAACTGATAATAAAGCCTGGTAAAAGTCTGTCATTTTAGTTTACTGATAACACCTTTTATGTTGTGTTCTGTGCTCCAACACATTGCTCCAACAGACTATTTGGCCTGAAAAAAGATCAGCTGAAAACAAAACTGGAGGAAAAATCTACAATAGTGAAAATTAGGGAAATTGCCAAATTTGACATGGAAGTAATTTTAATGAAATGCCTCAGTGGCCAGGAAAATACCTTTGAAATCCTATACTGATCTGTGATCTCTTTTTCTTAGTATCTACACAGGTGAAGACTTGTGCTACAAGTGATATATAAAACTGGTGTCAAAAATATTCACATAGGAAAAAGGACTCCGAACCTTCAACTGCAATTGTTGTAGCAATGAAAATAAAGGAAAAGTGATTTATAATTTATGCAGTGTCATGATAAATCTGCTCAGTGAAGGCATTTGTTTTGAAGAATAACATGATACTGATGTTAAATTTAAATTTCAAGAGAAGTTTATCTTTAAACTATCCAGCTAGACAAACTGAATACAGTACAGAGCATTCATGGAGGTAAATAATAGCAAGAGCTGATGACATCAATGTTAAGAATATGCTGCATATCATTTACGTTTCTTTCTGTTGTGCTTTTATTGCTTTTTTAATGCATCTGGACATTACAATGCTCTAAAACACATACAGTTCTCTCAAATTAAAAAAAAAATATCTATTGGGGCTAGCTCTGCTGCCAATAACACTAAATACCAAAAAGTCAATTGTTGACAATCTGGAAATCAGTTCTTATCAATCACATTCAGTCAACCATCTAACCAATTGCTAGGTAGATACAGGACAGTAGGAAAGGATGGTGCAGTACCTAGCTATATAAATTTCTTAATATAGAATGCTAAATAAACATCTTGAAACAAGTTTGCAGATGCACTTAGTGGTTCAAGACATAAAAATTTAATGTATTGGAAAGAAATAGGTTTCTAAGGGGAGACTTTATAGAGAAAATCAAAATACAATCCCTTCGGTAGAAAGACTAAGACTATATTTTGGGCATTCATTGTAAGCAGTGTACATTAACTACTGGCAAAACTACAATGAGCAGATAAACCTGGAACAAAACTAAAACACACCTTATGATAAAAGCAACAGATATTCTGTGCTATTTTTTTAAGAACCTTCTCTTTTTTGCTTGAATTATTTTAAAAATATAGAATGAAATATGAAGCTTTTGTAGTAGTGATGTACTTTGTTAGTAGCATTTTATTGGTTTAAATGATGATGATATTTAGTTACTTTACAAAAGCTCTCTGCAGAATCAGCTGTGGCTTTCCATAATGTTGACAAAAACCTATAGGAAGTAGAATTATTACTGTACTTGTGTGAAGGGTTTTATCTTTAACCATTGCCATTTTACAAACATAGCCAGTTAAATCGCTCTGTTTAAAAATGCACAATACAAATAAATTTGTACAATTTCTATAAAACCATCCTTCAGTTTTGCTAAACCTAGATGCAGAAGTAAACCAGTTAATGCTGGCTTTTACATAACACAATTTTAAAACAAATTAAAATTCTAAGCAATATTCAAACAACAGGATAATCTAACATTTCTAGCAAAGATTTTCAGCTACTTTGTCGGTTATTTCATCAGCAGTTATTTCTTACCTTTAAGTCATATTTTCTATAAACAGATAAACGATGGCTGAACACATTTCTTGTAACAATCATATATACTTCAACTCCATCAACAGTAAGCCGGTACATGCCCAAAAACTGGGGAAGAAGTGTATTCCCATGACACTCCACAATAAACTGCAAGAGCCAAAAAAAAAACAACCAGAAATAAGGATGGATGTATAGTATATAAATACATACATTTATACATTTTTAAAGATAAAACACCAAGAAACAACACATCTATTTGCTGGATATGTATTTATGTGGAGATAAACCTTCCAAAAATCACGCCAAAACGAACCCCTTCATCAGGAGGTTATCCTGCTTTTAGGTCAGTGTTTAAAAAAGAAAATCTTGAACTGCTTAACTTAAAACTTTTGACTTCTATAGACGATCTCATAGGAAGAACAAGCTTTATTTGACAGACCTTTCCACTTTTACGGTCCAAAAAGCACACCTAATGCAGGTAACATGTTTGATACTGATGTCAAGAACCAGAAATATTTTTTCAAACATCACACTGCTGCAGTCTGTTGTCCTAGATTATATTTAATTCGTATGTTTCTCCATTCTCAATATTTGTTTACGATGATGAACATTTATGGTACTGTCACCAGCAAGGGGTATTATTTATTATTACCAACTTTCTGCTAATTCGCATGTGATGGCTGTATTTCAGGGTCAATAGACTTGAGCAGTGAAGTGCAAGATCCCTGTATTTTTTTATTTACAAATCGTTATATTTCCTTAAGGTCACCATATTCCATTACAAATGGGCTATTACCCTTGAAAAGATTTGCCACCTGCACCTGAAAATGGACTTTTTAAAAAAAAAAAAAAAATCACTTGCCTTACAACTAATAGTTTGAAGTCCTATTGCAAAGACTACTGGAGGAAGCAGGAAAAGTACAGACTACATTGATGCTGAAAACTAGTGAATAATGAATATTTATTCCCAGAATAAAGACGCCCATACTGTATTAATCCTGAAACCAACTCAAACACATCCACTCTTATTTTGTGGAACCAAGGAAAAGTTAAGCCACAATGATGCAAACCAGAAAAGGACTCACCAGCTTTCCTCTTTCTGTCATTACCAAGTCTCAACAGAAGAACTTGGAGAAAAATTAAAAATTCAAGCCTCAAATAGGAAACATAAAAACTAACCAACAGTCAGCTTTCAAAGCAGATCACCTTTTAAATATTCGTTAAATACTGAAGCTGCTGTTTCTTTTGTGCCAGAGTGAGCTGGTTATTAGAAACATTATTCTAAAATACAGAAGACTTTATAACAAGTTAACTGAATAAGCCATTTGAATTGTTTAACAAAGATTGTTAGTATTTGGTAACAAATAATATAACGAAGCTCTTACAACCCTGGAGATTGTGCAATTTTGGGCTTCTCTTTTAATTTTAAGGAATTCCTTACTAACTTAATACTGGAACGTGTACAGATCAGAGACCGTCTTTTTTCCTAAATGGCGAAATAAAACCAGAAAGATTTTTTAAAGAGTCCTGAAAACAAACCTGTCCGGCAAGAAACAAAGGGAATGCACAACAAAGATTGAAACTGTGGACTGTGAACTGAACATAATTTTGACTAACGACTCTGACAAAGGAGCTCTGCTGAATCTTTCCGGCGGGGTTTGGGCTGTAACACCCCTTTCTGCCCGCCCTGCAGCTCTACTGCAGGGGATGAGCCCTGAAACAGAGAACACACCGTCACGCCGCCGTTGTGCCACTTCACAGCGTAGCATTTTTAAGCTCAAACTGCCTATGAATGGGCAAAACATCTTAAGCCACTGCAGAGGCTCAGTGAATGCAAATCAGAACCTTAGGAAGGAAAGATGTTTGTATGCCCCAAGTTACAAAGAAGCTTGACAGCAAAAGGCCACAAAAGCAATGTCAGTCCTGAGCAGCACACAAAGATCGATCATTTTGCATCTGAGAAGCACTTCTGTTTGTAACAGATTCAGAAGTTGTAAAACGGAGTTCCTGAATGGAAAGATTTTTCAATCATGGGGCTGTTATCAAACTCATAGAGCATTAATAACATGTTACAGGATACATAGCTCATTCTGACCATCAGTAACTTGTCTTAAAGATCTGATCATAAAGTGAAATTAGAACTATTAATGCCAAAGTTACAGAAAACTTGTTTAAAATACTAATCCATATTATTCTAACTACAATAATTATTTTGTTATAAACATCAAGTACTTGGCATATATCCTAAAGGTAAATATTTTTCTAATGCTTTAGAAGGTGGGAAGGATTGTTCTCACAAAAACATTTACTGAGAGACTTCTCTAAGTGAGATGATTAGTTTGTGCAACGATGATAAAAATGAATCTAGTTTCCAAGAAGAGTTTAGCGCCACAGAATTTTAGGCCACTCAACTGTTAAATGAATCCATCCATTCCTAATCTTATGGCTCTTAACGACAGAATTTGAATTCCTGTGCAGTAAAAGAAATACTATTACTCCAGCTTTCCATATGGGCACCTGAGATGCAGAAGCTTTGTCTGAAATCACAGAGTTTGTGCCACATGAAGGAACGGCAGCTACGCATCTCGAGTCCCAGACTAATAACCCCCTGCCCCTCCTCTCAGCTGCCAGGGCATAGCCTTTACACTTAAGCTATCTCTTCAACCCTAGTTATTTCTAATTGTCCAATTTTAACCTTTCTGGTCCTGAGTGTCCTCATCTGTAAAACAGCAATTTCATTAACACAGAACATATGCAACATACCCACTGTAATAACACAAAATAAATCCTTGGGTCAGCAGCATACAACCCCCTCCCAAACTGTTCTGTATTATGTGACAAGGCAAAAAATGCAATTAACTAGAGTTGTTTACGTCCTATTTGCAAGTTAGGCTTAGCTGTTTGCTAAAGCTGTTGATTCATTTTAATATTTTGCAAACAAGCCTTCTGAAAGGGCGGTGTTACTAGCATGCAACCCAGGACAGGAAAAGCTCTGCAAGTACCGCTCTTCACTTGATAAAAAGGGACTTGGCCGTGTTCTTGCAGACTTCTAAGAGACCTTCTCAAAGCAGACCATGTACCACAACAGTTGTTTCCTACTGTCTGCCGACTGTGGCCACTCCTGCCACTGCAATTTAAAGAAAAGCCCCTAAAATGATTTCGGTGTTTCCTATATCTTATCCTGATGGGGAGACAAAGGAAAGAGGGAGGAACGCCACTTGCTTTTCAGCATCTACAAGGTTGGTCTAGAACTTCCTACCTTTGAAACTATCAATCCCCCATATCTGCATCACAGAGGAGGCAAAACGTGTCATCTGTTTGGGTGGGAGTCCAGCAGGACTTGCACTGGTGACTGTGGTTGGTAGATTTTCAATTTGTCCATCTTGATATAAATGAAGTAGCAATTTAGTCACCTCAAGGTGCTTTTTAGGAATGATTTCCTGAAGTTTCCCACTCACAGCTGGAATAAAAGTGAGCCTAGAAAATAAGCCGATACATGCTTAACAGGACTGCTAAATTTCAGTGAAAGAAAAGACCTCCACTCTTTTATGTTAACTCTTTCTAAAAAGAACATTGAAACAATTCTATCACGCAGCCTTGCTAAATAAAACTGTAATACTTAGCTAATACAAGTCCTTATAGCAGTAACAAAATCAATTTCTTTAGAAAAGAGTGTTATAATAAACACCCCATTGGTTTTTGTTAATTCAGACAATTTTCATTTTTCTGCACAGCATGAGGACAATATTACCATTAGCAAAATAAAGTATCATCAACATGTTGACACATTTTATCAGCTGTGCAGCACAGTTTTCAAACATGTAATTTTCTGAGCTCTCCTGAACCCCATGCTTAAAGCTGAAAAATAACATGAAATTCTCTATGATCCTAAGTTCTCATTGATTTTTTGTATAAATACAGCTTCAAGTTTCTTTAATAAGAACAGAACTTTTCCTATCTCATTTTACATGAAAAATAAGATCCTTAGCTTCTTGCTTCCCCATGCTAGTAAGATATCAGGATGACTAAAAGTAATGTAGTGCGTGTAATCTACTAGCAAAGAAGTTATGCCATTTTTGGCTCTTCTTGGAAAAACACAGGGTAAAATTCCCATTTCTGCTATTTCTCCTCCCCTCCTTGGAGATAATCAGTGGAATGATCTGACATCAATGTAGACTAAATCATGAATTATATTTATCTTGGTTCTATGTGAAAACTCAACTTTCCTATTTTTCACAGACAGCGCTATTTTACAAACATTAATTCAGAAATACACAACATGCCCATTCTGTATGACCCCATTACAGATTATTTTCATGATTTCTACATCATGATTAAGGCAATCATGCCTGAATTATCAAACACTTATGTGACAAGTCCATACATTCATTAGAATACTGTCATTAAAGACATTGAATGGCAAGTGATATAATTATTCAAAAACATTTTGGACATTGTGAGGGACAAGAAATTGATAGTCCTTGTTTGGGCTCAATGTTCTCTTTCAAATCCTCTTGCCTGCAATCAGAAATATCCTCCACCAATGTGCTGTGTGCATGTACGTTGACATGTGGAACCACTCCTCAAAAAGGAGGTTGAGAAGTTGTCCAGAGTTATGTCATGTTTCACAATATTCCAATTATTGCCATTTCTTGAACCTTAATAATTTCATGGAAAATAATGCATTGGGTACTTATGTGACACATCAAAAGGATTAATTAGCTGAACATTAATTAGCACACAACATGAAGTTATAGATTTTCAAGGTATATAAAGCTGTTTTCTTCTAGAAAGTCATGTAAGAAAGTAATTCCATTTAAAGAAGCGTTGAATAACTACACAGGTTTTCAGATACAAGCCCTGTGATACAAGCCTTACATTTCATCTTGTTTCAGACTTGGGCCAGTGTTAATTTTACTTCCAAGTGCAACATCATCTAAATTGCAACACATGTGATTATCTAGGCTGCAGACCTGCTACCAGGAACATTCTACTTGGTGCTGCTACAATCAAACGAGTTACTAATTTCTTCTGAAAGTGCCGTGCACAGCACCAATAGCTTATATATAAAAAATACAGCAAATATATAGAAAACATCTGCTGGTGAAACCCAGGCCTCAACAGATGCAGTGCAGCCAAGTCCATTCTGCCATTTTGCATAGTTATTTACCTATGAAATTTCACATCTTTCATGGAAGATTTTCAATGTGTTTTTCAGTAATTGTTCCAGCCTATGGTGGTATGGCCCTTTTGCAATTCCATCCAACGCTCAGGCTAATGAGTTTGCCGTTTTCAGGGTCAACTCTCCTATAGGAAAGAGTGGGCCCATGGATGCAGGTGGAATGTAGACTGTTTGGATGAGAACACATACATTTCTCATCTCTACTTTTTCTGCCTCCGCTGGTTTTTTATATCAAAGCTGCTTTATAGGTCAGTTATCTTAGCACAGAGCAGAGGCCACATTCATGATCTGCACGAGGAACTGGCTGAAGGGCTTTTCTCAGCTGTATTTCTTCACAAACCTCCCATAGACCTTCACCTCTTACTACACTGGGACATACAGAGAGTCAGGGTCACCGTTACATGGTATGCATCCTTTTTAATGCACATTTGTGTTTAAATAGCGGTACATTATATTGCCTTGATTTGCCTTTTTACCTACCCTTTCCCTCCTTTTTTGTGATACATACAGATGCAACTCGTGAAGAGATAGAGGGGAGCTGGGGGGAAGCAATCAAGCCATCGATAAGCCCTGCAAGTAATGACATGGATGGAGGATGACACAAACTTGAATGTAGCTCTGCTTTAGCAACCTAATGGTTTGATGTCAGGCCATCTCAGTGCAAATTCCTAGACACCTAGTGCCCTTTCTTTTCCGGGGTATTCTCCAGCCTACGTCGTCAGCACTTCTGAAACAAAATTCCTTATAGCCTACCGTACCATTTTTCCAGCTGTTTACGATTTTAACTTTTTCTCTTATCTCCTGCTCAATAACACTGTGCTATTCCTCGATTCTGGTGCAGCCCTTAACCCTGCTCTTGGTGCAATTTCCCCTTTTTTCACCATATTGTCTGGTTTTTTTCCTTTCATTGGTCTTCCTGTCCCTTTCATATTTTTTTTCCTCTCCAGAAGCTAAGGTCATATTTTTCTTTCTGCTTTTGTTTTCTCCTTTATGCTGTCATCTCCTCCTTTTAGCTCATTCTGTTCTCTGCTTTCTTCCCATTCACATCCCTATCACTCCGCTGTTTGCTGCCTCCAGTAAATGGGCAGTCTCTCTCCTTCACCACTATTCACTATTTCTGCTGGTTGCCAGGGAGACAAACAGGCAGTGCAATAGGTGTCAGTTCTGCATACAATTACCTGTGTAGGGAAGAGAATGTGCAGTCAACAGGGACAGCCACCTATAGAAAACCCAAAGGGTACCTACACTCATGAGTAGTTTTACGCTGGAAGGCTTGTATGCTAACAATTCCCCCTTGTTCATTTGCTTTGAGATGGCTTCTCAATTTCTTTTCTTTACTGAAGCCACCTGGGTGTCAGCACGGAGGAATAAAAAAATCCCTTTTCAAGTCCATTTTAATGAAAAAGAGAAAAAAAAAGAAAATATATGCAAAAGTTGTTGTTTGTTTCTGAGACACTCAAGTTGCTTTCATTTTATTTTTATAAATTTCCATCCTGACGGTCACCTATTCCCAAAGAGCACAGATTCCACCATTACGTCAATTTATACCAATTTAGCCTTTAACGCAAGTTTAGGTCACTAGGATGGACATTTCGGAAATCAGAACATCTGCCTACAGAATTCTGCTCAACTGTCACTGATTTCTGCCATTGCAAATCGTATTTACAGTTTATAAAATAAGTACATGTATACCAGCACCTACATTAGTATATTCTGTATTTTATGTAAATTACTCAATACCTTTTTTGCACAGGAAAATACATCCCAAACAAACATATAAACATAGCTTGAATATATGCTGAAATGAAAAATTTTCCTTTAGGAGGAAGCAGGGTATTACCTGTTTCTTAATTCTGGCCAGGCAATTATCATCACAGATGACTTTACTAAGCTCTCCTCTAACAATGCCAAAGGGAGTGGTCGGCTTAACTCCAGTTTACTGGCCCATGTTCTTGGGGTCACGAGTACAGGTTTAAAACAAAACAGCACTAGATTTGGAGGTATTTCAAATGAATATTTGATTTTGCCCTCAAAGACTATTTAAGTATTTGGCATGAAAATGCTTGATTAATCACACAATTTTAAATGGTCAAACTATGTCTGAGAGTAGGCAAGCCCATACAGCAGAGACTTTTCTAATATTTCAGTCTGACCCATTTGAGCATAACGATGGTTCCAGTGTATTTGACAAGTAAATGTTATTCAGCTGAAGTAACACTACGTAAAAGCAGTGAAAAGAGTTCTACTAACTGGCAGTATAATGATACTATAAATAGCCCAAAACAATTGCAAATGATCATTAAAAAATGACTAAAAATCAGCATTTTATGCTACGTATGAGAAAATATTACAGTAGTTAAAACTTGTTTAGCATGGAAATCCACAGCACAAGAACCTAACCTGTCATCATATATATTTGTATTTACCATAAAGCTGGTTCATGCATGATGGACTCTATAAACTAGTCATAATTAAGAAGATGCTTTGCAACTTTAAACATTCCCCCTAAGTGGTGGGCTTAGCGGTTTGTTTATGTTGTTTTTTTTTTTTTAAAAACTTTGCAAGAGAAAATAATGATCTCTAGTGTTCCTACTCAGTACTAAAAGCGTCAGACTCATCTCATGAGTTGACAGAAAGCGTCAGTGTTTAGACTGATAGACTGAAGCGTTCGCCATCTGTCTGAGGTTGTAGGCCTGCCTGCCACTAAGGGAAAAAAAAAAAAAGGCATCACATCAGACAGCGTAAATGAATTAATGCAACTCATAGTTTTGTATAGCAACTATAATTTACAATTGTCAGGAATATTATTTACAATTCAACAGTTTTAATTTGGATTTGTTATCTATACTTATATGCTGTTTCTATAGTAACTTCTCCTGACACTCCTTCAAGCCTGGTTCACTTTTAGTTATTTACACATTTCTAGTATGTAGGTTTAGGCTTAGAATTTGATCTTTTTGGTTTTACTCTTGATATTTTTTTTTAATTTTAAATAGCAGTAATAATGCTGTGAATTGGGATGCATTTAACTTGGTTACTTTTGAAAAATGACTGTGATATTGCAATAGAAACGAGAAAATTAATAACTCAGCCAAGCTAACTTATTTTATGTTCACTCCTAACATGCTACCAGCCATTCTGTTCCTGAAAATAATCTGATTTCTCTAAGGTATACAGTTATGTCCATTAGAACTTTGGTTAATTAAAACCTAGGCAACTAGACTTGGTATATTTTTATATATTTTAGAAGTGTTTAGAGGCTCTGCACAATTCCTGCTCCTTTTGTAAATACTAAGTATACAGACTGTGTAACTACTGCCTCAGTTCCCCATGGCTCCAAAGAAGAGACAGGCTATTGCACCTCCAGACAGATGGAGAGAGGAAGGACGGAAAGAACTGGATGGGTTTGTGGAATATACATCTCCATGACCTCCAGTTGCTGATAAAATAACCTTTATTTCTACTCTCCAGTGGCAGTCTATACGTCTCTCTCTGACCTTTTGGTGACTTTACAAAAAATCATTGGTACTTGGAGTTGGATTTTGAGGTGTTCATGGGAAAACTGCCCTGCTACATTTCTCACATTTACATTTACCACACGAACTGCCTCAATCGTAGCTTCATCATTCAAAAAGGTGCAAGGACAAAGACCGCTACCTTGCAAGTGCCAGGGACGAAGGCTATTTTGATGAAGAACTTAACCCACTCTCTCACACTTCTCACTTGATATGGTCCCCTCCCCAGCATTCTTTTTTTTAAAGATAGCTGTCCTCTTGTCTTTATTGTTAAGCAGTTCAGGAAGTCTTGGAAAACATCTGATAAAGCTTGTTTGGCCCTTAAGGAAGGACCGAGGTACTTCCAAGGTCTCGAACGATTCTATCAGCCTGGAGCTGTTAGCCTTAATAAGGAAACAGGTGAGTAAATATTATGGTTTAAATGAAACTCATTCAGAGTTTCAACCCGTGGAAGAAATATGGAATTAATTTGTAGAGGGGGTTAAAAAAAGCCTGAGAGAGAGAGAGGGAGAGGAAAGAGATGATCTCTCATGAATGGCATGAATTTCACTCATAATCATAGAATGGTTAGAGTTGGAAGGGACCTTGAAGACTACCTAGTTCCTGCCATGGGCAGGGAGACCTCTCACGAGACCAAGTTTTGTGTCAGAGGTACCTGGAAAATAATTACTGCCCTCTTGGACAGACGAAAAAGGGTGCAAGACACCAAGCGCTTACAAGTTACTGTTCTTAATGGATACGTGATCTAACTCCAGGTCCTTTGGGGGTACTAGATCTCTGGCAAGGGAGAAACAGTCTTCTAAAATTCACACGAATTACCCTCCTGAGAAAGGTTATTCCTCCCAGGACGATCCCTGCACGATGTAACTGGGTCTGAACACGTCTGCTTGCTCTCTTCCTTGGAAGGCTGAACCTTTCAAATACAGCTCTGCTTGAAGAGCAGACCACACAGAGTATGATGGAAGGGAACTCCGCTACGAGTCCCAAACAGTCACATCTATAAACTTAACTGGGCCAGAAATTATCACATGTGGTTAAGTGCTGCTGGGGATCAGTGAACTGAAACTGGAGAAAAGCTGATAAGCAGACTTTTCCCTAAAAATCTCATATTTGTGCTACTTTTGCGTGTAATTACAATTAGACTCTTCAACTAGAGCAACAATTACAATTAAGGAAGATACTGAGCAGTAAGATAGATATGTAAATCAGTACAGGGAACTCTGTATTTACTCTATTGGCAGAAGAACTGAAAACTGAACTTGAGAGAACTTGTTGTATTGACAAAGATTTCCACAGGAGTACCAGTGTGGCATCTTAAAAGCCTTCTACTACTATAATAACTAAGCCATCCCACAGAACCACAAAGTTACATCCATACTAGTGAATTAGATGAGTCTTGGACTGTTCTCTGGGATCAGGTCTAGTTGGAATGGAATAACTTCATAGAATCACAGAATGGTTCTGAGTTGGAAAGGCCCTTAAAGTTCCAACCCCCCTGCCATGGGCAGGGACACCTCCCACTAGACCAGGTTGGTCAAAGCCCCATCCAGCCTAGATGGCCTAAACTTGCACCCAAATTGAACAAGATGGTCATATTCAAAATCCCAAGCAGCAACAGTAACTGGCCTGAGTTAATACCTTGAGCCTTGCCCAGAATTATTTGGGAAACAGCTAGCCGGCCCAAAGCAAAACCACAGTAGGGACCATTAATGAGCTCCAGTGCCAATGGTTGCTATCTAGCGTTGCACTGTTTTGAGTAGAAATGTAGTCTAAGGCCCATCTGTGTGAGATAACTTGCTCAGGAGAATTAATTAAAAGCTTTCCAGCAGGACAATGGGTTCCCTAGACTTTGTCCAGTAGGCTAAGATAAGCTTCTTTTGCCTGAAAAACATCTAGAGAAATGGGAGGACAAGCTGCTGTACCTAACGATTGCAAGCATTCAGTTTCCAGGAGCAACACACAGGACACTGTATTAGCCGTCACAGGAATTAGCGGCAATTAATTTAGAGTTTCTTTAATTAATTCCAACAATTTTGTTCTTTTAACAGCACATTACTGAAGATACTGAAATTAATTTATTTAATTAAAAAGTTAAATTATTAAACTATCTCCGTACTTGAGTTGCTCAGCACTTACTACACTTTATAAAGTGCTCTCAACTTCTGAGACAAAAAGAAATACAAGTCATATCTTTATGTGTCTCTTGGAGGCATCACTGAATGCTTTCAGACTCAAGCTGAAAGATACTGAAGCAATAATGCGTAAGATGTTACTAATACTAAGTAAGTGCATGCTTCCATTCTTATATGGATGTTTTTCCAACATAAAGTGAAGTCAGAAGCCCAGTACTGATAACTTTCAGGTCATTATTCCTTATTACGAACCCTGATGTCTGAAAGCACTAACGAAAAAGACTCCAAATGATTTAAGTTCATTCATGTTATCACTATCTTCATTGACACCCGTGAAAGGAGATGACTGTTTTGAAAAGCAGTATGACTTTTCAGCTGGATTAAGTCTCAAAATCTGGATCATTAATACTCGCTTCTAATGCCAAATATGAAACGGACTAAAACTTTAATTCCATTGCACTGCTTCACAGATCAAAATCCTTTCAGATCAAAGTTAAAATTGTAGGTCTGAAAACTCTAATAAAAAATAACCCCCAAATTACAATTACATAATAGTTTAAAATTTATCTTTGGTAAAATAGTAATTAAAAGATGGTCTTGTGAACATTTCTGATAGTGACAATACTTAGCTATGTTTAAACAAACATACGGTGGTCCTACATTTTATTTTAACAGAAAATTAACATGCAGAGAGAGAAGGGAGTTCATATCTAACTCTCTAAAGGCTTCTCAAGCTACTCTAGAATTGGAGGGAACTTGGTGATCTCCCTTCAATACAGGAAGAGCAGAGAGGGAGGTTGCCAAGCAGCACTACAAAGATGGCTGGCAATACCTTCAATTCCAAGCACCCTGAAATCACGTTTTTGCCTCCCTCTCACCTCAAAAGATGGTTTTAAAACAGGCTGTAAAAAAGTAACAGTATCAAAAAAAAAAAAAAATTAGGATTCCTATTATACATTGGTGGAAGCCAACATAAAATTATTAAACATTGTGAGACAAAAAAATAAACCACTGAAAACAACAACAACAAAAACCTCTCAACTATGAATATCCTGAAGTCTTTACCTGAAATTCCAACCCCCAGAACTGAGCAGGAAGATGGAAGGAAGGATAAAACCCCCTCCCTCCTTTTGGGTATCATATTTTAGATGATTTTTAGAGGCTTTTCTGATTAGTGCAGTTTTAGAGCTTATTCAAATAGATCCAGGGCTAAGAAAATTAGCACTGATTTTACTAAGGCTTCTCGTATTTCCCAAGTTCTGCTCCCCTGTCCCTCTCCCCCTGTGCCATCCACACAAATGACACACTGGCACTGTATGAGAGATCTCCAATATTCACTTTTGACTTTACTGTTGTTTATGGAACTTCACATTGGCAAAACCTGTTTCTTTATTAGCAGGAATTTTACGTTAATTATACTTGATTTTTCATTTCTCATACAATAAAACTTTTATTGTTTGAAATCTATTTTAAGTGAAACACCGACCATTCAGTGACCAGACCAGGAAGAAGGAGGTCACCTGCATTGTTCATATACATGTACACAGACATCTCCAAGCTAGCCCAGGATGAAGTAGCTTTAAGCCTGGGACTAGCTGAAAGAAAGGGCATCTTCCTAGTAAGGCAAAGGAGCTTATGGCCTCTGAGTTAGTCTCTGTATCATATACACACAGCATTTTACTTAAAGCTAGCTTAGGTATTTAGAAGAGTGCAGCCTTGTGAACTGCAAACATATAATAATTGCTCGTGCAAAAGGAAAAAACCTGGTGAATCTTATTCCATAATTACTAATTTAAAACTTTTAATACTCTAAAAAAGACTGGCATTATAATATTTAAGAAGAGATCCCATGCCCTGATAATAATCAATGTATTACCTGATGGTATTTCTTCAGGATGTTGTGCATTTCTGCTACGTCTTCACTTGTTATAGTTTTGATGATATATCTTTTGTCGTAAGACGTATGAAAGCGGGCACCGCTTCGTGCTTGGGAATCATTGGCAAGGGGTGCACTCCTTGTCAATGAATTCTGTCAATTGATTTAAAAACAAAAAAAGCATCAAGTCAGACAAAAATATGCAACTTTTAATTCGAAAAAATTTATACCATTTACATTTATTTTTTAATCTTTTCTAATACATCTGACCAAGCAGCATTCTGCGAAGCTTATAATCACAGATGGCATTATCTTGACAAATCACTTAAAAAATATTCTGAGAACAAAATAATGTTTGGGGAAGGTATTGACCGTCTGTGGTTCAGAAGTCCTTCTCAACGCTGAGTGATAACTTATTGCACTTTATTACGTATACATTATCACCTTTTGGGAAGAAAACACACAGTAACTAAAAATCCAAAAGGAACACTGTATTACATCATAATAACTATAAATAAAGGATCCATCCATAGTAGAAGTATCACTTTAAAACTGAGCAGGATTTGTTCTCAATCCAGTGTGATCTGGTACATACACAAGATCACAGCTAGATTTCAGAGTTCTAGTACCAGAGTAATCCAATGATTTCCCATCTAGTATTAAGCACGTAATGTTATTGTACAATTCTTCCTTTTGTAAAATAGACGTACCCTCCTACAGACTCAACAGGGGAGGATTACTTAACATATATATAGTTAGAAGAAAAACCACTAGAGATTAGTGATCATTTCTGGACTGAAGCTTGAGGCTCCTCGCACTTCAACAGTAGCAAAAAAAGCCCTCTGCTTTTTTTTCAGAAAATAAGTATTCACATAATTTTTTTTTTATATTTAAAAATAGTAATAATAAATTAGATAAAGTATAACAACTTGCTTTTGGATGGAAATATCTTTCTTTACCAGTAAGTTTATGCCTATTGTTACATACGTGAATCACACCATTATTTTTCTTTTAAATAAGTAGCAACAGCTGTAGCACAGCCATGAGAAAACACAAAAATGTTCTTACACCCCATGTGTACTTCCACAAAAATGGACCATACTCTAAAGAGGTTCAACAAGTTAATCACACTCTGCTGGAACACTTCTGTGTTTATGAAATAAACTTGCAGCCCCCATTTGGTGTATTCTGACTAGTAGCAGAAAGCCCACCTCCTGCTGCCGCTCCTCATTGTACCATTAATTTGTACATACAACTATCACACCAAAAATGTCACTATCAAGAGAATGTAATACATCTGTAGATAATTATTTAGCACACACTTTACTGTTTCTTAATGCTTTAATGGGTTAGAAATGGCGATGCATTTATTTTTTAGCAGATGGCTATTTTATTATGAGTTATCTATATCAAGTTTAATTAAGAATGCATACAGCTATCATTTTACCACATGCATATTAATTTGTTAGAATAAACCAACCAACTTTATGCTAAGCAGCACCTTATACCTTTACACGCACAGGTAACCCAAATGCCCTCTCTGTAGTACTCTGACTCTAATAATAAATTAGATTTTAAGATCAGCTGTTTAAACATTAAACATGTTTAAGATAAAAACAAGCTCTAATTAAACAACCTCTTTGACACTTTATTTTTACTAACTCTCCATTCCTGTGATAACTCTCTCAATATAATGCTCCCCTTCAGATATGGAACATAGTGCCTCTGAACTTGGAAAGAAGGTGGAACGTGGAGGATATTGTTAGTATATTAGTTAGGATATTTTCTGTGCTTTTATTTTTATACTTGCATAAATTTATTAAATAAATATGGTTTAAAAAGCTGAAAAAAATCTAATTACATCATATTGTGCTGATTACTGGTAATTGCATTACCACTTTCTTGTGCTGATAAATGCACCGCCGAGTTTGTCTGTGGACATTTTATTTATAATGTGTAGCTCACTGCTGTGACCAGAGAAAAGTTCAAATTCCTTCTAAAGTAAAGCTTCTAGGTATGATGCAAAGTACCTTACCTCCCAACTCTACTAGTTATATTTGCTTAAGCTAAAAATCAGTCTTCAATAAAATACATATACTGTTGCCTGATCATGACAATGAACCTTGAAATAAAAAGATGACAAGAATTGGCCTGCACTGGTAAATCATTAGCAAGTAAGACCAAGGAACAGCTTCACTGAAAGGATCAAACTAGAAAAGTTTAGGGGCTTCAAAAGGGAAAAAAAAATATGGCTATTTAAAACTACTTTTAAAAACACTAAGATCCTTCGCTTTAGGTAAAGCTAACTTACCTGTTTGACCCAACACTGTTAAGTATAGATCAAAGCATTCTGAGATTAGTTGTTGGAAAATGTTTCTTGTAGCTTAACACATAAAATGGCCAAGAAGGTCCTGCACTTAAGCATCTTTAAAGTGCAGCCACTAACAAACCTCTAACCGCTAAGAAATCTCAGACAAAGATACGAGCAACACCATGAGTGACGTTCAATATGCACTTTACACCATGAAGACTGTGGAAAAACTGTGGGGTCCTCTCTTTTAAAATTAGATTTTAGACACATTTAGATAAGTAAATAAGTTTAACTTATTCTGAGGTTATCTAAACCAAGTTTTTAAGTCAGTCATCTTTATCTTAATGCTGACAATAATAAGAAAGATATAGTAGTGCTCATCAGACACACTGTATAGAGTTGTTTCTTACTGTAAAATGCAGTTTTGTGAGGCAGTACATGGTGAAACACTGCTGTGAGCCAGGTGACTTTTGCGAGAACACACAGACAAATTTTAGTGACGATTTGTACAAAAAGTGAGTAAAATAAGTTGTACTATTGATATCTGTGCACAAATGCCTTGAAAGAAAAGCTGATGGAACCTGCCTAAAGAGACCAGCGCAGGGCTCTCCTCTGCTCTCTCATTCAGCAGTAAACTTGGCCAAGAGAGACCCATCACCATCCCCGGCTGCTGTATCTCCTTCCTAGGTGAGGCTTCTGTAGGGGACTGGGAAGGAAATAAAGAATGAAACTCAAGTGTCTCCCTTTTCCAAAAGTAAAATATAATCGGAGAAAGGAGAGACAGAGAGAAGACAGATCATGGCAAATACCAGGTTGAATTCCCTCTGGCTCTGCTGCTTAATTAGGGGAGAACTAAGTGGAATATGAACAGATGGGAAATGAGCCACTCCTCACTTAGCACGGATCTATGAGCCACAAAGCCAGAACGGGGAGGATATCTTTCAGATACAGACAAAAAAACCCAAACTCTGACTCTTACCCTCCAAAAGAGATGTGTCTGATGATCTAACAACCTTTTTAACCTCACTTACTGCTTACTACATAGAAATCCAATATAGTAAGAGGCACCACCTGCTTATACTATAGCATTGTAGTGAGCACAAAACTCAAAGAAAAGAGGGGCACAGTGCCCTGTCCCCTTCAGATTTTCCCAGCCTTCTGCAACTCTGCCACGGTGTGCCTGGGTCCTCTGGCACAGCCGAAACATCTGTCAGCCACACACATGCCCTGTGCCGCAACTCACTGCAACTCTCCCGCTCCGAGCGTGCGTGTTCTGCCAATTCCCCATTCACTTCTCATTTGTGAAGTTTTAATCTTGCGCCTGCTGCTTTTTTTGGTCTCAGGAGAAAGAAAAGGTTTTGTACTTCTAAAGTGTGAATACTTTTACGAGGTCATTTAAAGACTACGCTAAATTACTCGTGTAATTACTTACACAACCGAAGACACATTTAACATGCCAAGCCCAAAGACACCTCTAGTAGATAAATTTCTCTTTCATGTACCTCCCCCTCTCTCCCAAATAGTTTCCCTCTGAGAAATCACTGGCTGGAAGTCTCACTGCCCTTATATAAATCAATATAAAAAATATCACCTATATTGCACTGAGTAGCAGGCAACCAGAAATACTCATCTGGTCTTCAGTGCTGAGAGGCTACAAATCACAAAGAATTTGTCCCATACCACAGAATTAATTTCTGATAAAATGAGAAAAATATAGCTTTAAATATAAATGGGTAAAAGCTACACCACTTCCTAGCATTTCATTTCCCAAAGAGTTCTTGCTAGAAAAAGCACACCTAAATTACATGTCATCATTTCACCCAAGAACAGCCTATTCTTTAGCAGATTAACTGACAGGTTATTTAGTTTTACTATAGACCCCCTATCTTCCCTCTGCATCTCTTTCCCAAACTCTCAGCAATCTGCGCAGTTTTATTTGCTACAGTAAAATATATATTCGGTAAGGAATAAGGTTTTTTCCATAGGTGCTCTCAGGATCTGATCCACAATTCTTTAAAGTTCACAGGAGCTTTTCTAGACCATTCAACAGAATGTCATAAACTAGAATCCAACACAACTTCTACCCATAGAAGCCATTTCAATTCACCCAGCCATTCCCAAAATGAACTCCAATTTCTGCTTTTGCTCAAGGTACAACTTCCAGAAAGGTACCCTTGATTTTTCCAACTTCAAAAGATCAAGATTTGCCGCTGTAGTTTTTCTAGTATTTAGTAATTTGCATTACTGAAAAGGTGAGTCTAACTTCAAATTTTAATTCTTTCCTTTTCCAGTTATTCTGATGTATTCTTTCTCAAAGAATCTAGTATTTTTCTGCAAGGATACTCACATACTACTTACTTTTCAGTTCTAACTTTTCCAAGTGCAGCAGGTCAAACTGCCACTCCCACCACACGGCATTCTCTATGTCCTTAAATTCCTTTGATGCCATTTTTCTGCATTTTTTCTATATCCAAACTTTCGAATTCCTGTTTTAAGATGACTAGCACCAAAACTATATAGAGTATTAGCTTCAGGTATAAAATAAACAGATGTCAAAAAAAGTTAGAGTTCTTTCTGGTCTTATTTTATACCTTCCAATTTATCCACCCAAGGGTGCAGTTACTCCTAGTCAGGAGCTCACAATAGTGCTAAATTCTTGTCCTCTTTGACCTCTTGTTCCTTCTTAGAGCTACTACCTCCCCAAATGCATCCTTCCCCGCTCTGTAGTTCTACACTCTTTTTCATCTATATAACTATTTATTATTCATACAGACCGTATTAAAAGGCATCTCATTTGGACAGGCTCAGAATGCCAGGTGATCAAAGCGGTTTTTGTAAAAAACCCTTGTCTTTATCCCACTTTGCCATTTGGATAGATTTTGCATCTTCTGCAAGTTTTCTCTACGTGAAATGTCAATTGATCACTGAAAATTAAATTTCGATTGTTGTCATTTAATCATCTATTATTTAAATAATTTTCATTTTTTCTAATAAAGCCCCACAATAATTGGCATTTTAGAAATCAAAGTCACAAAATATCAAGCCAAATACTTTGTAAGAGGCATCCTCAAGAGTCCTTAGAAGCCAGCTAAAACACCTCTTAATGCTTTATCCTTTGGAAGTCTATTTTTACCTTGCATATTGGTCAAAAAAAGATAACAGTCTATTATAATTGAGTAACACTAATGATATTATTGATAATACTAGTTATGCCAATACCAGATACCAAAAAAAAGTAAACTGATTTCTGAAGAGACTCTGGTTGTTTCTAAGAGCAACAAGTTGTTTGGAGCTATTTTCTCCAACTGAAACCATTTTTGTGAGAAAACACATGGAGAAGAGCCACTAAAGTACAGGAAAAGCTTGTTTCCCCCCGCCCTCCTCCATAATTGCAAACTATATTTATAACTGGCAAAGTATTGCCCTCGTCTTCAAAGACAAACTGCTGGTGAGGCTCTTCCTCCTCTGCCCACTTTGCTTAAAATGTTCACAGCACGGATATTTATCTCCACGGTGGGAGGCCAAGGATTAGCCACAGCCTCCAAGAGGGTGGAGAGATTTAAAGGTCAATTTAATTAGTTCATTCTAATCTCTTGCACATCTAATGTAAATGTCATTGTTTTCTAACTGCTACTTTAGCAGACAAGATTGTATTTTAGAAATTTTGAACATATGAACTATGTGCTGGATGTAATACAAATACTTCATGTAACTAATCTAAAAAGGGAGCCTAATAAAAATTGTCATTGAGTCAGAGCTTTTCCTAAAAAAGAGAAAAAGGGCAATAGGAAAATTCTGGTGATAAAGCACGTAGAGCTTCAGAAGAACAGTAATCTTTCAAACTGACTGGCTTAACAGCTTCTCATCGATTTAAATCTTTCCCATTTTGCGATGTCTGGACAAAGGCAAACAACGGTTTCTGGTGCTGTGATCTCATCCGAAAGTCGTGGAACACTAAAACGAGCTTCACAAGCCCAGTTTGAAGACAAATCAGATCACATCCCAGGCTATGTAAGAGTGCCTCTGGGCAAGCTTTGCATGACCGAATAGGCAAAAACAAGTGCACAGATGATGCTCTGTGATGACTAAAATCATAGGTCAGTGGAAAAGCCTGGCAGTGGTTCACTGCTGTTAGAGAATTACATACACACGGTCTGGCTGTTCTTCTGTCACAGCAGCTACAGCGGTGCTGGCCCGTGCACAGCTTCTCGTGAAGATGAGCTTGCAGCTCCCCCCAACCTTTTTTTCTTGTTACAAAACCTCAGGAATGACAGATATGGATGGATTAGACCTGGATTACTGATTAAGAAGCATATCAGAGGGACATAGTGTCATACAAGTGGACACAGATACTCCAAGATTTTTTACTGTAATTTGAAACAAACAGTCCACTTCTGGGATGGTGTTCAGGACAGTGTTTCACCAGTGATTTCTAGAAATAAAAGGCAAAGGGCTAGTATTTTAATGTAAAACAGAAGTACCAAACCCAGAGATGTCTGGTTTTGTCATACGGAGAAGGACAGGGAAGACTTTGGGGTTTACTTTGTATGCTGGTATGGTGTATTCTAGCACTGCCATTGAGCAGGTTCATGTCTTTCATGTCAGTAATGAGAAAACACGATCAGAAGACACTGATCTCTGACACCAACATGTGTTTAAGACGTTTGTCGTACCTCACAAATGCTACAAGCACATTCAGTGGTATGACATCTGCTTGCCTTTGGCAGCTGTATGGACAATACTATGTGATGACTTCACAGAATTGTTGGAGTTGGAAGGGACCTCTAGAGATCATCCAGTCCAACTCCCCTGCCAAAGCAGGGCTGCCCAGAGCACATCACTCAGGACTGTATCCAGGCGGGGCTTGAAGATCTCCAGAGAAGGGGACTCCACACCCTCCCTGGGCAGCCTGTTCCAGGGCTCTGCCACCCTCACCTCAAAGAAATTCTTCCTCATATTTGAATGGACCTTCCCATGTTCCAGCTTGTGCCCGTTGCCCCTCGTCCAGTCACTGGGAACCACTGAAAAGAGCCCAGTTCCATCCTCCTTCAACCCACCCTTTAGGTACTTGTAAGCACTAATAAGGTCTCCCCTCAGCCTTCTCTTCTCCAGGCTAAAGAGTTGCAGCTCTCTCAGCCTTTCCTCATTACGGAGATGCTCCAATCCCTCCATCATCTTGGAGGACTCTCTCCAGCAGTTCCCTGTCTCTCTTGAATTGGGGAGCCCAGAACTGGACGCAGTATTCCAGTTGTGGCCTCACCAGTGCAGAGCAGAGGGGGAGAATGACCCCCCTGACCTACTGGCCACACTCCTCCCTACACAGCCCAGGATTCCATTCGCCCTCTTGGCAACAAGGGCACACTTCTTGTCAGCTCAAAAGCAGGGCTCTCAGAAGACGTACGGTGAATGTCACGGGGCCTACAAAAGACAAAAACAGACCATCACTGGTCCTGAGGTGCACCCGTCAGAAACAGAGTCCCTTCTGTGATCTTGTTAAGATGTGGATGTACACACTCTGAACACCTACCAGCATTTATGAGCAAGTTGTATTCAGAAAGTGATTACTGCAGTGAAAGACATTAAGAAAAGAAAAGTGAAACACCAACTTTTCCATTTTTGCACTGAGCTACCCTTCTAGGAGAAAGGTTATGGGGTCCTTGGCTTGTTTGAATGAGAGTTTAATGAAAAAAACATGTGATTCTTTCCTAAATCAAGTTATCCTACTGCGACTGTAGGTCTGGATTTGGAGCTGATGGCTTAAGGCATGCACTTGCTTTGGAAAGAGTGAGGGCTCTTTTTCTGGGACCTTCTCCCCCTTCAGCCCTGCAAAGCTTGGCTCGATGCCTCACTTCCAATGGCTGTCTCCGTAAGAGCTCAGGGAGCAGCTATCAGCTCATTGCTTTGATGTTGCCAGCATATGCTAAATTACCTTTTTCTAGTTTGAGTACCCAGTGGTGAAAGACACTTAGTTTAGGGAAGGAACCGCTGAAAGAAAGGCAAACTAAATGTTTTCTCTAGGGAAGACTAAGAGAAACCAGAGGTTAAAATTTCTTTTGCCATACATACTAAGGATAAGTCCCACAGCCACTAAATTCTTATTTGGGCTCACACTTAAGGCACCAAATCCTAGAACATAATATTCAGATTGCAAGCTTCATTTTTTACATGCTGTAAAGACCACAAATGCCAGAGTTTTTGTTAGTACAGCTGTCTCAAGACCTTACTCCCACTACAGTTTGTGCCCACGTCAAACAAGAAGTCAGCAGTTCTGAACATCTTGGTGCCATTGTCCATTTGGGATCCACAAGCTGCATACCCTGCTACGCGTACCTCATCTGACAGAACTTTTGATGCACTGACAGACGTACGATGCTAAAATGACCAGCACAGGAATTTTCTTCTCGAGACAGTTCTTGTTTCCAGGATTTTTTAATGCATTTTATTAAACACCCAATGAAGAGATCATGTCTTAGGAAGATGATCCCATTCCTAACATAGTTGTTGCTGAGATATTTATTGCTGACCTTGTTGCTAGACGTGGCTCGTTCCTTCCTAAACCGAGGGGCAATAAATGGAGGCATGAATTTCATTGCAGAAGTACCAGCAGGGAGCTCTGATTAATATTTGTCTGAAGAAAGACATCATCTTGGACTGTAAAATAGTTTTTAAGATCTTAATATTATGTCTTAGGATTGGATAAGTCACACAAAGCGAGCAAAAATATTCACAGGTTGACAAGAATTTTGGTGAAGTTTAGATACTTAAAAGTAAAATTATATTAAAGGCTGACTTCTGAAAAATGAACCTAAAATTTGCCATTATTTACCTTGATACCATGTTAGAGTCTGGACTACAAATCCTTCTGTATAGAAAATTGAGAAAGATATCAAAACATAAGGAGACACCCATATCAGGAGAAGTGAAAGATACTGAGTTCATATGGTTTGTTATTACAGAAATTGCTTAAATGCAGGAATTCTCAATATTCATTTTAGATTTCAATCGTCTCTATGGAAAAAAGCACATAGAGAAATAACAATCATCTCTAAATTAAAAAGAACTTCTGCTAAAAGTTCTTTATGAATTCTTTGTCCTGTACAGAGAACGTCTACAAACTGCTCCTGCAGACAGGCGGAGTCAGATCCGAGCATGTCTCCTATTACACTGAGTACTAAAAATTTAAGGAAATTCAGCATTGCTCCCCCCTGTCCCCAGTAGAAGGCTCATTAGCTACACACTGGGACGTAGGTGCCCTCTGGTAAGAGCAATTCTATTTTATTGGGCAAGAACCCAGCCTCCCTCTTTTGCCTAGCAGAATCCAGATGTGGGATTCAGCCGTAACTTTAAGCAAGAACAGATGTGCTGGAGCACAGTAAAGTAAGTTTCCCTTTCCAGAGCAACAGCAGTACAAGCATTTGTAACTGTAGTAGATCCTATTTTTCTAGAGTTTGTTGGGGGTATTAAGATAGCTGCTTGCCTGCTAATCCCTCATGATTTTGCAGTTTACAGAAGCTATTCCTGCAATTCTTCTGACAGAATTATACTCTTGGATTTTGTAAGATAAGAAATTATGGTGACCAAGTTGAAAAGAAACTCCAAAGTTACCAGGGCTACCCCATGTACTTTGGAAAAAAAGAGGCCTTTCTGTAGAATAACATTTGCAAAACCAGTATCTAAAGCTATGGGGGAATGCAGAAACTGAAAATTAGTTTAGCACTGTAGTGAGGGATTTACTTTACTATGTCTGTTCTCTAATCCCTTCTTTTTTCTTTTCTGCTAGGAACTCTCAAGTATTTCCTTGTCAATGTTAGGAGGATCTTACAGAGTTAGGGATTCTTTTTCAATGAAATAGAAGACACTAAAAAAACACAAGATCAAGACAATTTACCCTAGCAAGGCAAAAATTGTCATTATTTAATGCTGTGGCTTGTGGAATTACTGTCACACTTTAAAAAATTATCTTCAATCTGAGATGCAGATTGTAACATCCAACAACACAAAACATAATAAATCTCTTTCCCTTTGATAATTTATAATCTATATAAGTGTTTTTTCCATTATTCAAATGTAATTTTGATTCACGCTCACTAATGATCACTCATGTTCCCCTTTCTAAGAAAAAAATAGCCAGACCATTTTTTAATTTGATGCAATAAATATCTTGCTAATACACGATCACCAAGAAGGAAGATCGGGGTCTAATAAAAGATTTTTTTAACATAAGAACAAAGCTTCTCAACTTGGATTGTAGACTGAAATTGTCATAACATGTTTCTACAGGCAACTTTTGAATAAAACTCAAGGTTTAACTAACTTCATACCGTATTTTCCACTTGCTGTCCATAGTACAGAATGAATCACCAAAAAACCCCACTCAGTATTAGCAAACACACATGTATCTCCAGGAAACTTTAATTCTAGTTCAGTACTAATCAAAATGTTTCTCAGAGATGCCCAACCAGCTACGAAAGACAGACAGATGTAGGACAGATAACCAAAGAGACCTCAAAAAAAGGAGTTGGCTTTCCTCACATGAAGGGGGGAAGTTCATTATAGGAATCATAATTGCCATTACTAGAAACGGCTTCCTGTAAGACATAAGCCATATACAGCCTCAGGAATTCCCCTGGCTCTGAAGTCAGAGTGCTTGTAGGAAAATACCTGTACTTTATGAGATTTAAATCTCTCTTCAGGGATAAGAGCAGATCTTTGTAAAAGAAGATCCCTGTATTAACCATTGCATATATGAACTAAGCCGGTATGTTAAGCAGTCCACATAAGTACTGTACAAAGTGAATAACCAATGTCAAGAATGAAAATTAGTATAGCCCATTAACTACAGCATACACCACCAACTTCTTTCATGAGGTAGGGTGTTTTTAGTCTTTCCTTAATTGTAAGGACTATCTGCTCGCTGGAGCAACTCATCAAGGATATCTGCAGAACATTCTGAAAGCAAAAGCATTTAAAATGAATGTTCTTCCTGATTTAAACTGATGTGTCTGACTAATGAACAAGGTAATTGGGTTTATTTATCTCAACCAATCCTATCTACCTCAATAATGGGAATGACATTGTTCACAATTGATTAGGACTCCCTTCCTGAAAATCATTATATAAGAAAAACTATCCAGAGAAAGTTATTTGCTATCACTTCCATAAGCTTTCCCTCAGTTCAATACCGCACAGGCTTTTTCCAATTTAAGTTTGGCTTTAAGACAATAATTTTAACCAATATTAATTGGAATAACTTCCTTGAAGACACAGATTATCTGAAAATAAAGTATATGCAGTGAGTCTGCCTTTGTCAAATTAGATACTCTTTTTAAAATCCCAGAGAATATAACATTAATATGAAAGCAACTTCCACTTTTAATAGGGATAATCCCTATCTTGCACATGGGGTCACTTGAATTTTCATTTAGGTGTACTTCTGTAAAAATAATTTAATTTTCAAAGTGTATTCAAAACACATTACTACTTTGAGGATTTTTTTTTACAGTTTTTATCAGAAATAGTCCAGTAAAATAATAACTCAGAGTGATAAACTGCTTGGATTGAGCTGAAAAAGAACAGTGAATGCAGACATTGCCTTCCCTTTGGTGAAAACTAATATTAACTATCTTCTGTTTTTTGCTAAATATACTTGAAGTACTGAACAGTACTGAAGAATTTTTTCTAACTACTACATGATTTTGCTGAATCAAAATCCAGGATGTGGTTGCATTTTCCTCTTTTTGATAGTTGTTTGGTTACATTGTCAAAAATACCCAAAATACATAGCTACAAACAAGTATTTTTGGTTTTAATCTGAGAATATGGACATTTTATTTAGTGACAATCCTTTAACACTGTTTTATCACTGTTATCATTAATAAACCCAAAGAGCAGTACAACCTAGTTACAACAGGAATTTCTGTTGCAGAACAGTGGTGGAGATGGAAGCATTTCACAGTCCTGTGGAATGCAGCATTTTTGATTATGCTAAGTTTGCCACTTTTAACTAATGACAGCATCTTTCCTTCTATTATATCCACTGAAATATAACTTTGATCACCCCACCTTCTAAAAGACATCAAGCATGAGCTGACACTGTAATTTTAAGTTTAAGGAACTATCACATGTCCTTCCTCTTTGACACGCTGATCCTTCTCCTTTGTCAAGAACAAGGAAATCTTCATATAAAGGGATCAAATAACTTCCCAAACAATAGGATCCTCTTTGGTCCATCAGGAAAATTGAATGAGGAATGCAATTTGATATAACTGTTCTAGCTGTTGGCCTGAGTCTCGGTGTATTTCCTCTTAAACAGCTCTCCGGTAAACAGGATAATGAAAAATCATGCCATAGGATCATGACAGCTTTACCCAGAGAAACCAACCCAACCCTCTTCTCCACCTACTGGCAAAATGTCTTACCAAAGTTACAGTGATGTATATCGAAACCCATAACCTAATCTCCACCTACGTTCCCGCAAGCACGTTTTAGCCCATCTCTGCATTTTTAACCCATTGCTTGCTATTGAAAAGGGGAGAACTGGTAAAGGGGATGGTTGAAGGACTCAGATGTAGATTTTGGCTGCAGTACTCACTCTGCTCTCTGTAGCAAGAATGGGAGGGTTATGACAAATGCATTTTGCACAATTTGTTCAGCTACTTGAAATGGTTTATTAAATAACTTCTCCTAACATATCCCAGCGACAGGCTACAAATACAACTGCAGCCCACATCCAAGTAGTTTAAAAGAGCACGACAGGAAGCGGCGCTGGGTTGTACGGCAAGCGCTCTAAAGAAGACAGGACATCTTGCAGAAGGAACGGTCCCTGTGCCTGAAATAGGGTGCGTCAGGAGCAACGAGTGGAAAAGGCAACGTCAGTGAGCACTGGCGAGTCAGACTGAAGCAGAGTTCAAGAACTTCCTTTTGCACAGACAGAAAGAGGCTTTGACTGCAAAGGAACAGCCCTGCCAAACTGAAGGCAATTTCTTGTTTTGCTGTATCTGCTCTACGTAAAGTATTTGTTTCCAGATCCTCTTAACAACGGAAATGGGGACATAATGAAGCAGCATGAAGCTGGCAGGCCACAGGTCACTCTTTTCTAAACAAAAAGAGCACGGAGAAGAAGAAAAAAAAAAAAAAAAAAAAAAAAAAAAAAAAAAAAAAAAAAAAAAAAAAAAAAAAAAAAAAAAAGGCTGTGGTCGTTTCAGAAACCACATCTCACATAGACACACCACTGAAGCAACTGTTATCTAAGGGACCCAGCTGAATATAGCATCTCTTGTCAGCAGTGTCCAGACATTATTCTTCCTCATCCCTCATTGCAAGAGGTATAACCCCCCAGTTTTAATAATATGGCGTATGACTGAGAGGTACTCTCACAGGAAACAAGGAGGACTAAAGATAGCAGAAGGGTAGGAACCAGAAGGCAGTTAGGGCAGGCAAAGAGGTGAAATAGAAACATTCTGTTGCAGGTGGGGAGGAGGAGTAGAAAGAATGTCTTCTTTTTCTCCAACTTACACAAAAGAACTTTTATCTCAGCACATTGGCCTGTTTTTTCACAAATGCAGCATTAAAAGCCTTTAAAATCTGTATACATCGCCACTTTACATGTTTTGAAAATGAACTTACCTGAAAATCTTGATCATCAATTCCAAACCTCTCTCTCAGATTACGGAAAACCATTGGACAATATTCCTTAAATTTGAAATGACTTGGCATGTTTTCTCTGAAAGAATATAAAATCAAATCAACTTCATTCACTTGTGTATGCAATAAGTAACTCTAGAGTATTCTGTCTCTGTTCTGTTCATACAAAGCAGAAGATAAGGAGATTTACAATCTCTTTTCTGATACTTTATTTTTTCCAATGAGATTTGATCTTGCCCTGTTCTTTTTTTTTTTTTACAATGTTTAATAAATTTATACGTATTTGTCTCTAACAAAGTACAACATAACTGGACGAAATAAACATGAACTATATTTTGCTAACTTTGCAACCTGGTCTCAAAAGCAAAAAAGGATGTTTTCCCATTGCCCTAAAATTACTTCAAAGGTGAAACCTTAGATTGGATTACACAAGAATTACTATACCATCTGTGACACCAGAAAGTATTGACAGTGCCAAGGCTTCAAGAAAAATGGACTCATTCAGTACAGGGCTAATTTTAATATCCTAGTGTTAATTTCAGACTTAAAAGTGAGAAAAGTTATTTTGACCTCTGCCATAGAACAGAAGATCCAAATCAGCAGAATTTTTCCTTTTTCCAAATCTATGGCTGGATAAAATTCAGGTTACACACAAACCAGTGTTAATAGTTTTGTATGTCTGTACATACTGTTCATGGACCATTTTATTTTTAAGAGACATAGATATTACAAGAAATGATCTTATGATTGGTACGATTTCCTGTTATGGATTATAAAAAGCTGAACATTACTCAGCTTTGATATATGCTTAAAATTCTTATTCTTCTTCAAATATTTGATTTCATAAAAAGTACACGCACATGAATTTATGTTTTTAGAAATACGCAAATAAATGCTTATACCAACTATAAATACCAAGAAAGAATCACCTTCAATATGTAAGATACTCATAAGGCAATAATAAACCATATGGAGGAAAAAATACTACCCGGCAGCCCCTGCTGTTGCTTTTCAGAACAGCACAGATGGTTACATTTATCGCAGGATTAAGTTAATCATCAAAACTTCAGTCCCATCAACTGAAAAATAACAGAGTTTGTGGTACTTCATAAAAATATCACTGCCGCTACCCACTTCTACAAAGAATTGTTGCTTGTACTTACTTGTTGAAAAGGTGATTGTCCACCTTTATCTTTGAATATGCTTTGAAATCATCTGGCATCAACATAACAGGGATTTGAACATGGCTCAGTTCATTGATCTAGAGAAAACAGAATATACTTAGTTGCTGATGTCTTTGCAAAGATGCTGCGCTTGTCTTAATTATGAAAACGTTACTCACTCTCCTGTTCCTTATGTCAATGTCCTGGGAGCAAATGTAAATAAAAGAAGAATTCACAAGATTTATTCTTTCCAGATTAAATGCAATCACAAGGAAAAGAACAGACAGCATTCCGTATTTATACTAGTTTCAGAAAAAAAAGTGCTTCAAAGCACACCTGGAGTGTACTTTTTATGGAAGGTCAATGAGGATGCCAGCAAAATGGTCTTTAATCCCAACACACTGTTCTTATTTCGTCAACCAAGCCACACTCTCCAAAGATAACTCAAATTCTATATATCAAACAACCATTTACCTTCGCAGCTTACAAGCTACTCTTACGTGTCTGTATAGTGAAAATAAAATGAAACTTTGCTTACATGTTCAATAAGCAGAAGTTTGTTTCTTACAAAAACACAGTTGAGGTCTGCACTATTGGAAGTCACAGCATTCAGCCATTTTTTTTTATTGTTCAAGTCGGACGAATTATTTAAATAGCTAAATTTTTGCTTAGAAATAGGTGCAGAAGTAAGCTCTAAGGTTGCCCTTATTTTGTTATATTTATGGGGACCACCTATTCTTTCTGGTTTTGAAATAAGTATTGTCAGTCTTCTCAAGATTAGAATTTTTCATATATATTTGAAATCCACTTCTGGCCACATCTTTATGCTAAAACGTAGACAACTTTACTGTTAGCTGCTTTGTAGGCATGTTTTTATTATTGCATGTATTAATCTACTCTTACTTCAGTAAATTTTAACTAAAACATAATAAACATAAGAGAGAATTGTGAGCTCGCGACAGTGCTTTCAAACCACAAATGAGATATTCATTACAACGACAGTCACCAAATACCCATGACATACATTTTACCTATGTTCTTATGGTGCTCTACACCCCGCTCATGCTCATCTCCATTTACCTGGTCAGATATTTTTGCTCATGCGGAGCCCATTTCGCTTCAGCACTTTTCTACAAGGCTTAGGGGAAAACCCATCCTACATGGATCCACTGGGGGTGGACACAGCAATGCAGGGGTGCTCCTCTGCTCTTAGCACTGCTTATCCAACACCATTTTTCCAACTAGGAAGCTGTTAGTTGCCTGTAAATGCTATCCTGCTCAAGAGAGGCTTTTGGAGAAACCTTCACTGAAGCAGCTATAGGTTATAAACATTGGAAGAAAAAAATGCACTCACTGCAAGTATGACCTCTTGCAGAATTCAAGTTAAACATAAAAAAACAGTGAGGAGCCTTATTATCTACTAAACTGAGGAAAGCAACCAAGGCAAGAAGGCAGGTCCAGTGGCCTCACCACTTTTCAGTACTTTCAAACCCCAGTAATGTTCCCCATCATGTCTCATTTTCATTATTCAGATCCCTGCAGCCCAGATGCAACTGGCAAAATATGTCGAATTAAGTTCACAGAACACTTCTTTGGAAAGCCCTGAAAAGCTCCAGATAGAGGCATGGCAGTTATATAGCAGAGAGGAGAAAGCAAACAGAAAGATGTTTGGGACGGGCTGAATGTGTATTGCTCCTTGGAGTTGGAGGGAGAACACTCTTTCCTCCTTCCAAAGGGAGAGAAAGAAAAAACTCCAGTAAAATTTTGAAAACACAGCTGTACAAACCTAATAAATCACGCTGACACCTCATTAAATACAACATAAAATTACAAAACATTGATCGAAAATCACTACATCTAACATACGTGCTCTTTATTAGAGTTGGTATCGCTGTAGATCAATCTCACCCTCAAACCACAGGGCAGGTTTGTGAGTTCTGCAGAACTAGTCTAGCTGTTGTACAAATAAAACTAGAGACAAACAGATATATTACGCAGTGATATGAAACTTTAAATTTGCTTATATGGAATTACCTACCCTCTTAGACTGCCAGACTGCACAACAAATTCCACGCTTAAAAGAGGGATAGAAGAGACCTATATACATTTCCACTCAAGACAAAAGTAATCCCAAGAATATCTTCCCTTGAATACTAGCAATAATGCTGAATTCACACATCTTCAAATGACCCATCTACAATTTGCAAGTTTGCGTGAAAATTTGGATTTTAGATTATTAAAATTGCATTGACCAAATTTTCACATGCATTTTCTTAATTTACTGATATAACGTTTCCCTGAACACACCTATAGAATTACTTTCACACTATGAATATTTAAATTTGTGCTATAATTGCACAGTTTTAATTGTGCCTGTAGGCCTTACAAGTGTCATCTGCATAGCACAATAATATAGCCAAATGGACTCATATTTGCATACTTTAGAGATTCTTTTATTCTAAACAAAAATTCCAAAATAATTCTCCCAGGAAGTTCCCTACAGGATGTGCGTATACACTCACACACATTCCCCACATCAATTCAGTCAAAAAATGCAGGCTAACAGAAGGTTTTTGGTTTGGGATTTCTTTTTTTGGGGGGTGGGGTGATAGAAGGGAGAGTTGGGTGGTTTTTTGGGTGGATATGGGTTTGAGATTCATTCAAGTCTGAGGTATGTAAAAGCAATGTCTCTAGTATTTTAGCAAATTCCTCTCTAGCAGGAGAGGGGGGTCAGGAAAAAGCAGGTGATGAACACACAGAAGAAATGACCTTTGGTATGGCACACCAGCTGAGTAATGGCATGTCCCAGCGGCACAGGCCATTAATTAATTTAAACCTTTCAAGTATAAGGTCTGGTTCTTTGTGCAATAGTACATTTTAAGGATAGATTTGATGAGGCCAGATTGGAAAGTGCACACAAGACAGAAAGGAATACCCATGTCATTAGATCTTGGTGGAAACTGGAACCACATTGCAGGGGGAAGGGAGAAGAAACAATATCCAAAACTCCCCCACAAACAGCTCTTGAAAAGCTAAAAGAAAAGGGAAAGGTCAGAGGGATCAATTCTCCACTTTGCCATCACCGTGTAAAGAAACAGTCACATCTGAAAGACACTAAATATGAAACACAAAGAAGACATTTTGAGCCTTCCCACTCATCTCAGATGAAAATTTTCCTGCTTTTTCTCTGTGTTTGAAAGTCAAGCATGACACAAAATGTTAAGATGCATGTGATAACACTTGGCAAAGGTATGTGCATCTTTTCATGTCACCAGTTAAATACAGCTGGCTCCCTTAGCAATAGCAAATGAAATGTGACTGTGAGGATGAAAGTTCAGTATTTCCAATTACAACTGAATCTGCATTACTGTAGCTGTAATAATTACATAAGAAATAAGAAGTACCTATTTTCCTCTAAGGAGTGCTTCCTAATATAAGAAAATCATAAGCAAAAAATAATTTCCCACAAGAGATAATCATGGCGCATAAACAAAGCAGAAAAAGCTCACCGGAAAGAGGACTGACTTGCTGCTGAGGACTCAGGATCAAACATTTATTTAATTACAATTACTTTAAGAGAATCCACATTTACACCATCTCTACAATAAATGCATATGCATCATACTGAGAAAGTTCTTTTAGTCCTGCAACCAGCATCCTTTAACTGCCCTGATTTGTTGTAGCCAATGCAAAATTTTGCTGCAGTTTGTCTTGCTATTTGAAACAGACAATATTTGAGGAATTTAAATCCAATATAGAGATGGCTTAAAGTATGGATTATAAGTATGAATGACTAAGATTTTAGTTGCACAGTAATCATGCATTTATGTATAAATATCTCATGCCTATTAATAACATTTGTAAACTCATGCACACAAGATATTAGTAAGTGACCCAGAAACCTCCCTTTAAGGAATTTATTCAAATATTTTTGGTGATACTCCTATAAACCCAGGTGGTTATGTGAGACGGAGACAGCCCTCTCCCCCAACTTACGAGCTTTAAGGAAGAAAAATTTAAAAGGCCTAAAGACTGGAATCGCCCCTTTAAACTCCTGGTACAAAAAAACTGTGGCTGTAGTGACCTGCTCAGAGCTGTGGCTGGGTGAGAGGGAGGGGAGAAGCAAAAGAAGGCTTTCAGGCAAAAACCCACTGATTGCGACTCATTTTGCTCCTGCAGGTTTAGGATTGAATTCACACTGTCAGGAAAACAGAGGTTGTAATTAAACTGCAAATAAGGGAATAATAAAAGCCTACTGGACATTGAATAAATAGTAAGACTCAGCTGGTAATGATTCTGAAATTAGCACACAGAGAGGTGTTCCCACAAAGCCATCTTATATTGGTGACATTTCAAATAAGCTTCTCTAATTTATATGATTTGAAATCAGGCAATGAATATATCATAAATTGTTAGGCATTATTAATGGCCCTTATTTAATTCAGATACATTCACCCTAAACACCATATTACTAGGGCACTGCATAATTAAACATTAGTTTTCATTCTGTCAGAACATAAGCAGCAATAAATTGCTTATATGCAAAGCAGACAATGAGATATTTAAGCAGCATATAATAAAGGCAATTTACAGCATATATTGCATGTTTAGCTACAGGAGCCAGAACAATGATCCTCTTCTCCAACAGATACAAGCTGATGCCTATCACTGCAACGCAGCAGCAAGAAACCTGTGTAACACATTACAGCTGGTATTATTCATTAAAAAAAACACCCCAACAACAAAAGCCTTGTACAAAATCAAAGAAGTCATGTACATCAGTATCCAAAATTTCATCCCAAGCACATCACAGATCACATGCAGACTACTTAGCAATGCTTCATGGTTCCTTCATTTTGTACGTGGTTTCTTCCATTTAATATCTCAGCTTTAACATACAGCACAGATACTTTTAACTAACGTATCGGCCAGGCAGACTGGCTGGCTGAGCCTATGGAGGGATTAGGTGTTTTCACACTGAACAGCTTGATAAAACATCTCAGTGGCAGTTATGGCTCTTGGCAGCTTCTCACGCGGGAAAATCCCTGCTCCTGATGCTGGATAAGGCTGGAGTTGCTGGAAGCATTACAGAATCACAGAATCTTTATGGTTGGAAGGGACCTTTGAGATCATCAAGTACAACCACAAAAAACACCAAAAAAAACGAAAAAAGCCCCAGAGGAAAAAACCCAAGCAAACAAACAAAAAAAACCCACCCTCAAATCCCCCACAAACAGACACAACCCAACAATCCCGGCCACCAGAGCATGCCCTGAAGTGCCACGTCTACACATTTCTTAAATACCCCCAGGGATGGTGACTCCACCACCTCCCTGGGCAGGCCCTTCCAGTGCCTGACCACCCTCTCAGGAAAGTCATTCTTCCTAATATCTCATCTAAACCTCCCCTGCCCCAACTTCACACCATTTCCTCTGCTCCTGTCATGATTCCCTTGGGAGAAGAGGCCAACCCCCATCTCTCTACACCCTCCTTTCAGGAAGAGGTAGAGGGCAATGAGGTCTCCCCTCAGCCTCCTCTTCTCCAAACTAAACATGCCCAGTTCCCTCAGCCTCTCCTCGTAGGACTTGTTCTCCAGACCCCTCCCCAGCTTGGTGGCTCTCCTCTGGACATGCTCCAGCCCCTCAATGTCCTTCCTGTAGTGAGGGGCCCAGAACTGAACCCAGGACTCCAGGTGAGGCCTCACCAGTGCCCAGTACAGTTACTTTCTCTTCAGCTCTGGTTGTCTCCCAGTTCTCTTTCTGAACCCAAAGCTGGTGCCCAGCAGTCCCATCTGCCGAGACCAACAAGCTACAACTGGTTTCTTACTCTGAAAGGAAGTCAAGTGCATTCTTCACAAATCTGTGTATTTTTAAACACAGATTTTGGAAGAGGCGGGAGCACAAGAGACTTTGGAAGAAAGAAATTATTGAGGCCTAAAAATAGAATTGAACTTTTAACACCACAAGCAGTTCTGGGATTTTTATGTTCATTGTTTACTTTCTGCATCTCAGTTTCTTCTTTGGCAAGGAAACTTTGCTCTGAAGAGAACAAAAATTCAGACAGTACTTTTGGTTCTGACACGGAGCCACCATTTTGATAGGGCCACAGACCCCTTCAAAGGCACAGTTAATTCATTCACTAGTAGGTTAACACTTACAAAAGCAAGCCGATTGGCTTCTAATGGATTGCTCTTACAAAACAAGTCTGGAGAATAAGAAAGCAACAGAGGAAAACTGTTGGGGGTATAAAATTTCACATTTAGGAGACTATTATCCTTCATTCTTCTGGCACCTTCTTGATAACTGAACACCCTGCAGGTCTTACCAACAGAGCAATTTCCTGATTACCAGAGTACAATCACCTAGAAGATAAAGTTTCTTAATCTTATTCATTCTATTATCCAGTTAAAAAAAAGCCATTTTCAAAGCTGTTCCTACTTTGCAAGGAGCAGGGGTTTAGGTTAAAGCGTGAGGGGCCGGGTGGTGACAGGCAGAGCTATGGGCAGGCGTTTACATCCTCTCCTTCCCAGATGTGGAACCCGCCGCAGCATCGCTACCGGGACAGTAAACGCCTTGTGTTGAAGTATAAACTGAAAGTGAAGTGATTATTTTACAACTCTTTGAAATCTACCTTGAAGGGTCTGAAAAGGGTGGATGAGGTCAGCAGCTAATCAATTTTGTGGAAGACATTTGCCTGTTACGGGGCAAAACCATCATTTGATAAATGTCATTTGACAGTTTAAATTACATTCAAAGCCATTCTTGCAAGAGAAATAAAAGGTTAAGCTAAGTTCTGCTGTAGAGAAATAAATCAGTTCAGCAAAATACTCCTTAATTTGTTTTAAATGAGGTTTTCATCATTTCAATCACACAAAAATTCATCTCTTTTTTTTTTCCCCTAAAAGCACAAGGTAAAAAATATCTACCCAGACTTTTTTTTTTTTTTTATTAACTACACAATGTGCTATGAGTTTAAATGGCATAGGAGACTTCTCCTATATAAGTAATTTCTGGTTACCTATTCAGAAACAAGTCCCAAAATTAAAGCAATTATATGAATAAGAAAAACAAAGAGTAAAGTATTTCATTTTCTCCGAGCCTTTAAGATCATTTTAATTTAAGGTATATGGACAGAAAAAAACCCTAACCCAACATAAAAGCCCACCTAGCTGCCAGAGTAAGTAATGGCGTTGAAGTTTTACATGTCTCAAGTCATCTACTAGTAATTCCTAGAGCAGCTTTATGTTTTTACAGTTCAGGTGATACCTGTCATTAGATTGCTGGCTTTCAATGAAATTGAATAATCTAATGCTAGAAAAGTAGGCCCAATTGAACCACATGTTTTTCAAATTGCCTTAATGTAGAAAGACGTACTCTTTCCAAAGTACTAAACACAGAATATCTGAAATACTTTGCAAAAATATTAAATAGGCTTCATGGGTTTAGAAATTCTGAGAAATCAACACATCAATTACAGCTTATTTACTTTTTTATGAAAAGAGTAGCAAGACTTTTCTGAAATCTTATAGTCTTTGAATTAAAAAATACAAACCAAAATAAAAAATTTCCCAGCAAACCCCAGATGTTTTCATGAGACTTTTTAGTTGCTGTTTTGAGCCGTACGAGGATATCTTTGGGGAGGGAAGGTCTGCAGTACATGCATCCATGTGGAAAACAGGATATTGTGACATACCCGAGAAAGCTCTGAACAGGATATTGTGACATACCAAATACAGTCCCAAAACAGAGGAAAAAAAATGGTTTTGAAGAGCATTCATTTCTTGGTGTTAATTTTTAAATTTGGACTATCAGGGCGCAAAATCCAGATGAAGGATTTTATAGCTTGGTTATCCCTCCTGTTCAGAGAGTTTTGACTGACAGTGTTTAAGGAACCTACAACAAAAGCACCAAAATCCCATTCCTTTTACAAATGTTTTGATGCAAGTTTTTAAGTCTTTCAAGTCTCTTGGACATTTGCACAGCCTAAAAAAATCCAGAACATCTGCTGTACGATGTCAGACAAGCATAAAGGCACATTTCTACAGATTTGGTTTAACTTCCTGTGAATCTGCTTACACCTTTCAATGTGCGCAAAAATTAGCGCTTCGTAATGTGCCAAATAATCAAAGACCAAATATAAATTAAGCAGCTCAGATATAATGCCTGTCATGATAATCCCCCGCTCTCCCCAAAAGCTAGGACAAATGCAATAGTGTGTAAAAATACTAGTGCACACTAATGAAATGGAAAATAGAGCAATAGAAATGGGACTTATTTGTAGTGGAGATTTTTGACATGCAAACCAGTCTGAGTAGCAAACGGCATATTAGGGAACTGTAAAGCAATGGAAGCCCTTGTGATGCACACAAAACAGATGAGCTCATCCTTGTTTGCTAGTGGAATGGTTGAGAAGAAAACAAGACAAGGCACACAGCTCAGACAACAATTTGCAAGCTATTAGCTAGTGGGCTTGCCACAAAAACTATAAAAGAACATTTTAAACTTTTTTAAACTTCAGTTTGCGTACTGGGAAGTTAACGCACTTTAATACAATCTTTCATACCAATAGATATCCTCAGCTCTTGTTTGAAATACTGATTTCAAATACACATACTTGCCACAAGGTCTGATAGCAATCTAGACAGTATTTTTCTAGATAAAGAACAAAACTCTTATCTGGCAACTTTAAGTTCACTTGTCTTTGTCCTGAAAGCTTCACAAGAGAATATCTAAAGAGAGGAGCATGCTAGGAGGCACCAAGTATTTCTTTGTAACATAAAGTTTTAACTAAATTAAATTCAATTCTACATACAAAGTAATACACAACACAGGGATAAATGTTCTGCTGATTTTCTAAACGATCTACTGTGGACCCTGGAAGAAGAGTTCAACAAGCAGGAACAAAATGAAATAAAATTACACTTCTATTCCATGAATCGTTACTCAGATTTAGAAAACAACCAAATAAACCAACCAACAGCTAAAGGAGTCTATTAAATGACGCTCATCTCTTATAACAGTTTTTAAGATTGCATCTTTCAAGTATAACTTTTCTGAATAAGAAAAACGAGTCCATGAAGTTAAATATAAAATTCCAGTAAGCAGTTGAACGGAGATGCTGTATAGCCTTAACTGGGTGCTATAACTGCAAAATGAAATCCAATGGAAAACAAATGTCTTCAACAAAGAAAGGCAAAGTATAATGGGAAAGGAAACCTAAGGAACCATTTCACATATAACATATACAACTCAGCTGCTTGGTAAAGAGGAAGGCTTTAAGAACATCCTGCCTAAGAGCAACCAACTGGGATGGTGGCAGAAAACATGCCATAAAGCAACAATTTAAGGCATCAGATGGGCTTCATTATTGTTCAGAAGCAGTAACAAATGTGGAAAACATTTTTTTGTTGTTGTTATTTTTATGCTGGCATATAAAAACCATTGTATTTCACATTATCATCATCATCATCATTATTATTAAGAAGAAGAAAGACAATTAGGCTTTTTTTGCTTCAATGTGCTGTCACACATTCTAACCTCACAAATATGTTATTATTTAGGAAATTGTTGGCTTGTCAAAAGATAACATTAAAACACAATTCCTTCTGGTCATTTCTGACTGCGGATTAGGTGAAGGCTGAAGCCGCGAGGCAAATTTTCTGAAAACAGAAGCAATACTATTTGCATTATATAAATCTAATTTATGAAGTTAATTAACTGAACACAAGTGACACCAGAAGCAAGTACACAGAGGTCATACTACAAGTATTTACAGAACTTGCTCTGCCAGCACGCCTTAACCTTCAGCTACAAACATTTGTCAGCTCTCAGCCTATAACCTCCAGGAGAAGTAATAATTTTCTGTGCAGCATCATGCAAAATATCCTACTCCGAGTCCAAATGGGTACGGTAAGTACTGCATTTCCTCGGTTTAGAGAAACCCCTTCATTTACCTCCCTGATGCATCCTGGTTGCATTTACCATGTAATTTTTTAACTTCAAAGCAGTGTGATGCCCAAGGTCAGGCTAACAGGTCTGTAGTCACCTGGGAGGGTTACCAGTCTTTCAGATTTTTATCCGGATGCCATCCAGACATTTTTGTGCTACATGAGGCCACTCTATGGGCTCCGTTTAAAAAAAATGCTGTCAGAGCAAAAAAGCAGAAGTTAGTTGCTAGTCAGGACAGCATGACAGCTCCTGGGAGGAGATAGGAAAGCCCAAGGAATCCAAAAAGAGCCCAAGCTGGGTGACAACCTCAGAACAGCCAACAGCTCAGAACAACATCCCCTCTTCTGTGGCCATTGAGGCAGGAATCTTTGTTTTCTCAAATATAGTTTGTAAACATGCATTATTCTCCCCTTCTGACAGATGTATTAAAAATATACATTTATTCACATATCTAAATTAAAAATACACATTTATTCATATATATATATATATATATACACACACACACACACTCTGCAGCTTCTTGCCACGGATGCCACACGTTTACGTGCCAGCTGTTTGGTATTTTGGAAAGAACAATATCCTGGTGTGTTTACAATGACCCAGGTTCTGCTTCTGCTCTGGATATCCTTTTTCCACACTGAATCCCAACTTATTTTGGTAGTAATGTTATATACAAAATTTCATTGATTTATTATCATTGCTTATCGGGTATTAACTGCCCAGATAGAACAACTGCAATGTTCATTTAAATGACTATTTAAACGACTGCCTGCTATTTCATAACCCTGGAAAGCCTTCCTGGCCTTGCTCATCGGCTCTCAAGTCCCATCACCCTCCTAGTCCGATCAACCTGGAAGTTGAAATGATTAAACAACTCAAGGTAAACATCTTTTTTTTTATCCCTTGATGTGAAATAAAATATATTTTGTTAAAAGCAAAGTAATATAATCGCACAACCTTTTTCTTCGGTTTACAGGTCAGACTTTTGTTGCTGGAGGATTTCATGAGCTTAGGGGGACAATAGGACACGTTCAATAGGCAAAAGGACACAAATCCTCTTTCTATTTATATTTGTTGTAGCCCATAAATAAAAAGCAACTCTGGTAGTTTTAGCGCCGTTAATCTGAACATGGAACGGTGTCACGGTGCCTCTGAAGGGAGATCAAACAGAAATGACCAAACTTCGTCATTCAGTAAACACGGCGACAACAGAAACACCACTTTTACTGTAAAGATAAAGACTAAAACAAACTGTAAAGGTAAGAAGTTTCTGGTAGTAGTTTCTATTACACTGTACGCTATTGAAATGCTGTTCCAAACCCAGTCAAAAAGCACATTCCCGTGATTAGGTGGTTGATGCCAGCATTGGAACAGTGGCCACTCATTTCCCTTTGGACTCCAGAATGTCATTTCCAGGACTCAGAGAGCAGAGCCAGCCCAAAGAAACATCTCTCCCATCACTGACATTTGACTCAGGTTATGTATTACTGATGAAGAGTACGAGAAAATAAAACCTATCTTTTTTAATTATCTCCAAACTTGAAAATCCAAACTAAAAACATTTAACAGATTTAATGTATCCCTTAAACAAGAATTTCATATGCATATATAAATATTTCACACACACACAAAAATTAAAAATAATAAAAAAGCCCTGAGCTACCAACGCGCATTTTCAACCATCACCGCTAATCTTAATATAGAAAATGCTCCAACGCAAATTAAAAAACAAATTAAGAGTTCTGAATAACACACCCACAGCGAGCACAACGCTGCGTTTTTGAAAATCTGAAACCACGTAGTATCAAAGCGAGTCATATTTTTTGGGAGCAGAGGCAGTTAACTCGCCTCGCAGCTGCTTTGCATCACGGCACCGGCACGGGCGATCTGGAATGCGCACCCCCCTGCCCTCCGCATTCCTCCGCGCACACATACTCATTTTTCCATTTTCAGTCTTGCTAAGAAACATTTTTTGAACAACAATGTTAAAAAGGAAACACTGCCCTTAGTTTTAATTTGAATATAAGCCTAAAGAACTGAAAAAAAAAAAAAAAGATTTTTTTTTTTTTGAAAGAGGAACGCACAGTAAAAGCTATTGCCATTTTTCTCAAGGAGACTGAGACCAAAAGTTGCCACGACTTGTAAAATGCATCATAAAATGACAAATAATAGTAACCTGCACTAATGGCTGGACTTCCTGCACAAAAGACAGCCATTTATTTCTCCTGTTAATTAATTTCTACAGTGGCAGAAAGGTGGAGTGGTGAGGTGGTGGCCATCCAAGCCAGGAGGAGTCAGAGGGAAGCGCGTGTACGGCACCTTAAGGAACGTGCCTGTCATTTTTCTGCCATCAAGAAAGATTAAAAAAACCTATGATGGATTAAAAGTATCTATTTCAAGCTTGCAAGTTCAGGCTTTTTTTCTTGCATTTGTTTTTTCTCCCCAATTATTTATGGAAGGATTCATGATTTTATACAACTTTTGACTGAAAATGCACAGTTAATACTGGAGCATTTTTCAGGAAATCTAGAAGAGACACCCCTACCGAGTTCTAAGAAAGGATGCAGGAGGGAAATAGGTTCAGTGAGCCCCAGGTGTTTTCAGAAAAACATATAAAGGCCCATGCTTCAAACAAGTCAGCATTGCCAACATCACCCCCACAACCAGCACTTCTGATCTTCCCCATTTTTCTCTGCTTTTCAACCATCGCTTTTCCTCATCTGACCTACACGGGCGCGTGGTGGGTTGTGTGATGAACCAAAGCCAACACCCAGCCTGCCAATCCCACTCACTGCGAGGCTGCAGGAGAGCAAGAGCAGTAGAGAAATGCTTCTTTCTGCAATTCCTTAGCTTAAAAGGACTACACAACAGATTTTTGAGCTAAAACCCCTCAACTTGGAAGTGCTGCCAGGTGTCGTAGATTTGGTTATTACAAAGTAAATAAAAATACAAAAATGCACTTTTGAAATTTAAATGAAGTTTTAAGTTCAATACCTTGTAAAACGTATCATAAAATGAGGAATAACAGTAACTTGCCCTAATGACTGGACTTCATGCACACAAAGCAATTTTGACATTTGTTTTTGCTGCCAACATTTAAGTACTTAAAAAAAATTATTTTGCTGAACTGCAAAGCCAGCTTTGGGTAAGTAACTTGTTTTTCAGGTGCAGGCAGGATATTTTCTTCATTTCTGCTCATTCAGCTAACAGAGTTGAACAGTCAGGTCATTCAGAGTTGAGAAACCAATTGGGAGTCAAAAAAGCAAAAGGGACTTGTTTTCCTTTTCTGGTCTCCTAATTAAAAAATGTTATAGACGGCGAGATCTAGTTTTGAAATCTTACGGCACGTTCATGAGCTGAACTGATTATAGTCTTCAGATAATACTTTCTTTGTTTAAAAAAAATATTACGATGTCAAATATAAAAATTGCTTTGATTAACTTATTTTGCACTTTGTGGATTCAGGATATTTAAGGTTGTTTTATTTAACTTAGGAAAAAGAATGCCCATTTAGTGTGTTGCTTCACAATTTATCAGACATAGCTTGACACAAGTGATTTAAAAAAAGGATCTCTTTGTTAAAAAACAAACTCTTGGCTGCCGGTCCACTGTCAAGAATCTTCAGAGGGGATGGGCACACAGCATACCTTCCTACTTAGAAAGACAGCACTCACTCCACTAAATACAAGTGTAAAACAAAATGAAAACTGGTTATATAAAAACAAAAATCAGTTGCTTATCAATTTAAGCTTCATTTAAATTTAAACTTCTGCTTTAAAATTCACTGTAGTCTTTTGCCTCAGCTCTACAGGTTCACTTAAGGAGAGCCTTGTTTGACATGTTTTTTTGTCTCGTGCTACCTTTTGGAATCTCAATGGATGAGATTTCTCTAATTTCCAAGTAAACAGAATTTTATCTATTCACAGCAAGAATACGTACAACTGCTAAGAAGTACTGAAGAAAACTAAATAAACCTGAATGCTTGGCTAAGAACTGCCATGACTAAGCCTCAGCAAGACTGAAAGAGTAAGACATCCTTGAAAAGAAAAGCAATTAGATTTCTTTTTAAGTCTTAAAACATTGTCATTCTCTAATTCAAGTCTGTATGACAAGTTTTCAAATTTTTCCCAGGTAAATTTACTGCTTCAGTATAAAAGAAAGCTCATGCCAAGTTTTGCATTATTTATCAAATGCAAAACAGAGGTATTCTATCTTGGTCCCCCAGATATAAGAAAAAAAAAATAAATACATTTACTCCAGTGACTGTAAGTATAAAAAGAAAAACTCAAGACCAGGTTTGTAGAACTTCAAAATTCGAAGCATTTAATAAATTCTGAAGTGCACTATCTCTGCCTAGGCTTACAGTTGCAGTTAGGTATGACCTTCAGATCATCAGTAAGCTCTTTATCAGCCAGCAACCTTTATATCACAAACTCCAAAATCTGAATTCAAACAGCAGTAGAACTAAAAGCTCTGCTGAGCTTTTGCTTAGGAAGATTATCTTTCCAACACTCATCGCTATTTTTCTTCCTTAGGCTGAAGACTTCTTTGCAGGTTTCGAACACAGGAAAGCTGCCAGCAGTGCAATAACGTCTTCTTGTCCTCAGGCTTCCTGTATTGTCTCCCTCCCACTTCTACTCTCTAGTAGTAGATAAGCCCAGAAGGCAAGACGACCAACTGAAGCCAATTTTCAGGAGAGCTGCACTTCGCACAACATGAGGAATATGTTGTGTTTCTAGGGTCATACTCCAGAAAAAAAAGAAAAAAAAAAGATGATAAAAAGAAATGTTTTAGACCACAATGTGTAAACTCAATGGGATAAAGGTGACTCATGTGGCCCTGGCTGGTGCAAGTGACCTCAAATACTAACACAGATACCATCAAATAAAATAGTAACCCCTCATTACCCTACATCCTATCGCTAAATGCCCTTGGAACAAGTCCCTCTCCTGTTTTCTTGTAGGCCCCCTTCAGGTACTGGAAGGCTTCTATCAGGCACTTTTGCCATTGTAGCTTGCTTATCTCACATGAGCTGGAGACATCGGGTAGGAGCTGTTTTGAAGAGCATGGTTTCACAAGCAAATTGAAAACCCATAGCAGCTGTGTCTATTAGCTCTGCTTCTCAGAAACCAGTTCTCATGAGAAGCTGGTGCACCTGTGTCTCCAGCACCCAACCTGCCACGGATTTTTGGGTTCCCACCTTAGAGTATTTCTGGTCTGGTTTTCAGGAGTGCCCAACGGAAACAGCTTCCACTGACTTTTGTTCAATTTGGGGAAATCTATACTCCCAAGAGCTTGCTAGGCAATGGTTCTGATTGAGGTTTGAATACGAAGGCAAATCTTACCAGTGGAGATTTATTTAGGTCAAAGTTTGAAGTGGCATGAATTGCTGTAGAGATCTCTTTCCTATGAAAACTCTGTTGGTTACAATCAAAATAAAAACCCACAAAAGATATTAGGCAAATACTTGTGTAAATAAGTGCGCATTAAGTAATGAATTTACTAGTGAGTAGTGGTACCTTGCAAACCAATAATCTTGTTTTCCTATAAAATATACAGGTCTTACAACCTAAGAAAAGTATTAAAAAGCCAGTGACATAAAACACGAAAATCTTCAACCTTAGAAAGTAGGAATTTTGATATTTAAAGAATCTCCTGATAGAGCAAGTGCTAGAAAGAGTGTTATAATTGTATTAGAACCACTGTTGTCCGATTTCCCTTTCAGAACCTTTACACCACAAACCGTCACCAGCTGTAAGGTTGGTTTTGTTGCTTTCGGAAAAAAAGGAACAATTTGCTAAAAGTAACATCATGGCAATAATCTCTGTTTCGGCTCCTGAGACCATCTCAGCACACCAGACATTTGAACTCTGCTTTAATGAGTGCTCTGGAGGAAGTGAAAAGTCCAGACTGTGAGAAGGACGTAACGCTGCACTCAGAGAGAGAGAAGAAATGCATTTGCAGTAAAATTATTGAAATGCTTATGTGGTTCTTTAACAGCATCTATCCCATCGTTATACAATCGGTCATTTTAATTTTCTTTGAGAGTGCTTAAAGTAAAAATGTTTCCGAGTTCATAAATTACTGTATTTGTTGTTTTATAGAAGCTAAGGAAAATTACAAGTGTAATTTATCCTTAAAACATTGTTAACACTTTAAAAGTATATTGAAAGCATTTGGTGCAATAAAGAGGAAAATAATATCCGAAACATTAAGTAAATTGTTTCAACAATGAAATTCTTGTAACTTGTTTTTTACCTTACTACAAGTTATGGATTGCCTTCTTTCCTTACATGATTAATGTATCTGAATAGCAGGCTGAATTTGGCAACAAAGTGCTTTTTAACAGTAGGTTTATGTACCCAGCTTACATTATGTCTCCTGGCAAGCAGCAAACCCAAAAAAGCAAATCTGGCGTTCGCTAGCTGAGGTGGGGGCACTCCTAAAGCTCGTGTGTTTTCACTAAAAAAGAAACAGCCCACCCCCAAAACAACCAGGAGACACTTCACCAGCAGCTACTCGCCTTTCCGACTGGTTCCTCTTTCTGCTGCTGTCAAACAGTTCCTATTCACAAGCGTAAAGAAAATCCATGATCCAAACTGCCAGTCCCTTACCAGCCCGCAGCTACATCTTGACCAAGAGGCACCCAAAGTGTTCACACCCAGTTGTCTCCAGCCTCTTAACCCCCTCTCTCCCGAGTTCACTCCAACCAAAATCAGCCTTCAGTAACTCCCAATTAACAGGCAGACACCTAAGTAATTTCTCACTCACTTCACTTTCCTTCTTCCATCCTCCTTTAGTAAACTTCAGTCTTCCCCAGACAGATATTACATAGATTGAAGGATTTCACTTTAGTCTGCCTCAAGATTTAAGGCAACCGTTAAAGTTGGAAGTAGTTTTTGCAACTATTAATAAAGCATCAGAACAGCAATATTCACACACAGCAGAATTCAATGGACCATGGGAATACCATGAGCTGAGGCATAAGGCTCGGCTGCACTTCTCGTGATGGAGATCCAGTCAACAGCAAACTCAGTCCAGGCTGATGTTGTCGTGGTCAAGTGGCCTTAAGATAATGCCCTTAAAGCACCTCTTTCTCCGTGTTAATTCCAAGCGGAGCCAAGGGCGACCAGTTCAGCTCTCGATGTCTGCTACTGCAGAGGCAGGCTGGATTTCACTTATCATTCCTTTGCTACTCTGCTAATCAAATATTTGCAAAGCACCCTACTTACTAAGAACTATTATGTAGTATGAACAATTTTTTTTGGAGGCTGAGGATAAGGATTGTTGACTTTTATGCAAAATACATTCTACCTCGCAGAGAGTATGAAGTCACATGAGCAAATAGCAAAGAGCACGTGCGAAAGCGCTCGGAGAAAAAAAAACCCAAACCATCAAGAGGTTAGGAAGACAACCACCGCTGGAAAGACACACAAGAAGCATAACGCCTGTGAGCAGCTGCTCTTTTTGTTAGAACTAAACCTGTGCAATCACTTTGAACTAGTAATGTTCACTGCAGGCTGAGGGGGGGAAGAGAAGGAAGGAAGGAAGGAAGAAAGGAAGAAGAGAAAAAATACAAAGCCTCAGCTTTGGCTTCTTAAACTTAATTTGATGCGACTTTTATACATAAGCCTGTATCTGTCAACACACTTTGACATGAAATATGCAGTGTTATTGACAGAAGATATTTTCCTGGCCCTAAATTTGCATCTGATTTATCACTGTAGCTAGCTTGAGATTTCTTCTTTTCAAATCAGTGGATTATGTTTCCTGGACAATTTTCTGATGTTATAAAACCGTATTTTACAACCAGCCACAGATTGTTATCCAGTTTTTAACAAAAGGACAGGTAGGGAAAAGGAGAAAAAAAAAAAAGGTCATTAGAGAAGATAATGCTAGACTGGAAAGAGCAATTAGCAAACACATTTATACCACCAAAAAGTATCTATTAATTTCTGAAGTCTTAACCATCCCAGAAGATTTTCAACCTCATGTGGAACAAGTCTTATTCTTTGATTAGTATATAATTATTACCATACATCATTTCCATGCAAAATCTTTTATATTTCATGCACTAATCCATGCCTACGTTCACTGAAATTTTAGCAAGGTTCCCAAATATTTTAAATAAAAAATCCTAGGTGCACTGTTTTACCTATAATGACATCAAGTTTGATTTAGCGAGATTTTTCTGCTCATTAGTTAGGGAACCTGAGTTACAAACAACAAAGAATGATGCCATTCGAGGAGAAGCCACGCTTTTCTTATCTGTCACTGTCTGGATGAAGATATTTATTTGTAGCAGGAGTATTACTCATGAGAAATGGCTAATGAACTGAAGGAGCTTAACCACACCTTTAGGAAGGATTTGACAGGACTTAAATCAACTCTTACAAAAAGCAACACACGTATATCCTAAGAGCACAGAGGCAAAAACCTGCTGCCACATTTGTGAGGAGCCATTTAGCAAAATGGGGATGAACAGCAACCTGGAAAGCAGGCTTGTGCTAAAAATAACCACCCTTTTCTTTTTCTGGAAAAATCAAAACATGCTCAGCCTCCAGGAGCAGAAATCTGTATTAACAGAAAAGGAAGTACGCAACTATGATAAAGTCCTAAAGATAGTTTCTATGTGCAATGTAAATAATTAAGTGACTACAGGCTGGATTTGCTCTTTGAGAAGACCTGAGCAATCCCGGGAGGAGGTTCTGCTCACAACACAACACACACGGTCATTCACGTCCCAGTCCTACAGCTCCAGTAAGGAATCCCTGCCTTTGGGCAACGCAGGATTTAGAAGTCCAACCACTTTGACTTCCTTCTCCCACTCTGTCCCAAACTGTGCTCTGCAGGAAGCCTTGGGCTCGGTGTGACACATAAATACGTGGTTGTGGACATAATCAAGGGGAGTGAGTAATTACGAGAAGCATGCAAAAGTCTACAGCCAGAAGAAAGATCTCTTGCAAACACTTTTTGGCGTTCAAGAATGTAAACTCATCTCGATGGTGTCTTTTTTAAATGCATGTCTTGGTTTTCTGCTGAACCACCAGTAACCAAGGCAAGCGGAACAGATTTAACTAGTGTCACAGCAGGTTTTTTGTGGGTAGCCTTCTCCCTGAAAAGCCACGCTGAGACATTGGATTCAAGATAAAACAAGCCAGAACCTTTAAAACAGAAAGTGAAGAACGAAACAATGGTTTTATCTAGTAGGAAAAAAAAAAAAAAGTCACTGTTTTGTTTTTTTTTTTTGCACAACAGAATTAATGCTGATGTCAATCTTCAGGTTCAACACAAACTAATGCTGCATGAAACGTACAAGGTAGGATAGATATTTTAAAGACAATTTTGAAGACATTTTGAGTTAATGTGCCTTTGACTGGAGTCTGAAGCTGGGTGCTCGGGCATGCAGCAGGGCTGGAGACACCCTTCATGATTCCGAGTTTGAAGCAACTGTACCCGTGAGTGCCCCAACCAAAATGCAGCAGACTGGTGTCTCCTGATGCCAGGCAGGATGCACAATCCTCACATTACCAGCTGCTGAGGATCACAGGCCTCACTGTCTTTTCATCTCAAAGGCTGTGGGTCAAAAAAATCTACACTGATGTCTACGGACCTGAAATAAAACTGAAATAAAACAGGTGAATCAGTCTCTCGGTGTTTGCCTTCCCTATATCCAAGAGAACGAGGCCGAGGCTGCAGTATTCAAACTACAGTAACTTAATGGAAATTCCCACTGACGTTGACAGGCAAACAGAAGAAAAGCCAAGAACTGTAGGAAGAAACTAAATGAAGGAGAGAGAAACTCAGTGATAGGAAGGAAGAAAGCCAAAAAAACGCAGGCAAAACCCAAGCTATCAGCGTGACGCTCAACCTAAAACATCTATTTTTGGAGTTACAACTTGTTCCGGGCACATCATCTGCCCAACTATCTCTGTATTTGTGCATGTTTCTAAATAAATAAACCATCAGAAGCAGCTTACCTGGCCTTTCATACACAGCCCCTTGGAAAGGAAACAAAAAGGACACTGACATATAATACAGGTAAAATGGCAATTCTGCACTGTAAGTATAGCACTGCAAATTCAACAGAAAAGAGCATTATTCTTGTTCCAATCTTTTCTGACCCAAATCTTGTTATTGCAAGGAAGAGCTGAGTCAGCTGCTTTTCGAATTAAATCTAACCACTTTCCTATAAGGTGAACGACAAAAATCCTAAAGGCTCAGTAAGAAGAAATGGCAAAGAGCCCTCCAAATGGCCTTTCATTTTTTTCCTGAAAACCACTTTCTGTACAAGTTGTTTGTTGTTCCTAATACCAAGTCCTGCCCTTGACTAAGGTGGGGAGCTGCAGACAGCCCACGTGGGTCTGGTGCCTCTCCCCATCCTCCCCCTGTAGCCCCCAGTGCTGGTGCTTTGCCCTTGCTGAGCCCCAGGGACAACCACTGTGGTTTTTCCTTCTCCTCTGGGTGAGTGAAGAGGCTGAGATGGCTCACCACGGTGGCACATCAGTGGGACGGGGGGACACACGGCATGGCAGCAAGCAGTGAATTAGGGAGAATATTCTACAGTGGCACAGTATTTCATCCTGAGCAGTCCACACCATAACCCTGCGGTGAGCCCCTGGTCAACGCTTTCCACTCGCTCATTTCCAGTGCCAAGTCATCAGCTGGATCTAACCAAGAAGAGTCTTGCCTCAAATTGAAGGGGACTTCCTCAGTGGACCGACGGGACGGGACTGTGACAGTCTCATTTGTCAGACACCAGTTCCGAAAAAGCAAACGACAGAGCACATGTAATTTTCTGAAGCTCCAGAAGCTTGCTGAGATCTACTTTTAGCTTTCAAACACTGAATTCACAAAACTAATTCTTCTTATACTGTCCTGACAGTTTTGGTTGGAAAAGAATGTTCTCCTATCTGATTATTCTGGGACATCTCTGGTTAACCAGGATGCTTTTCCTCTACCTGAAAAACAACAAAAAAACTAACCCCAAACAAAAATAAGTATTACCACCAAATCACTCTATAACCTGCTTAACAGGGCATTTAGTTCTCCATATGGGGTGTATTATCTCTATAGATAAGCTTATTTGAAAGATGCAAAATGAAAATCTTTATGAACCACCACATTTTTCTGGTTGGTACTAAGCTCACATAGTAACTGCCACTACAATGGAATGTGGAATGATAATGCAGGATTAGTACTGGGAAAAATCACATTTTTTAATACAGTTATGTCTCAGTGCCTGACAGGGAGTTTGGTGTTTTAAGACAGCGTAACACCAAACAGTATGGAACTGTAGACTCTTCATTAGTAAACTACCCTTTTCCCTGTAAAATACAATGAAATCAGAGAGACTCATGAAAAAAACCTATTTAATTATAGGACTAATCTTCCTGAAAGTTTAAAAATGCATTTAAAAGTACCCCCACCACACAACGTGAAAATATAAAACGTGTTTAAAGGCCCCCCAAGTTGGTCAGATCCTATAAATCAATCCAAAGCAGGTCTCCAACAAGACATGAAAACACAAGGCAAGTTTTTCAGGTTTACTCCAGCAGACTTGGGAAGCAAGAGGCGGAGCTGAGGATGCAGATAGAAGCGGTTTCGACCTTATCAAACCTGAAATTTTACTTAGGTCTAGACAGGTCCAATAGGAGCTCACACAGGCATGTATTTAATTAGCCCATGCGTGCAGTGGGGCAGTCAAATGCTGCCCACTTAGGGTCCCCCTCCAGGCTACGAAACCCACCCCAGGAGCTATGAAGCTGACACGTGTAGTAATCACAGAAGTGTGTGTTGCTCCTGTGGTTACGCTATTAGGGGGAGCAGCACATCAGCCCCGGTTATTAACACACCGTCAGCTCCAAGTCAGACGTGCCGGCGTCCGTCGCTGTATTGGAAATCCCTGACCAAGCACAGAGGAGTCTTTGGGCTGGATGCTCTCGTCCACCACTGGGGTAATCTCAAAGCAAAAAGAATTAGGACAAAAATAGAGCTGTAGAGTCTGCTGCCTTCAACTATCAGTATTTCATTATGTTAGCACATCAAAAATACAACAAAAAAGCCCCACAGCTCAAGAACTGGAAACTATGCAACAGTTTTGTTCTCACAATAAATATTTATCACTGCATACAGACACAAGAAACTTATAGTGGACTTTTCTCTAACAAGTCATTTTACTCTCTCTTAATTCAGTCTTTTTCTGTCTTTTGGAGAGGGGCTTGTCTTGTATACAAGCGATATACAATTTTTTGGAGATCAGTGAAAAAAAACTGGCATAAATTTAAGACCAACATTTCATTTGCTGATGTGCAAGCCTACGGGAGCATATTGGCACACACTCGGCCAATTCCTGACTTTAACACATTCCTACCGTGGGTTTCGAGAACTCTAGGGTACCGCAGCAAAACATCTGCAATGACTGAATTAAAGGTTTAAAGACCTTTTTCTTTAAGGTCTTTAATTTGTTCATTGGAACAAATGCCAAGTGTTACTAATTATCCCAAAGATTTCAAAGTAACAAAGATAAATCTAAAAATATGAAGAGTAAAATCACACCAGAAAATATTCTTCCTGTGCCCTTGCCTGCAGACGGGGACTACAGCAGATGTAGAGGAGGACTGCAGAGGTTGACTATATTTCTCTTCTTTCAAACCAGTGCCTGATAAACAGAAAGATCTAAAAAACCCTGTATTTTACAGCTGTTAATACATTCATATTGAAGAAGAGTTTTTGAAATTCAGAGAAGGCAATGTAACAAAATACTGCAGACCTGGTTTTTGTCCTGTCTTACCAAATACCTGTGAAATAAAATTAATGTGGCTTCTGAAACTCTTTCATATAATTTCTGTTTGATAAGGAAAACTAGGCACATCAAAAGTAGGAGGTTAGCTGTTCACTACAGGAATAATTTTTTCCACATGGAGGAAATTCCTGTATCCCTTCCTAAAACCGCATCACCTCTGTGGTTGGGTATCCCAGGTTTTTCAGAGCTCGCCCCAGTCCCAGCACGGGTGAGTTACCAGCCAGCACCATACGACAGGGCAGCAGTCAGCTGCCGCTGCCACCGTCAGAGGAAATTATGGGCTCTTTGGAGTTTGATTGATCTTTTCTTTCTCATAGAGGAGAAAGCACCATTTCCCAAATCTCTAATATTACTACAGATGAGATTGCTATTCCTCCTATGGTACTGATGACAAGGAAAACGCAGCAGCTTGTGCAGCTCCTGCGAGGCTGCTGGACGAGGGCAGTTTGGGGAGATGAACTCCCTCGCCACGGAGCGCTGGAGCTGCTGGGATGTTTTTGGTACAGCCAGGACCGCTTGCCTTTCCGCTCTCTCTTCCCCGCTCAAGTCCTGGTACAGCAAGAAAGGACAACAACAACAACATCGAGAAATTACCTTAGGAAGATGCAGTGACTTTATTTTAAAGCATGGGAGATGAGGGTAGGCTGGTAGAAGCAGACTATCAGCTACCGCCTGATGCCAGAACCATAAGGGGCATTTTCCCTCCCCTGGGTACGATCCTGAGCTGTGGAGATTACACACCACCACAGGAATCCCTGTTGTCCTTCACGCCAACTATCAACAGCTGACAGCAAAATCAAAGGATCCATTTAATTGCTCACCACTTGTTGTCAGATCAGCTGTAGATGCTTCTCTGACAAGGATGCACATTCATTTAAAAGAGAAAGATAACGCAACAGGAACAACTTGGTATCTCCTAGGAAGACGACTCCGCCTGTGTAGGATTTTTTCATTGGCACTACTGAATTTGCTATTTTTGTTACAGACTTCAACCCATAAAAACAGGTGCATTTTGTGTGCTCTGGTGCTTGATCAAACTGTCACATTTTCCAAACACTTCTATGGAAAAAATGCAGAACATTACCATTTTAAGGAGCCTTGCCTGTTTTTAAAACTTTACAGCTCACTCGCAGCTAACAGCAGCTTTCATATGCTTCAGTGTTCCACCTTCTGTCCTTGGAGGCTCCGCTTATGCTCTGCAACCAGATGACTGAAGAAATCTCTTTACTGGTTATCTGTGTCATATAAAGAAACCAACTTTTACAGAATTGTGATACAAACGTATGGAAGACTAGTAATAGGTGAGAAAAAACCAAGAGGCTTGAAACTCCTGAGGTCTACCTGCAGTGAATTGTAACTCTGTGTCATCTCAAGTTTCATAGAATATAAAGGGAAGACCTTACAGAGGATTAATCAGTTAAAGATAAAAAAGGCTTCAACTCTCAAGCAATGGAACACCTCCTGCTACAATGCAAACTACCACTACTGAGCACAGTCCTTCTCGGGAAAGCAAATTCACACCTAAAACATCTACTGCCAGTAATGGGAACAGCATCCTTTTTCATTTGCATCCTCCTTCTCAACACGCATTATCTTCTGGTAGAACGTGGACTAAACAGATCTTTGGGAGGTGGCAGTTTTCGTCTCGAAGCTCTGAATTGCCTTTGCTCATTCAACACAGATACTGGATTGCTGATAAAATCCAACTCACTTGGGCTCACAGAACTCTAAGGTTAAAAAGTAACTTTTCAATATTTAAAGACAATGTGAAATAACATCTACTAGCTACATACAGAAAGCAAAACAAACAAAAGTGTTAAGAAAATGAAAAGGGGAGATTGGGGCCACACGAGTGTATAAATAATGCAGGGAAGGAGAAAAAGAGGAAGCACAGTCAACAAACTTCTCTCTCCCTCACTGCATCCCGTATTTTATTATCTAGCAGGAGACATAGGGTGAGTAAAGAGGAAAAGGAAGGAAGAAAGGAAAGGTGTTTACAGAAGGAACAAGACCCACCAGTTGTGCTTTTTCTGGTACAAGCTATTATATTAATATAGCAGCAAACTTCAGGCAAACAGATAACCAGACTGAATGTTTGCTGACTTCACACAGAAAGAAAAACTTTTAAACCCTTCACTGATAAAGCTTCATAAGGAAGGAGAAAGCAGCACAAATAACGTCATTACTGTGATATACCATTTGGTTAATTAGCATTTTTAATCCCTAAGGAAATAGCAAAAATGGGAAACGCATGCTGTTCCAAGCACAGAACGAGCGCCACGCAGTAAGTTTTTCTCAGGTGTTGGTCGCTAAGCAATCTCTCTCTCTGAGACGCTTAAAAAAGGATGAGAAAACCCTTTCATAAACGTAATTCAGAAGCAGCCACAACCAGGTATCAGAACAATTATTAACATACTTTTTTGATTATAATAGATATTTAGGATAGAGAGCATGAAGTCAATCCATTACCAGCGTGCGCAGGGACTGCAAACTGACCTTCTCGCTGGGGTACCTCGTGGGTGCGAGGACTATTTGATCAGGGACAGTCTGGGCAGCGAGTTTCTCATCTGGCAACAGCTCGTTTTTTTGATTTCTGGAGGTGTCTGAAGGGGCAGACTGGGAGGGAGGGAGGGGAAGTGATGCGATGTGATTACCCCTTGCAGAAACCCGAAATCTGGGGTCGCTGTCACAGCAGCAGTAACCAACGTTCCATTCCACTCCCATTAGACTTCAAGTCCCTACTTTGAATTTCATATTCCCTATGTTTTTAACCTTCCACAGAAACTTGTGAACAAAACACTATCTTCTAAAAAAAAAAACAAACAAATAATTAGCTCATTGAGTAAAGGTTACGCTACAGCTGGCCCACTATTGTTTCCTCTGTGCCCTCAATATTTAGGGTTTAAAATGAGATTTCAATGGATATTGTTGTCAGTTTGTGAACTCTTTCATGAAAAGCTTCAATTGCCTCCTTACACAAGGATGTTTTTTCGTTGTAGCTGGATCTGTACTAGCCATTCCCGTCTCGGGAGGAACATGGTGTCATTAACTGTCACACACAGCGCTCTGAGGCTGCATAAACAGAGTCAGGCTTGTCCAGCTTCTGCTCTTTTTCCGTCACTACAGAAGCAACTGTAGGACCTAGACTAATTTAAGTGTTAAAAAAAAAAATTAGTTGCTGTTCTGTAAACTAGATTTCTTCCAATTCTCCTGTCACAGGATGTTTTTCTGAACATTCATCACTTGCAAAAAGCATTGAAAAAGTAGGCACAATAAAGTTGTTATGGATGTTGTTTACGATCTGTTTAAAACTCTTGCATTATTATTTTAATCCAAATTGTCCGCTATAAGAAGAATGTGAAGATCAACTTCCTTTTAATGGCTCAAAAACATGCACTAGAACAGTCAGTAACAAAATTAGATTAAAATGCTTTAAGGGTAACCATACAGAACTGTAATCCTCCGGCCCAAGATGGCAAATTCCAGTGTAAAGTTATTATAATCCTACAGAGAACCACGGTACAGTCTGACCCTTTTCTACTTACAGGAAAAAAACGCCACAATCCAAACTTTGAGTCAGATGCTGTCACAAGAACTACCCTGCGTGGACAAGAATTTTGCAGTAAAACTCAGCTGAGAAAATAAAACAGAATATGATGCTGGTGTTACAATGTGAAATTTCTATTCAGAAACACCTGCTCAAAAAGCGACTTAAACTTTCTGATATTCAGATAATGCACGTGGATTAAAATGTGCAGCCTCACTTAATATATCAAACCTCACCACCGCTAACCAGTCTGGACCAATTCCTTCCCTCTACATATAGTGGCTCAACTTGGGCTTGTGCAGCAGCACAGTGACCTGACCTGAGGTGGCCAGCAGAAGTCCAGCTTCACCTACAGACCAAAAATCCGTACAGAATAACCATTGTGTGACCGTAAATTCTTTTTCAACAGAGGCAGCAAGTCTTGAGCCTGCTGCAGGGAGTTTGACAAACCAGCTCTTTCAGATTTTTAAATAAAATGTTTTATTAATATGAGGAAATAGAAAGTAAAACTTTTCTGATCAACTTTCCCAGGGCTTTACAGAACCATGTCCGAAGGCTTTATTAGAGATTTTGGATATTTTCTTTTTTCTTTTCCTTTCTCAGTCTCGATGATACAAACAAGTAAGAATTAGCTATGTTCATCAATATTTTTGAATAACTGCAAAAGCATAACACTTGGAGAGGATGCAAGAGCCCTTAAATGATTTATTGCAAACTGTTCTTAAGAGTTCATAAACCATCTTTGCATATTTATAATCCTGCTATAGAAATATAAGCATGTTTGGTTACACAGAAGTATTAAATATTGTTCAGTGATTTAGCAGAGTTGACTGAAGTCTTTGCTTTTAGCAAGAAAAAAAGGTAATTTCCTAGGAAGTGATACAGCTTTCCTTTCTCTCTGTCCTTACATTCAGCCATATAGTGTCTGGGAATGCAGATCCACAGTTAGTGTTTGCTCACTGGTCCACCAAGAACCACCCCTCCTCTTCTCCCCTGCAAATTCGAGCATGTCTTTTATTTGGAGGGTGAAGGTTTTGGAAGTTTCCATACTCACTTTAATTATTTTACAGTCTAATGTGGCAGCTTCACATGCCAGTACATCTGGCACGACTTTATTATGCCACTTGGCATTCATCGTTGCTTTTAGTCTGCTCGGGTAACGTTGCAACCACAAGGGCAGACGTCTACCACTTGGAGAAGACGCAAGAGCCCTCAAATGCTTTACTGCAAATTGTTCTCCAGAGATCTTTCAGAACTAACATACTCAGGCAACAACTTAGATGCTCTTAACCTCAGTCTTATCCTCAGCTCATCATCTTAAGTGCTGCTAAGAAAAATTTTGCAAGTTCAACAAGATTCACCGGGAGCATGAGAGTAGCCCACCCCTAGATGAGGACAGAGAAGATGCAACATGAAAGATGAGGGTCATGAATACTTAGGATGTGTTATTATTAGGAGTATCTTAACAAGTCCCAGAGGAAATCTTAGCCTCTCCCACAGGGCACATACTTCCCTGCATAAGTACTATCAGCATGACAAAGAACCCAAAATAATTTCCTTTTTTTGTGTAATAAAGCCCAACAGAGTTCTTAGATATCCTCCTGCACACCTACCTCCCTACTTGCAGAAAGTTAGATTTTGCAAGTAAAGCTACTTAATACTTTTTTTCCCTTCACAACGATGGGGGACTTTTAGCCCGTTTTTAACAAACTTAAATAAATTTCCCTGACAGCTTCAGCTGTCAACAACAGTAAAACAGAAGCAAGTTGTACATTCACCATCTTAGAGAAAACTTCTGCAGGGAAATTAGCCCCATACAGCCCAGTACAAGATTTTACAGGAAGGATAAGATTAAAAGAAAAAAAAAAAAGGGGGGGGAGAGGAAAGAAGGCAAGTTGATTTTACGCCTTCACACTCTCAGATTTCACTTGCTCACTCCCACGTGATCCCAAGTGCCCAGATGTTGTGTCCACCACATGGTTTTGCCACAGAGGGAAACCTCCTCGTCTTGTCCTCCTGAAATGCTGGGGGTTCCCAACCAGTGAGAAAAGCTGAACTTTAGGCTCATTTTTAGGAGTCAGTAATTGATAACGGGTGGTCCTTTGTCTCAAAATCACTTTAACTTCTGTTTCTGTGTTAGGTCAGGCTGCTTGCCCATTTTTCCAGTTTTCCCCCCTGGCTGAGAGGACCAGGGAGAGCACAGGGGATGTGCTGCGGCTTCATGGCTGTTCTCCTGGCGTGAGGACACCGCGTCTCCTGGCAGCCAGTCGATTTAGCCTTTTGCTCTTGACATAAACAGCACATTCCTCAGATTTTACAGCTAGGGATGGTGTCCTCGGTTATCAGCACAGGCTTTTTTTTTTTTTTTAACCCTTTAACCTGCAGTTTTCTATGATCCATACCACGCACATTTGTATTCATACTGCGTTTCTATCAATCTTAATGTTTCTGGTACAAAACTCTACAATTCTGCAGCTTTTTCAAATGACCACCGAGTTCACGATGAGCTTAAAGGATTAAGGCTCTAAGATACCTTCCAGCTTTTCTGTGGTCTAGTTTTGCTGCAGAAGGAGACAGAAAACACGAAACACCTTGTTTTTTCTCCTCTTGCCTCTGCCTCTAAATCCTCCATAGTATATATACCCTGTTTCGATTTGAAAAGGATATCTGGGATGTCACAAGGAACCATCTGAAGTTTTGATGCCGGTTAACTGGTAAGAAACAGTAACAGATCAAAGGGAAAACCTGTTTCAGACAGAAGACTCGTGTTGAACAAAACAAAATTTAAAAAAAAGAAAAAAAGGATCACAAAGGTGTAACATGAAGGGATGCATCAGCAACGTCGAAATTCCCTTGATTTATATAACACATATTAATCTTAATGCTTGAGCTTTAACTATTATTTTCATTTACCAGCAACTAAATATACTCTCTACTAAATCAAATAATTTTATTTTTTATTTTTTTGTTGTGTAATAGGGTGGTATGCAGGCACACACAAATCTGTGAAGGACAAGAAAATTAGACTTCTTTGGCTCTTTAGACTATGAGAAAATGACAGCTGACAATTATTTACAAAAAATCAGAGGTTTAATTCAGAATTTGTATAATATACTAAAAAATAAAATATTTTAGAAGGGGATACCAGCTAAAGATAACCGCTTAAACAGTATTGACTATAATTCAATGACTTTAGCAAAGCTGGTTTCTCTAACTTATCTGTGCTTTACTATCCAACCTGATTATTTTTGATCACTGTCTTTCAAGATTTTTAAAGGGTATGTTTCACTCTGTCCTACCTCAGATTTATCCATGTACAGAGCAAGAAAAAAAAAACTCCCACAACTTTATATTAGCAAGCTGAATAAACTTCAACTTAAAACAAAATAGAAGTGCTCTTGACATCTACAAAATAAGCCTCTGCCAGGCAAACGTAATTTTAACAGTCTAAAATTTGGATTAAAGTTCTCATTGTAAATGAGCTCCTATTCCAGTTTAGTTCTCCAATCTTTAAAATCTGAAGAAACAAGTATAGAATACTTTCAGATTTCAACAACTGTAGCTACTGGCACTTTCAACTTTAGAAACAGACTGTGCCTGTGTTGCCCGTTAAGACAATTAACCGCTAACCCCCTCCCCATTTTAAAATGGGTTTTTAACCATATCACATAAGAGATGACTGCTTGAGTAACTGATTGGGATTAAGATGTTAGGTGATGCCTTCATTGGCATCTCCTTCTAAAGAGGCATCTGTTTTCTCCAAAACACATTATTTTTAAAACAGTAGGCAAAATCCGTTCCTTTTTTTCTTATTCTTCAACCATACACTTCACCTCCTGAAGTAATACAAGAAATCCTCATTTAGGGAGGTCTGGCAAGTGCTGTGTCTAAAGAGCCCACCTTGCAAAGGCAGGCAGCAGCCCAGGGGGATGCACAGCAGGGATCTGCCTTCACTTCTCTGCCTTAAATAAAGCCAATGCACATCTAAGCCAAACTTTGCTTTTGCAATCCGAACTCTGCAAAGTCCGGACAAAGCTGCTAATTGTCCATTTGGCAGCAGAGACAGATCTGGGATGAGAAGGTAGTGCCGGAAATCATCATTACATTGAGATTGGAAGAAAAGTCCCTTGTGTTCCCATGCCCATCAGCAAATGGGCAGAGAGAGATCAGAACTCCATTAGGATCAGTTAGTCTTATTGATTTAACTGGAAACTAGATAAAGCCTTAGATATCTGATTCTGTAACAGTGCTTTCTACCCCGCTTCAATCAAACCATGGCTCGTTCTACATCGGAGCCCTGGTATGTCTTCTCATAGGAATCACTGTTTTGCTATCATTTCCATTCTCATTGTATTTATATCCAATAATGGTGAACACATGTCAAACGGGAATATAAATTTATTAGAGGAAATAAGACATATTTAGGCTCTTGCCACATTCTTCATTCTCCTACTCCAAAATGAAGTTACGTGACAATTTATGTGCTCAAGAATGTTTCAGTAATATTAAGAGCTCAGATTCTGCTCCTGTGTGTTTAAGCTGATGCTAGAAAGACACAGGCAGCACTGGCAACCAGATGAACACACACCTTCTGCCAGAACAATCCTAGGCAAATTTAGGACAAACTGACCATCGTTGCTTCCCTGCTGTTTTACCAGGAGCACTCACCACTACCATGTTTAATGCTATCCTCTCTTGGTAGGTATCTAAGGTTGCAAGAGGTTAAAAGAATTACTATCTTCAAAAAGTAAGAGGACTTTTTTTTTTTCTCCCAAAACAAAATTGTTTCCACTATTACAGATGTCTAAAGAAAGAACGCATGACAGGTACATCCGCTACATAAAATCCTTCCTTGCTCCAACAATGTATGAAAATCCACTACTACTGAATTTTAAAGCACAGCAACATTGGCTTAAAGTTACTAACTCTTGCTAATGTATAAAAAGTCTTATTGTATAAATTCTGGTTTCTAGGATCACTGTTGGCACTTGGTCTTATATAAATGCAAAGTTAAAATGTCTAGACCACGTGCTTGTAGAAAGATGCCCAAGTACATAACCATCAAGGCTTGAAGCTAAAAACAACCTCTGGATGAGTTTTAATTTTTTTCCCCAGGTCTTATTTTCATGTACCTGGGAACTGACAGTGTTGCTCTTCCTGATGTTCAGCCTTTGCATTTTCCAGCTGGAACTAGTCAGTTGATGCTGTTTTGTTGGTAGTAGGAACCTGAAGAGAATTTAAACAGGATAATGCTTTTCTTCCAGGTTTTAAAGAAGCACTTACTTTAAAACTGGTCCATTTTATTTTTCAGTCTTTTTTTACCTTTTGCAAACCAGTCGTTCCCACCAGGAAAAGGCCTGAGCTTCTGGCCACATATGCCTTGTGCATTCAATAACTGTCTGGATACAGCAGGATTAATTCAGATCCTCAAAACAACACAAATGAGTACTAATATTTAGTATTTATTAATTTTAGAGCAAAGAACATCTGCAAGAGGAAGAACGTCCCACCCCATCTTCCCCCCAAGCTTGATGTGAAATCACTCAGATTTCTGTAAATCTCGCTTTAGGAATACGGGCACAGGGGCCTGTTTTTCGTTAGAGAGAGGGGAGGAGCAAGTGAAGGGCAGGAGAAAGAAGGCAGTGAATGGTTTCTTGCTTATCTGTTTTTAAATGAGCAGCCAAACAGTTCTGCTGGCAGCTGCTGCTGCAGCCACAAATAGGATGGAACAGACGAGACCTTTTAATGTATTTTCTCATCCCATATGCTGAAAACCTTTATTCTATGAGCAGCACCATTACCTAGATGTTTCATAAATATATTTCATACGACCTCCAAAAACTGAAACGAGCCATCTGAAGGCTTCATCCATCTGGAAAAGTGGATGGACACGTTCTGTTGAGGCAGGAGGCAGGGACAGCAGAGGAGAGGCTCACCTTTACATCAACTCCTCGGGGCACCAAAGCTCCCCTGGTTCTTGCATCTGCCTCTCCAGTGCAGAAGTAGCATTTTAAGAAAAGTTCCAAGGCATTAGAAAGGTCTTGAATTTTATTTTTTTAGGTTTTCTTGTTTGTTTTTCTCTCTAAACAAGGCTTAGGTATTTTTCATTTGGGGGGGCACTTAATAGCTATTACTGCTGTATTTGGGCTGCAAAACATTAATGGGAAAATTCCTAACTCAAAAAAGTCTCAAAGTGAAAATATTTGCAGGCATAACATCAGATTTAAACCTTACTTTTAATTCCACATGTGTTTGTATGCGCGTCAAGGGGGAGTAGGAGACAGTAACTTAATTTGCTTTATTATCAGGAAATTAATTTTGAAGTTTTTCTAAGGATTTGTTGGTACCATTAATTTAGAACTAACTTGACCTTTCTCACTCTCTTCAATGCACAGCACTTTGCATCTGAGGCATATTTTTCCACACTCCCTCCCCACCGCAACACACAGTAATCGATAACTAATACGTGAGGACACACTCCAATTAGTTTTGCACAAGATGTCTTGCAGAATGCAAGCAGAGCCTTCTCTTAGACAGAAACACATTTATACTACTTTCCAGCTTCTCAAAATGCTTCTGAAGCCCAAAAATACTTGCTCCTTATCGAGGTGAGTTCTGCTGGGGAATCAGTCTTGCACCCCTTAGCCACCATCTAGTGTCTTCTACCCAATCCAGTACCGTTAAATGAAATTAAGCTTGTATTCCTTCTAGAGAGAAGCCACTAGATAAGACTATCCATACAAGTTATTTCCTTTCACCTTTTCTTGATTATGATAGATAAATCTGGACTAGAATGTTTTCCCTTCAAATTATCAGAATTAAGTTGAACACAGGAGTTTAAAGCCGAGCTTTCAGGGCTGACAGTTACTGAATGACCAACTTTGGACCAACTTTGCCTGGAGAGGATTTCCTATACAGAGAAAGCAAAGGATTTTCAACTTCTAAAACAAAGCTGGTATTCCTTCTACCCCACTGTCTCACAACAAGACTTAATTTTATTCACCGTTTGCCTCTTCCAATCTCTCGCATTTATGCATGGAAAAAAACCAAGAAAGTAGTGACTTCTTTAAAGATAGTTGTCTAGCTTCAAATTTTAGCAACAGTTTAAGTTCAGACTTCAGAAGGTGCTAAATTCTTGAAAATCCACGAGGATTTTAAGAGTATGGCTCATTGCTTTTTATGGAGCCCATATAACAGCTCAGGCGGTGCCAGGAAGGGAAGTTCCTGCTGCCTCCTCCCACCCGTCCTGCACCCTGGCCTTCTGCCCGCTCCTCAGGCTTCCAAGGAAAAGGAGAAACAGGACGCTTTTCTGCTATTCTAAGGAATGAAAACAGCTTATAGAAGCCTATCTCTTTCTTAGCACGACCAGGTTGGTTAGCCGTGCAGCTTGACATCCCTCGTGAGCTCCCATGCAGCAAATAGCATAGATGTATTCTGCCCAACTAGTTCAAAGATAACTTCCATGATACACACACATTTGAAATCAAAAAATGTATTAGCCTATCTATAAGCCTTGACAGATTCCTTTTAAGCTCCACGAAAGATGGATTTTAAGAGAAGCCGAAGAAAAACCCTGAGACATTTAATTAAAATTCCCTTATGTCTGAGGTATTTTACATTCTGTTAACATTTAAGTATTATAAAGTAATTTTGAGTACAAAATTCAGGACAGAAAAAAAAAGCTATACGCATTCACTGTTACTGGAATCACTAGAGGAATGGCCAAGGAATGAACAGACACAAGCAGTTACAGCAATGAAAAGGGTAAGAGGTGGTGCATCATTGCTGGATGGGGCTTGGAGCAACCTGGTCTGGTGGGAGGTGTCCCTGCCCAGGGCAGTGGGGGTTGGAATTCAATGATCTTTAAGGTCCCTTCCAACTCTAACCATTCTATGATACTAGAAGACTTATGAGTAGGAGGAAATGCCGAGGTATTAGGGTTTAGCAGTTTCAGTCTCCCCTCCCACACGTGCTGGCACTTTGGGGTGAAGAAAATCTAGCTTCCTTCCCTGCTGCTACTGTCGAGCTGCCTCGAGACAGCCACTTCTTTCACAGTGCATACTCAGAGAAAAAAAAAAACAACAACCAGACAAGATTAACTATCCCATCTCCTGGGAAAGATTTTCCTCCTACAGACTTAGCAATATACAGATATCAATAATTTCATTTTGAAACTGACAGTTACAGTCTTAATTCAGGAATAACTGAATTAATTTGTCCAAGAAAAGTTATCAAAGGGCCTCTTCAAAATCACTACGGATCTTTAACAATCTCTTCAAATGGTCACTTCGCATGCATTTCCTTGATTGCAAGTCAATACCGTGATCTTCTGACCTTCTTCCAATAACCCTGGTCAACAAATATTGCTTTTACTGATCCCCCTAAAACATTTCTTTTTCAAACTTACTGTTGAAACCTATACCTAAATGATTACAAACACTGATGTTGCAGGACCTAACAAGACACTTCAGCATACCAATGAGTAAACTACAGGTGTTAGAAATGTAGCCCAGGTTCTTTTATATACTTTGAAGTCTTAAAGCAATTTACAGGAAACAGAAACACAACCAGCTACCTGACAACATAACACAGCAGCCCTCTGTGAGGCAAAAGTGATGAACAACCATGAAATAACGCATACTTCCTACTCTAAAGCAGTTAAGGGGCAAGAGAAAGGGTTGAGCATGTTATGACCTTAAAACACACCTTAAATATCCCCAAATAAAACTACTGCTGATAAAGACTAATTTTTTCAGGACCACTAAATAGAACAGTTTTTCACATTTCAATAATAAGCTGTGGTGCCACCTCATCAAGGAACAGAATCAACGACATCCACCTCAGTGGAGCACCATGCTGAGGAGCTCACAGAAGCGACGGATGCTTTTGGTCACCCCGATGTGACAGGAACAACTCCCTTCACTTCCAGGTAGTCAAGGAAGACACAAAGTTAAATTTTCCTTTTGTGTGTTTAGATGATTCAAGCTGACTAAAGAAAAATAAAAGCACCATGTCTCAATTTCAATTTGTAGACCAGTCAGTACAACTTTTGACACAGAATGCTTGCTCAGAGAAACAGACTCTAAAAAGCAAAATTAGACAGCAAACCAAAGATGACAGTGTATGACAGGATTATACTGCCTCAATGTGTAGGCAACATGTTTGAACTGCAAGTAAAATAATAACTAAGAAACACAGAAAAAAGGGAGAAGTTACCACACAAAGGAAAATGAAGTACGTTTTTATCCTCTCTCAGGTACAGTAACTAGTGACAGACTGCAGGCAATACAGAGAAATTAGTTTTTAACTGAGACTATACATGGCAACTTCAGTGAGGTTTAAGAGGTTTTACATTGAGAAATATGTCTTAAACTTCCAGCAATATTACTTACTGATTTTTCAAGTTATCTTCTCCTATAAGCTCAGTCTAACCTATCAACTTTAATGAGAGTCTTACAAAGCACGTAAGATGTGCTTTATGTAAGAGGGTAACAGAATTTGATCACAGACTATCCAGAGACATCAAGTCTACCATGAACATAACGGATGCAAGGCCCGTAAACTTCATTCTGTGATACGAAAACCTCTTTTATTTATTAAAATAGTCATATCAATAATAAAAAAACCTCACATAAATAACAAGAGTACACTAAACAGAAAGCCTTTAACTCCACACACCACACATTACAGAGTAGTAGGTAAGTAATCATGAATTACTTTCTGTTAACACTTGGACATTTTACGTCATAAAAGCCAGATTAGTAACTCTGCTCAGATCCTGTTAAGGCCTAAGTAAAAGCATCAAAGTAGCTTTATTGGGTTCTTTGGACAGTGTAAAGAGGCTACATAGCGTCCACCTCTGATCGCTCATTGCAATCCCTTTATTTCTCTTCAGCCTTACATTTTTTCATTAAGACTCAAATGGAACAAGCGGCAGCTTTGGACTTTTATCAAAGGTCACTCTTCATAATTTTCTACTTTATTCATCTCCTCAGCTAAAAGCTGTAGGAAAATAATTAAATTTGCAGCTCGTTCTTACACATCTCCTAACACAAAGTAAATGACAATGGTATCGCTCCATGCAAGACAGGATTTTAGTTGCATTTTCAGAGAGGAGAATGGGATGGATCTCAGACAGCAGCAGATACGTAGGCTGAAGGAAGCCAGCAGGGTCCGGGTAAGCAAGGACCTGGTCACTGCTGGATGATGCAGCACTTGAGGTAAAGGTTTCAAACTTGTCGACTGTAAAAACCTTGTGTTGGAAAAAAGCTATCAACCTAGCTGCTGATTGCTCTGCTTCAGTCAAGGAGACAGCCTTTAAATCTTAGCTGAGGTGGTGCGTTGAGGACAAGGGCAAGATTTACTTCTTACAACGAACTCTTCAGCAGAGTTTTCCCTCTGTCTGTCCTTGTAACAGGAAAAGGACATCATTTCGATTATCCAGGTGGACAATTGAAAGCACCAAAATTAGATGGTAAAGCAAAGACTGAACACAGGTCTTGATTATCAGTTGCCTCCCTTAGTCACAGTGATGAGCCTTTTGTACAGCATCTAACAAAATTGCTTTAAGTCTCGCAGGTTGAGCTGATGAAGGGGACATGAAGTTACATCAGAGCAGCACCCCGTCTGCAAACTCACCTGAGTAACTACGTATTACTGTTAGAAAAATATGGCAATATTTTTATTTAGACTATTTTAATAACAAATACAAAATACATAACCAAACTTCAAAGAATTAGCCAGGAAAGCCCACAGGCAAACAAAAGAAAGAACAATAAAAACAAAAGTAGAACTGTACTTGGATTGTTTTCAAATTCACTGCAGCAAGATCATAAGAATTCAATTTTCTACTGTGCTGAAGAAATTTAAGAAATAAGACAGAAAACATACATTCATTTTGAACTGGAATAACAGTAACTTGTCATTGACAAAGCAGATGTCTATCATCCCAGTAGTTTAAAATTTAGTTCTCTTCCTGCAATGTAGACAGCAAGCCTGTAGTATGTCACAATGATTTGTGATCAAAGATTAAATAAAGATCGTTAGCTTATATCCTCTAAAAACTTAAACTTGCCTCTCTCCTGAAACCACATTAAGAATACTATATTAATAAATTTTAGATAAACTTTAATTACGTTTAGTCCAAAGACACAAATGCTATAAAAACTCTTCTGTATCCACCTTTTAAAGTGAAGTGAAAACATCAAAGTAACAACCTTGAGCTACTGTGCTTTCAAATACATAATCTCCTGGTTCTCCTCAGGAGTCCCTGTTTGAGGTACAGCTCAAGGTCAGGCTGCAGCAAGAACACAGCATAAGAACAGATACTGCAGTTCAATCGAAAGTCCATCCAGCCCAGACTTTGCATGGCACTGACTGGAAATAAATATCCGAGAGACCAGTGCAAGAACTGAACACACGTGAAGCTTTTGTCAGCTTTCACATAGCACAGAACATCATTTCTGTGCATTTAATAACACTCAATGGGTCGGTCCTACCAGCTCATTCATTGTAACCTTGAGCTTACATAGATGTTTAGCACCCAATGACTTTGGCTACTTGCTGCAAAAACTACTGCTTGGTTGTTTTGAACCTGGTTTCTACATCTTTCATGGAAAAAGGCAAAAAAACACATTTCCTACCTAGTCCTCAGTTTAACTTAAGAATTTTCAGACTTCTGACATCTCCTTCAGTCACCTTTTTTCCAGCCTGAGAAGTCTTGACTCTTAGTCAATTCTTTACATCAAAGCTATCCCATACCTTTAATCATCCTTGTTGCCCTCAAGCTGAGCTTGAAGCTTTAGTACCTGTCTTGCATGCAGCACTCAAAATGTGGCTGCAAGCTGAATTTATACAGTATCACAACCACCTTTTCTAGTTTATTCCTCTCACAACAATGGCTCCTATTGAATGCTGACATACTACCAAGACCTCACTCCTGAATGGTTTTGGCCAGTTTAGCATCCATCACTTTGTATGCAGAACCAGGGCTGTCTTCCTCAAGGCATGGCTTTCAGGAAGCTATCCTGACAAATGACAACATTGGAAACACACTCATCTGGGTTCTTCTGTGGCTCCTTGCTGTTGGACCTCACCCTTACTATCCCAAATAATTTATTATCATCAGCAAGCCTTCTCCCCCACAGCTCACCAGGGCTCCTCCAGGTCATTTAGAGAAAGGTTAGATTCCCACAGTAATTTGTGCTGCCTAGAAGTGACTTTCTCTATTGATACAGCCAAGCGTCTACTCCTACCCTATGTTCTTTATCTTTTTGGGAATTATTTATCCACACAAAGGCCTTCCCTTTTTATGCTATGGCTAACTAGCTTCCTTTAAGGGTGAGGGATCATCTCAAAACGCTCTTTTTTTGTTCTGAAGGCTTCCAGCTTCTTGCTTCCAGTTGTTTCTATCCTCTACAGCTTTCTTTGGCCCTTTTGTAATTCTCTTGCTAGGCAGCACACACTGGCACTCTGCTTCAGATATGACCTCCATGTCCTGTGTCTCTGTCTCCTTCACTACACTCCATGTCACCTGGAGAGATTTAAGTCTTCAAAGGGAAGTGACAAGATGGCTCTTATTTTTCCTCTCTCCTCTTTATAACAACTCTTTGAATGAAGTAGACTTTGATACACATATTTGATGATGTACGAAAAGATCAGAAAGGCTTAAATCTTTCTTTAAAGAATACAAACTAGCCTACCCTCACCATTTCTTTTAGCCATGCTGTGTGATGACAAGCGTGTAATAAGCACAGCTGGTGCACACCACAGTGCTTGTGTTACACAAGCAGACACCTCCATTGGCTCTTAAATTATATGCCTCAACCCCTTCAAAAAAAGGGAGGACAAAAAAAATATCCAAAGACAGAAGCATGGATTTGATAAAGTTAGATTTATGGCTCTCTTAAATCACTGCCACACTGGTTTATTTAGCTGGGTTTTGTTTGTTTGTTTTTTTATATAAAAGTGGTAGCTGAACTTTGTTCACCAACTCCTTCTCTCACTGCAAGATACCAGCATTGGAATAAATCCTGTTTCCACATAAGTAATTTATATGTGAATTTTAAAAAAAAACCAACCAAATCTAGCTCCCCCACCCCCCTGAAAACTCCACAATCCAGACTGTGGAGTAGTTCAATGCAAGTCAATAAATTCCACCCAACTGACATACCCTTACAGACAGGGTCCATTGTGGATTATCGACAAACTACACAAAACCATTCACAAACAAGAACACTTTATTTTGTTTACAAACCCAGATTACTGCAGGAAACAAGCGCGTGGCAGTAGTTTGTCACTTGTGAACCACTCCGAAAAGAGAGACCGTGCCTTTACATCGATCATACACGGCACACATACTAAAGAGAGGTTAGGTTTAAAAGGCTTGAAAAGGGCCATACAGAAAGACTGATCTGGAAAACACGTTTGCAAAGAAGAGGTGACAGGATGAAACAGTGAATCTGTGCTCAAAGGTATGATTGGTTACAAGCATTAGCTCAATGCTATCACATTTATTTTAAAAAGTTTTTGCAGATAAGGCTAAATACATCTTTGCTTTCAAATACTGATGAGTTTACAGCTGTGGGATGAGATACAGAAATACCAGCATGTATTTTCATTTCAAATGTGAGGATTACAAAATCTGGAGCATTACAAGAGTTTAGGGAGGAAGGGATGATGAAATCCCTTGGCAGGAGAATGGAAAGGATACCTCCAGAAGAGAAGACAGCAGTTCATAAACACACATAGTGTTGCACTAACTGAAAATATGACCTGCTCCTCTATTAATCAGATAGGTTACTTCCTAAGTAAAGCTACCTATTTTCCTCTCTGTTAAAGATGGAGCTTTGGAGGAAGCCCAAGTCAGGCTCCCCAGTAGAAGCAGGGCAAGAGCAGAGCCTAGAGAGGGACAAACGTATGGAGGAATTATCCTTGTGCACCAAATTGCATGTGTGGAAAGTGTGCAGGAGGGGTGGGGGGCAGCTGAGCTCTTGCTTTTTGCCTGCTAGAGAAGTTCCTTCATAATCATAAAAGGTTTAAAATATAAAGATTTCTGAGTATACCAGTCCAAAGCAGATGAACAGAACTGTTCTTTTCAACATGCCGAAATGAAGGCATGAGAAATGCCTCCCATTATCCTTTTGATAACTGGTATGTCTGAGCACTCATATTAAAAAAAAAAAAAAAGAAACCACAAGCCAAAAATATCCCAAAACCACCCCAAAGGCTGCAACACAGCAGGAACACACCAGAGCTGGTGCTAAACTAATAGCTTGGACAAGAAGCAGTCAGTGCACAGCAACTCCAGCTGAGGTTAACTGCTTACATTAAATACCGCCTGATAATCAAGTACTGCCATCAAATCACTTGTGCCCAATACTCTGCCGCTCCTGAGGCCCAGATCATCCCTCTGCCAGTGTGAGAATCTCATTTTCTTTCCAACATAAGTCTACCTTCTAATGGGATTCCTACTATCGCCCAGGGTGCTACGGGCCCTGGAAGGGCAACGCTGCTCCTCGTTTGGCAGCCATGCAGTCATTAGCCAAGCCCCAGGCTGAGAGGACTCAGTCTCACCACTGTACAAGAGCAGGCAACTGGTCAAAAAAAAAAAAAAAAAGAAAATGAAATCAAGTCAGCCAGGGTCTCGGTTTAAATAGATGAGAAGTCCAGGAGGGAGCAGACTTAAGACCATTTTCAGCAGACATTTCCCCATATTTAAGTCTCCAGATCAGATTTATACAGATTGTGAGCTGAAGCACTTCCTAAAGCAATTAGTAACTGCTTATCTTCAAACTCATCCTTTCAAATGTACTGTTACATATACACAATTTTGTAATGGAAGCCCCCGTGCACCTGAGGAATTTTTGCTAACACCACTTAAAACGGATTACTCTGCTTCAAATTTATCTGCAGATACATTGCATAAATCAGAAATTTAGGTAAAAAAATATAAAGATGTTTTACCATTAAAACTGATGATACTGCAACTCAACGTTTTTGGTCAGACACATGCACTGAGTAACTGGCTGTGAGCAGCAGGAACTAAATGGCATGGGTATGAGAAGCTCGACATGAGCCGGCAGTGTGCACTGGCAGCCCAGAAAGCCAACCCCATCCTGGGCTGCGTCAAGAGAAGCATGGCCAGCAGGTCACAGGAGGTGACTCTACCCCTTTGCTCTGCTGAGACCCCACCTGGAGCACTGTGTCCAGCTCTGGAGTCCTCAGCACAGGAAGGACATGGACCTGTTGGAATGAGTCCAGAAGAGGGCCACGAAGATCAGAGGGATGGAGCACCTCTCCTATGAGGACAGGCTGAGAGAGATAGGGTTGTTCAGCTGAAGAAGAGGAGGCTGCAGGGAGACCTTAGAGCAGCCTTCCAATATCTGAAGGGAGCTACAGGAGAGATGGGGAGGGACTCTTTCAGTTTAAGAAGAGTACCCCTCATCCTATCGCTGCACTCCCTGATAGAGGGAAGATTTAGATGAGATACCAGAAAGAAATTCTTTCCTGTGAGGGTGGTGAGACACTGGAACAGGTTGCCCAGAGAAGCTGTGGCTGCCCCATCCCTGGAGGGGTTCAAGGCCAGGCTGGATGGGGCTTGGAGCAACCTGGTCTGGTGGGAGGTGTCCCTGCCCAGGGCAGGGGGGTTGGAACTGGATGATCTTTAAGGTTCCTTCTAACTCTAACCATTCTATGATTCTATATAGGTGGTACTGCTGTATACTAGCTGGGACAATTCATATAATGCAAAAAGCTTTACACCTATACCAGGGAGAATATAGCTCAACATTTCATTTTCCATTATAAATAAAGACATTTTTACAAGACTACAAAGTCTTATTTAAGATGCCTTACTAAGCAACTGTTAGTTTTGACCACGTGTTCCACATGCATCACAGCAAGGAGAAATGTATTTTCAGTATGTTTTTGGGGTCGTAGTAGCTATTTCAACTATCAAGCAGAAGCCTGAGATGCATAATAGGGTGTTTACTTCAATGTAACTACATACACTAGCGTCCTCACAAGTCAAATAACTGCAGCCTTTTTCCTCTGGGAAAGCACAGAGGAAAAACCGCAACCCTTATAGGACATTCATACGGCCAAGAATTACTTAGAGCATGAGGAAACCAACTGCAACAACTAAGAGAAAGTTGCTCTTTATGGCTAAAGTTTTTTTTTGGTTTGCTTTTTAAATGGTCCCTTCCTATCTTCCCTCCCCCCTAAGCAGTTGCTAAAGGATGGGATGGGGAAGAGACTGGATTTCCTGAACTTACTAAAAAAACTCTGAAGAATGCACTTTGGTAAGTATGGGGAAATATACTTAAGCATTTTGATTATTCATAGACACTTATTTGTTGCCTTTATTCTTGTTGGTACAATTTGGATTAAGAGCAGCCAGATCCACTTGAGCACATTACAGACGTTAAGCCACTCACTGCAGACCATCACCTTCCTTTCATGTATTTTCCCTGCTTGCCCTCACCTTCCTCTCATTTTGCATCAGTGAGGGAACAGTTGCACCAAGTATCCTTCAAAACTTGAATGCTCCAACGGGACAAAAGGCAACTTCAGCCTTTGGAAATGCTAAAGCATACTATGCAGAAAAGGCTGGAAATGCCCACACATTAGAGGTATTTCTCTATCAAGCTTGCTTCCTCCAACGACTACTGCAAATAAGTTGATATTCCCCCCCCTGCCCCCAGTAATATCCATAGTAAGGAAGAGCAGAGGCGAGACCAGGAGCTAGGCATGATGCTGCTCCTTTTGGTGCTTTTTGAGAGAAGGGGTGGAATCAATCAAACTCCCTGCTTCACGCAAGCCAATGGTTTTCCAAAAGGTACTGGACTGTACACACGCTGGAGAACATCCCTTCACAGGTAATCTGAAGGCAGAACGTGCAGCAACAGAAGATGCTCCACGAGCTGAAGAGATTGCTATCTCTGAGAAGCACCAAACTATATTTATAGGTTAGTGCTCTAATGAGGGGAGAGCGGAAGGCTCCGAGCTACGTTTGCAAAACAGGAGTTAAATCCAGGATTTAAAAACAAAGGAGGAAACACCTCTTAAATACGAGATTCACATTAAGCAGCTGTACTTAGTTAAAAAGCACTACGTGATCTTAAATACACATTTGCTGCTCCTTCCCGACACTAGCTCGACAGGAGTGCTTTGTGGTATCTGCCAGATTTACCTGACATCACACCGGCTTTAACACAGACGGTTCCGATTTGACAAGTAAGTGAAACTCTTTGAAAAGATACAGCTGCATACAAGAACAACTGTTCTTTCACCCTGTTCCAGGCGTTAGTTCATGTACATCATGCACACACATTGCAGTGAGAAGTAACTATCACCCTATGCATAGAAGGCCTTTACATAACAGCTATAAAATTATATTCAAATTATGAAACAAAACTTGTGCTGAACAACTACAGCTAAAGTCTACAAGAACTGGAAAGGCCTGAACAGCGTCATGCAGTCCAACTTTTGTTTGTTTTCTCACCCGCAGGCTGCAGACTGTGCACCCCTTCTTATACAAAAGAGATATGAATATCTATAATTTACACCACAACGTTAAATTTGCATTAGCTAGAGAAATAGTTTTCTCATCCGTTTCTAGCATAACGGTGCTTAGAATGAGGCAAATGCATTTCAAAACAGTTTACCTCATAGTTCCAGATTGTGAAGGCAGGACATTGATTTACCCACAAGACACAATGGAAGTTCAGAAATACTAAAAATAAATTTGATTTTTATTTCTTTAGTCTTACCCCAAAACCTCATTGTTTAAAATAAGACTTTAGTACTTGGCATATTTAACATCCAACTGAGATTCACACTTGACTTCCAAGTATTCAATATTTCTTCAGACTTCAAGTGGAACACTGGATTTAAAACACACTGAAATAAGCGCATCCATAATGCTCACCATGTCATGGGAACTAAAGTCACTTAACCTTATGTATTTTCAGTAAGGGTCAGGACACAGCTCCCTAGTTTTAGCTCCTTTAGTTTTAGCCTTAGTTTTAATTGCCTTAGCCTCAAGATGATTTAAATTTTCTAGCTCCTCTGCAAAATACACACTCCCATTTCTGTCTACCTGCTCTAGGTGGACCTGCCTTGGCAGCGGGGTTGAACTAGATGATCTCCAGAGGTCGCTTCCAACCCCATATCATTCTGTGATTCTGTAAGAGTCAAGGTACTGTCCTGCACATAATCGCCTCTCCTCACATGCAGTCTCAGTTCATCTCTTCAGCACAGTCTTGCATGAAGGTATGATGTGGTAAGTATTGCTGAAGTCTCATCAGAAACCCCAGGCAGCTCAGCAGGAACTTGGAAGCCTTGCTCTACATAGACTCACAGAATAACATGGGGTTGGAAGGGACCTCTGGAGATCATCTAGTCCAATCCCCCTGCCAAAGCAGGTCCACCCAAAGCAGGTTGCACAGAAACGTGTCCAGGCGTGTTTGGAATGTCTCCAGAGAAGGAGACTCCACCACCTCCCTGGGCAGCCTCTTCCAGGGCTCTGCCACCCTCACAGGAAGGAAGTTCCTCCTCATGTTGAGGTGGAACTTCTTATGTTCAAGTTTGTGCCCATTTCCTCTTGTCCTGTCCCTGGGCACCACTGAAAAGACACTGGCCCCGTCCTCTTGACACCCTCCCTTGAAGTATTTATAAGCATTGGTCAGATCCCCCCTCAGCCTTCTCTTCTCCAGACTAAAGAGACCCAAGTCCTTCAGCCTCTCCTCGTAAGGGAGATGCTCCAGACCCCTCATCACCTTTGTAGCCCTCTGCTGTGCCCTCTCCCAGCAGTTCCCTGTCCTTCTTGAACTGGGGAGCCCAAAACTGGACCCAGTGCTCCAGACTGGGCCTCCCCAGGGCAGAGCAGAGGGGCAGGATGACCTCCCTCCACCTGCTGATCACACTCTTCTTGATGCACCCCAGGATGCCATTGGCCTTCTTGGCTGCAAGGACACATTGTCAGCTCATGGTCATCCTATTGTCCACCAGGACTCCTAGGTCTTTCTCCTCAGAGGTGGTCTCCAGCAGGTCACCCCCAACCTGTACTGGTGCACAGACTCCTGCCTGTGCACTTCCAACTCTTCGCAAGCTAACTGGAAACCCATGCAAGGACCAAAAGTAAGACTGAAAAGGGAAATGCAGCCATGAGCCACACCCATCAGTTTTTCATAATTAAAAAGTTCATTATTTAAGGTTCATACACCTCTATAGTGACACAGCATATGTCATAGCGCACTAAAACACTGCAAGCTTTATCGCAGAATTTAACAACGCTGAAGGAATGACAAGGGCAGTTCAGAGACACTAAAACCTATCTATGTGACACCACTGCAATTACATCACTATTGTAAAATGATATATTAATGATTTGGAACAAAAACCACTTAAAAAGGAACCAAGAACCTAAAGATTTTCTCAAATCATTCAGACGGATGACTTTGTTTCTCCTACAGACACAGCCTTATTTGAAGTCTTCTCATCAACAATTCTTCACAAGTTCACTGAGGCATAGACATTCATTTTTGTAGACACTTATGCAGTTATGTTTTGGCATCGGTTGTCTAAGATGTTTTCCAGAGAAAGTATTACCTCACCTTTTATTGCTCCTGAATTCAATTAGATTGACTCCTTGACCTGACAAACCCGCAATGCAAAAAAATATAATCCTAACGTACTTTCACGTTGAGAGCTGAACTAATCCAATATATAGCCACCTACACCAGCACTTGTACAAATGCTACAGTGATCTACTTTCCCCTTCTCCCAAAATAGTTGTGGCATCAAAGTAAAAAAGCATTTGTAAGTATTGTAACAGGAATGCACTTGCAGAACTGCACTTGTCTTTGACACAAGCCTAGCAATTCTTATGTATTTACTCTTTGGGGCCTGAAGTTTAAGAAATCGCCCATTTCTTCCAAATTAAAAGAATAACCGCATCCTACCGACTTGTTTTAATGTGTTCTTCCCCGCACTGACACATGTTGAAGTATGAGGGATCTCCCTACCATTCCTTTTCTTTGCAACCCTTTCAGCCGCAGCGAAACTGAGGAGCCGGCAACGGACCCAGGCTCGTGCCCAAACTACAAGCCCAAGGTCTTGTCAAGGGCTCCATCCACCACACCACAATTCTGCTATATTAGATTATTCCTTTTTTTTTTTAACCAATTAATTATGTCAACAATAGAACAGACTTCACACAGCTAATGCAGCAGTGTTTCTTGGGAGGATTTGAGGTTGCCAACACAAAAATATTTTAAAAGCTTTTTAGAACAGCTGAAAGCTAGAAAATGTGATGTAGCACACTGCATCCTCACTCACATGATGCTGGTGTTTCAGTCTTTATGGTGCTTAACATGTAGGAGAAATCCATGCCATGAGGATGCTGTACAGCTGTGTTTGAGTATTAATAGATTTTTTTTTAAAATGAAATATTACTAGTTAGAAAAACATACATTTTAACACATAGAGAAACATGTAGACCAAGACTCAGCAGCCACAGTTAAATTTAATCAGAATCCACACTCCATTAGCAGCTGGAAGAGTTCCAGAAGCCGCCTGTGCCCTTGGCCACCTGCCAAGACCAGTGATTGTGTTTTAAGTCCCCTGAAATTACAAGGATGTATTCGAATATGCCATTCGCTTCAGTATTTACAATTTTCTTTTGTTGCACGCGTAAAATGTAGCTGTCTACCTCACCACCAATACATTTGCATTTTACAGATGACATACTTAATGTCACCTAATTTTCAAATATGTTTGGTACCTTTTACAAAGCTGCTGCTAACCCTTACACTTCCAGGCTTCTTGGACCCTAGGAAAGCAAAGTGACACCTAAAATGAACAAACTACAGCTATCATCCAAGACTTGAATTCAAGTATGAGATTCAACTGATGGAGATAAAATGAAAGTTCTCAAGCACTTACCAGTGCTATCTAAAAGTACGCTAGAGCCACCCATCAAAATTGTGCAAAATTTGCACAGCTCTTACAATAGCGCTGTGCAAAAAACGCTGAAAGGAGGAGGAAGTGTTAAAACCAATCACAATAACTAAAAGTCTTTATGATACAACATCAAAATGAGATAAGCTTGTTCAGCCACATACTAAGAAAGCTGGAGAGTTTCTTAGTATCTTCTTCCTTCATCTGCCATTGAACATTTGCACATGCAGACAGTCACACTTCTCTCTGGAGACCTTCAGACAATAGTATTTTATTTATCTAAGTTATCAGAGAACATCCAGGTTATAAAAAAAAAGTTTGAGGTAGATATAGCCATGACTGAAACTACTCTTGCAGAAACAATAGTAGAAAGGGAAGGAGGAAAAAAAAACCTAGAAAAAACAAAATACAACACTGCATATCCAGAATATTCTGGAAGGATTTGATGCACGTTCTCTGCAGAGTCAACTAAACCCTGAAGAGTCCGCAAGCTCAGACACCTGCTGTCATTAAAGAAAAAGAGCAGCTAGAATATTTGCACTAAATGGATGCATCGTAACTCACGCATAGACTAGAATCTGGTCTTGAAAGCACATTAGTATGTAAGCACTGCCAGGTATCAGATTTGATGAATGGAAGCCTAACAGCATAAGAAAGCGAAAATACTGATCATCAGAAGAGCTGCTTCAAATTCAGAAGACTATTGAGCAAAACTAACTCTGTAGTGCTACGTTGTGTTGCACATCTTCCCTTAAATGTGTCTCCACAGCCGTTTAAGCCACCTTGACGGCCAGACCCAGCCTCCTACCCCTCTGGCATTTGGCAGACCTTTGGTGGAACTCGGCTGGTGGAGGGTGACCCAAGCAGCACCCAGCAGGTAGATCATCTCGGTCCCCAGCCCGATGTTCCCACGGGCCAAGTGGCAAACCGTGTCAGTCACACCTCCTCTCTCTTCCCCTTCCATCGGAAAAGTAACTCAGTTCAGCCCATGAACCCAGCAGAAAGGAGAAGGAAACAAAAGCCCAAAGCACAGACTTCTTGCCAGATGAGTCTCTGGTCTTTTAGCAAGCTGGAAGGATTTACTGGATGATCAGACAAATACCAGAGCCAGCATAAACTAAGCAGGAGGAACTGGGCCTCCTTTTATTAAAGCCACAGACACAGTTGAGAAGGGCTTCAGCGTTATTTATCCCTTTATCTTATACCACAGGTAGCGCTGCTGATCTGCTGCAATTTGTACTGATGGGACACAGTTTAGTAGAAAGACCACATAAGAAAAGACAAATAGGTCACCTGAATTTGAAGCGTGTTTTTTATTGGAGGGGCACACAGAAGAGACTTTTGTCAAGTCTCTGAACAAAGGAAAATTAAAATGGTGTGCTGGACAGCAGCAGATGCAGAAGAGAAGGTTGTGGTTTGGTTTGCACGGTAGCTGCACAAAAAAATGTGTGTCACTTCAAGTAGATTCCTTTTCACTTTTTGCCCACGTAGATATCATACATGCTTGCTCAAGACAGCTATAGAGTGGTCCCGCTCAGAGTTTGCAAGCCTACCAATATGACTGAAGTCAAAACTGAGAAGAAGGAGGCTGCAGGGATGAAAGACACTAAACCCAACAGCTCACTCCCACCACAATGGGGAACGGACTCATTGCCCAGCTACTCCCTGCCAGGCAGTTCTGCCTACCCCCTTTTGCACTGCCTCTGGTGCTTGTCAGATCCCACCAGAAAAAATTCCTAAAAAGATCTCCTCTTCCCTAAAATGACACTTTTCCTGCTGTATTGGTAAGTTACCTTGGCCAACCATCCAATACTGAGGACAGAGAAAAATGGAAGGAAAGAATACGACGAAGAACAACATTTCCTGCTGCTGAAAGAAGGTAAAAGTGAAGTAACATTTAAAACTGAAGCACAAGGTAAAGTTATCCCTTCCAAGACTCCTACTGGGAGCGTATAATCAGATTCCCTAAAGACATGTAGATGCAAACAAGTCAATATAGCATTACCTACCCAGCAAACTGTTACTCAGAATAAGCATAAATTGTTCCTCAAGGGAAAGACTTACTAAGACACAGCCCTACACTTGAAAGGGACACAGCCACAGAAGTGTAGGTGCTGCACATTCAAAAATAGAAGGGAAGAGACTCCAAGCACAGAAAAAAAAGGATACAGATTTTTTTTCTGTGAAGAAGACTTTCCATAGTCTCACATAATGCCAGGAAGGACTCAGAGGAGTCACTGAAAAAAAGTACAATAATTTTCCCATTTCTTGACAAAGATGCAGGAGAACAGTTTGCTGAGATTTCTTTACCACTTACTGCAAAAACGACAGCATTAAAAACAGAATATTAAGATGGATACAGTCCAATACATTAATTTTTAGGTGTGGCAATAGACTTCAACTTGGTGACAGTATCTCCCACTGGGACAAACAGAAGCATTTCCATGATCCCCAAAAGCTATCATGGGTATGGACTATCTGTATTCCAAAATGCTTTTTAAATTCACATACAGAGACTACACCTTTATTTCCTTTACGCTTTAGCTGACTAGCATTTACTGCAAATACATCTGAAAAACATTTCCAGTAAGAGACTGGTATTCAAACTGGCAATATCCATTTCATCAGATTATACTGTTCCTTTTCATGACTCAGAAAGTACAATATTGATTAAGCGTTAAGAGAGGTGAAGCTAATTAGAAGAGACCTGATCAGACAGAATTTGGTGTCTGTTGCTAGAGGCCAACAAACTCAAGGCTTATTAGGATAAGTCTGTAGGTAAAGTCTGAACCAGCAGAAGCTTCAAGCAGCAGCTGACTTAGAAATTTCACTTTTTCTTCTATTGCTCCTTCTCTTAATTATCACCCGAATGAACACTTTCCAAGTTTCAAAGTCACCAGCATCTGTGCAGGGAGAGAAACCAATACAGCCCAGAAGAGGACCTGGTTCACAGCTGGCTTAGACCGAGACTCAGCCTTTCCTCTGCAGCAAGGAAGCCCACAGGCCACCTCCCAGTGCGCTCTCTTGCCCACCAACTGCTCCTATAAGTGCTTAAAAAGGACACAAAGTAATTTTGCTCTTTAATTATCCCATCCCTGTTCTTTCCACTCTTCCCACCTCCAGAGAAGATGAGTTTTCAGCAGGACCTGGGGTAGACCTGGTGACCACATGGCCATGCTCACTGCTGGCCAAGGAGCTCTCCTGCCCATGCATGGGAAGGCAAGGTTTTAGGCAGGACCTCCTCCTTGCCCTACTGTTCCATCACATTTGCTCACTCTGACAATGAAGCCATGCCTTTCTTTAACAACTGACAGAAATTGGAAAACAAAACTCTGCCCAAAACCATGTAAACCCTCAAAATTCCTCTCTGTCCTAGGAAACATTCTCCGGCCTCCAGATGGAGAAAGAGAAGGTGCAATACCAGCTCTAGATCTCCAGAAATCTTTAGGAGCAAAGTCATTACACTGCAGCACTACTGGCTTCAGGTTACTTATTTCATGCTTCCTGACCTTAAGTACCCCTTGGATGGGAAAAAAAAAAGAGAAAAAAGAGCTAATAAATAATTGAAATAGTTCATTAGTAAATCACTGTGGAAACTTAACGAGATTAATTAAATGCCTTCAGTTGCATAGTGCTGGAGCTAAGTGAAAAGGAAAATGTCACTTGCGTAAAGATGTTTATATTCACACAGGAAATATTTTATATTTCCAGTTAAGCAATGCAACGATTCTGCAGTCACAGCCCGGACGGTTAAAGATGACTGACAACATCGTGGAGAGTTTTCATGGGTTTTTGAAGCCATCTTGCACTATTTTTAGTTTCACTCAAATTTTTGATGGCAATTATCTTTCCAAAACTTTAGACAACCACCTGATAAACACCTCTACCTGATTAGGGATTTCACTGCCCATAATGGCCCAGCATGGCCAGCCTAATAGCAGAGCTCTAGGCTGGATTTGTCTGCCTGCATTTCTATAATTGTTTCATTTAACATTCCTTTCCGAGGTAGCCACAAAGCTGCTCACAGAGGGAACTGTGAAACAGGTAGCCAGTGCAACAGCAAATCCTGCCAACTCCACCAGGAGCCCCAGTCAGATTCTCCAGAACACCTTCCTCCTTGCACTACTTAAGCAATTATATGTAAATGCACAGGATCACAAAGCTTTAGAAAACACTTCACAAAGCAATAGGTCAATTAGGCAGGAAATGAGCTGTTCTGTCTTGGAGGATACAGTAAAATTCAACAGCAGCGTTTGACTAGCCTATTTCTAAAGAAACTAGAATTTTAAAAGATTGCAAGCTCCCCTCAGTTATGTAGTGCCAGTGCTGTGACTCACTGCACACTCTTATGTTCAAAGAGTCTAAAAACTGAGCACTTTCATACCTGGTTTGCCAGGCTTGTTGAAAAAAAATGGTCTCTGAAGCCTCAGTTTGGAAGAGCCATTATGGCAAAATGATCCCGAACTATGAAATGCAGAAGGTGGGACTTTTGTCTACCCTATCTCAAGCTCAAAGTCATCTGAAAACTTGGCTAAAATGATCTGGAAGTTAGCTTTTCCAGACACACACATGTTTTTCAAAGAGTCATTAAGAAGCTTGATACAAATTGTAGAGATACAATAAGGGAAAAACCAACACAAAACATAGCTAGCACAAATCTGACCAACCAATTCTGAGCTCAAACTTGTCCCCTAGGAAAGCGCCTGTAAGCAGTGGAGAACATATAGCTCAAGGATCATGCTTTACCATGTCAGCCCTCGATTGCTTCTTGGAGACACGGTACTGAGTTTCATCATCCAAGTGGTCCATGCCAGCTCACACCACTATTTGAGTCAATTTTCAGTCGCAGGTGAAGAAAAGCAGGAAAGTCTTTGCAGCAAAAATACTTGTCTTGATGAGCAGCTATACAGCTTCCATCTTGAGAACTCTACACAACCACATCTATCTTCTTCCTTTAACCAAGGGCTTAGGATTTTTACTTTTTAACAGTTCTTGCCATGTCAGAAATGAGTTAGTCTCCCAAGTTAACTCTTTTCTAAGTCTTTGACCAGTAAGTCCAATCTTCACAGAAGATTTCAAACACCACCACCCGCCTCCCCCTTTTTTTTTTTTTGTGAGGAACAGGCTATATGTGTGTTAAGAATTTATCAGCAAGACACTGATGATTCAGGTTCCTTTTGGTTTTGCTTATCATGAGGCTAATATTGGTCAGAATACAAGTTTGGCTGAAGAACAAGAAACCCTGAAATATTAGTTTTGTGTTTGTAACTGACACAAATCTCCTGGTTGACGCCTCCAGTTCAGTTGGTCCCACAGCACCACAAATAAAAGCAAGTGGGTTACTTTGGCTTCAGGTGTTACTTCCCAGCTGAGTGCTAGGATGTCTATGCCTTTGGCCAAGTTAGCTACAGAAAGTAACACATTGATTGAAACCATCACATTTTAATTCCATTTGGTAAACAAAGCAGCACAGGCTCCCTTGAACTATGAAAGGCATTTAAAAATGATTATTGGCCTTGCTATTTAGGTAAGGATGCAGACATAGCAACAGCTCCTTAAGTGACTGAATTACTGTCTGCCAGCTAGCCATATTTCTATAACCCTCCGCTGCCTCTGTTCTTAATTGAAGCCAATATCTGAACTTTTGATCAGCATTGTGCCACAAGAATAGTATGGTATCCTGTGACAAAGCCAAACAAGAGGAATGTTTTCCTGCCCCTAATAACTCTTAAGACATGTAGATAAACAAGCATTTTTCATGCCAAGTAACATCAAGACGGCTTAGCCACTTAAGCAACACAAAACCACCGTCCAAACTACCCATCATTACATACATTTTACTGTTAAATGGTTAGAAACACGACCTTTCAGGAAAGAAGAGTCTCTGCATTTTGAAGGGCATTTATAATAAACAGGAACATTGGCATTTATAAGTGAACAAGACCTCAGGCACATCACCTTGGATTAGCAGGCAAGAATAAGCCCATTTAAGAGTTACCACTGTTCACATCCCACTGGACCTTCTTCATTTTTCAGGCAATCAACACGTCATGCAGGAGGAACCACTACTTTCAGGCTTCTCCAGCAAATTCTTAGGTGCTCAGTCTCTACTGTGAAGCAAGTCATGTTCAATCAGAACACCGTGGGAAATCATTCACTGGAAAATGAAAGAGCTGACTACTTAAATATGAAAGCCTGGGAGATTTCCTCAACAAGACATGAATATTAAAAAAAATATCCTACCATATAACACCTTCCAAGGAGAAGCTTGCCATAGGCCTTCTCTGAAAGATTCAACAAGTTTAAAAAAATGTCTGAAGAGTAATGGGCTTGGAAAGTGAACTACAAACACCATTAACAACCTCAGATAATTGCAGGGGGATGGGGGGGAAGAGAGTGGGAGGCTAGGGGGTGGAATCCTGACAAGTGGTATTGGGACACATGGTGGAAGAGGAAAAAAAAAACCTTCAACCAAGATACAGATGTAGAGCACTAGCAAGATTCAAGATGCTCAAGACTTCAACGCCCTTCTGCTTTGATGTACTGCAAAAGAACAAGCTGAGGAGAGACAAGGAGTGGAGAATTCTGTGAGCCCAGAGACATCTGAACCCTATTAACATCCCTGAGCCAACAAAGCCCCAAGGACATTGCTCACTCAAACGAAATAACCAGCTACAACTGCCTGCAGCTGTAGGTAGGAAAGAGAAAGCAGCATTGTTGAATCAGCTGGAGCCCAAAATAACAGCTGGAGAAAGTGCTATATCAGGAACTCCCTGCATCCATAGAGATGAGCAAGAGGTTCTGAAAACAGTGGTTGCAGTGCTTTTTTGCCTGCAAGCAGGTATGTGTGTTTGTTAACAAGCGCTAAGATTTTGTTTCTGTAAAATTAGTGTTACCCCTTGTCTTCTGTGGGCTGGGGGAACATCCAGAAAGCTTTTCTTTCTTCTTTGTTTGGTCCCGTCCCTTGTGCAAAGCACAGGAGAAGGCTGGTTGACTTGTCACAGATGGCAAGCAGAGTGTGAGTCAGACTGAAAACTCACTCATCTGACGATTCTGCTTTTGACCCAAAAGAGTGATTATGTCAGAAAATTTCTCTTCAGTCCTCCTCTGCGATCTGTATTAGTGCCAGAGGAGGGAAAAAAAAATAAATATGTTGAGAGCAGCAGGGAAACCCTAGTTTGCATCAGTCCCAAGCTGCTGCTGAACTGTAGCACCTCGCCGAGCATCCGACCCTGCATCTCAGTTCCAGTGAGTCATTTCTGAGTCCTCCAACTGCGAGGAGGAGGAGGAGAGGGCTGGGTATGGGCTTTCCAGTGAAGTCAGCTTGCTCGAGACCGCTATCTTTCCCAGAAAGACAACCAGCTCTTTTGAATAGCCAGCTGAGACAGAATGCATTGATAAGTACTTCCGCTTCAAGGGCTTACTGTAAAAATAATTTTATTTCAAGTATAAGCCTTTAAATATTATCACTGCTTGGACAAAGCAGTCTCAGATATGTACTTTATGAACAAAGAACAGATTTGCATGTCATCTTTAACACTGGAGTTGTATATCTTTATGTAGGCTGTTTGAGTAAGTATAGAAGAGATCACTTTTTTTTTCTTTCAGGATTAGAAAGGGTACAGAAAACCCCTAGAAACAGAACACTATTCAAGTATAAACTCCAGAGAAGACAGATCTCCCCAAACAGCATCTTAGTGATGTTTTCATTATTTGCAAAAGGAAAAAAAAAAAAAAAGAGATAATTAAAGAGGCACAAATTATAGAACCACCACCCTGAATGCAACTGTTTGTGCCACTGTTCTCAGAGCTACATAGAAGCCAAAATAACCTTGCCTACTATCAGGCTTTTATTTAAAAAAAAAAAAGCAGTATTAGAATCATAACTTCAAAATATAAAATAAAAATAGAAATTCCATTTATCGCTTAACTGCTTTCTCAATTTTTGGTGTTTTGCAATTTGGCTCCTAAAACTGGCTCTAGATTCAGATCAAAATACAAAGTCTGAAGCAGGAAGCTCAGAGATGAGCAACCTTGCTTCTGATGTCAGTCTTCTGATTTTTGCTCACCTCCAGGCAACCATAATACATCCAATTTGCAGACTGTAAAGGCCCTGACAATTGCCTACTTAAAGAGTGTTCCTCTCTGAGCTCCTCTAGAAAGTTTTCTGTTATAATCACAATGAGGTTACCAAACTGTAATCCCAATAAATGATCTAACTACAGACAACTTAGGTGGCTGAGAGAGAAAATGAGTACGCTGAACAAACAGCAACACAGCCAGCAACACCACAACACCAGAACCAGCTGTACCAAAAATGGTTTTGGTACCCAAATGATCTAGCAAGTGTCTACAAAAAACAGGGCAACTCGACCAAAGCAGAACTAAACTCTGCAAAACAGCTTTTAGTCTACTTTGCAACAGGACATGCCACAGAGGAAGGGCATTATATCAGAACTATTCGTTTAATAACAGAATTATTGAGGCTTGGCATCACAAGCTAATCAGATACTGCTCAATTTCAGTTCAGTATAATGAAATTGTTACTAAGCAGCTTTCTTTTGACTGGTTTTAGGCTAACCAAGTTGGGTATCTTCCTCTCTCTCTCCTCCAAAATAAAAATAAATAAAAAAAAAAAAGAAGTCAGTGAGTGCTACAGCCACAGGCTTGGCATCCTACCAGAGAACATTTAAGGTAGGATTCTCAAGAATTACTATTGGCTACGAGGTCTTCCAAAAGTTAGCGTTTACCTCTAAAAGCAACTTCAAAACTTTCAGCCCCTAGAAAGACATTACAACTCTTCTGAAGACATTTACTCTCTACCTGGATAGGCAATTTATGAGGTTAGATTGTTCAGCATGTTCTAAAGATCAAGACTGAAGAGGTGACCAGAAACCAACAGGTACAATATCAACAATTCTGTCTCTTACAAAATACATAAATATTTCAGGAGGTTGAAATAGTTGAGAAAGGTCTCTGTGTTGAAAGTGCAGGATCCCGTAGTGAGAGTCCTCCACTCAAGTGGGTTTTTTACTGTGGGGAACAGTATAACTCTAGGCTACCAAATACAAAACTGAGCTGTAGACAGGAGATCACTGGTCAAAAAGCACACACAGCAGAGCTATCCGAGTCCCTCCAACTGTCCTAAGCAACTATAAAACCTCATCTTACAGTACACATCATCAACTTCACGTTCTTTGTGCTGGCACAACCATTCCTATGGCTGGGCAAGGAACTTCAGCGAATTACGGTCCATCTAAAAACTCCTCAAAATGTACATTTTTTGCTGGATCATTCCTTGGGAGCTGGACAGTCACTGATAAGGAGAACAGATATGGCTGAACTTGTTAAGGGGAAGACTGGAATGGCAGGGACTTGATGGATAAAATGCAAACACAGGAATAGCAGGGTCGTAAGAGGTGAGACGGCATACGATCAAGGCAGAGGGAGACTAGAAAAAGTGACAGATTAAACTCCTTAGCTCAAGCAGATGGAAGGCAGTTCTGCAAGTCCCAGCCTCACCGAGGAGCTCCACAGGCTAATAATGCCACATAAGGGAATGTGATTTTTTTCAGTTTTGTCTTACAATCTGAAAGGGTCATGCATATACTCACAGCTGTGTTAAGAATATTAAGGTTGCCCTGGGAACTTACAACGCACACAAAAGAGCTGGATTAGACTAATTACCTTGCCTCAGTACACAAGGTAGTTGTTCACTAAGTCTGATGAAAAATAAGTACTCTAAAAGGTGTATGGCCATTAAGTATTTTTACTGCAAACTATTCAACCCCACTCTTTGAAGATAAAGCTAATGTTTTCTTTTCAGTTTGTGACATCCATCACTACAGCATTCAGCTACTTCAAACAATTTTCACAACACCCTTATTAAGCCATCTCTCAACACAAAACTAATTAACTTATTATAGAACAGCCCAGGCTCTATAGGAAGATCATAAGACAGATGTTCACATAGCAAGCCACGTGCAAGAAGTTACCATCTCAACAATTCAAAGCTAAACCATTTCACCATGTACTGGGGTGCAGACCATGAAAACTAACAAGATTTGTCATTACCATCCCATAGCCAAGGCAGAAATTTCTTAAGACTGCTTTAGCTATTTTGCTGAGTGCAAACATGTGCTTTACCAACAGTGGAAATGAGGAAGAGAAATCAAGACTTTTGTTAGACACCTAAATAGTAATCATCAAATATAAGAAGTAGAAAAACACAGAAATAGGCCTTGAGAGTAAACATTAAATAATGAATTCATACTGGAATCCATTACCCACAACAGCAGTCATAATCACTTAAAAGTCAGGAGAAAATGAAGGTGAATGTGTACTTCTTTCAAGCTTTTAAAACTTCAGTTCAACAACAAAGGTGACTAAACTTTCGACAAATCAAGATATCTGTAAGCCAACATGACTACAACTCTGAGCACTTAGCTCTGGCAAGATTACACTGAAGATCTGTAAATAACAGATAGTTTCACCCTACTCTAAAGTTGGCATGAAGCTGCGTAACATACAGTCAGCCTATGGAACCTAGATGTTTTCAAGGAAGTGCAGAAAACTGGATGGTGCAGCAGAAACTGCATAATGGGGTGAGTCAATTATATTAAACAAAGTTTGTCACCCTGAAACTACAGGAGGAAAATAAACATCTACCAAGGCTCTGGCCAATGGGCACAATGCAAGTGTCTGCTTTAACGAGCAAGGAATTCAAAAGTAATCCCCTAGAGACTCTTCTTAGGGAACTGGTACAGGACACCCAAATAGATGACAAAGTTGAGTCAGCAAAACAAATCTGTGCCGCCTGTTTGCTTCACTGAACGTTGTCCGGCCCTCCCAGCTGCGGTTAATGAAATTTAGTTTCAAAACTCTACAGGCAAAAAAAAAAAAAAAAAAAATCCCACAGTAGCCTTTGCAGCACCTTGTCTTGCAGGGAGGAAGAAACTTCAGAAAGTAGCTTTGAAGCCGCTGCCAGTGCTCTTTTCATAGCTCTTCCATTCTCACTCCTAATAGAAGCTCCTGCATGTGTCCCTTTCCATAGTTGAGAGAAGAGCATGAAACATTACTCCCATTTGTATTTCATGCAGGAATGTTTACTACCTTTAACCTAGCCATAATAAATATTTACAATTTGTATTTTTACTCATCCATCCACTCAGTTGCAAATGCATTATCAAATTAATTTCTGCAGTACACAGAATCTGACACCCCAAAAAAGAACCAAGTTTTCAATAAATAGCTCTTCCTGTTCTACTTCCTTCTATATACAAACATCTGGGCTGAGTGCCCGGCTGACTTTATTTTAAAATAGGTTTAATTGCTTTATTATCTGCTCTGCTGTAATCAATGCTTTTTAATACGCTGCTTCTTCCTGCTTCTTCGAAAGAGCCTTCTCCCATGTAGCTTACCACCACCTCCATTAAACAATTAATACGGTTTGTTTTCTTCCAAGCTCACTGTTACGAGTTAACTCTTAAGATCAGTAACTTTAATTTTACTTTCAGTCGTTCTGAAAAGCCACTGAAAGCTGAAGTGCAGTAGTGAGGTTCTCAGTTAAATACAAATGCTACCAACAAGAGTTGACACCTCAACTGCCAAGCATCCCTCCCCATCTCCAAAGAGCTCCCAACCACCCTCTTACACCGACAGCCAATGCCATAAGTCAACGTTACAGCTCCATATCCTCAGGGTTTCACCAGTCTCGTCATCGTAAGCCCATTAAAAATGTGAACCCAGAAGTTACCGACTCCCACGACTTACGAAGATTTATTGCTAGTCCTACGTGCTGTGGGTTTGTTTCTGTGGATTCCCCACCTCTTTAAAGGAAATGGATCATAAACATAAGCCAGTACGTCTCATTACAGAGGGCATAACCTAGATTTTAATTATTTCAAGCTTCATCTTTCTACGGATATGCTCAATAAGCTCTTTTCAGTGTCATTTTCCTAGATGTACAGTGTTTCAGGACAGGAAGTTCTCAGGAGAGAGGCTACTCAATACAAAGAAACTTGATTTATGCCACAAACCCAGAGGGCACACGTTTACCTAACGAGCTCTCCAGCACCACGTTAAAACATAAGGACGGCCTTGAGTGAACTATTTGTGTATTTGTCTGGACAAAAGTCTGTAACAGGAAAGACAATTACATCAGCTAAGAAAACCACCCCAAACTGAAAACTGACAAGAACACAAACATTTTGTAGCTTTCAAAAGTAAAGATACAGAAGCTTTTCTAACATGACCAAATGGACCCTGATATGTCCACATAAGAAGCGTGGCCAGCAGGTCACACAAGGTGATTCTGCCGCTCTGCTCTGGTGAGACCCCACCTGGAGCACTGTGTCCAGCTCTGGAGTCCTCAGCGCAGGAAGGACATGGACCTGTTGGAACAGGTCCAGCGGAGGGGCACGAAGATGATCAGAGGGATGGAGCAGCTCTGCTGTGAAGACAGACAGAGAGCTGGGGTTCTTCAGCCTGGAGAAGAGAAGGCTCCGGGAGACCTTATAGCAGCCTTCCAATATCTGAAGGGAGCTACAGGAGAGATGGGGAGGGACTCTGTTAGCA